>ONZH01020879.1:600000-875418 GCA_900303285.1 Rhinella marina | reverse complement strand
AGCTCTCTCCCTTTCACAGCTCAGGAGGTGTGTCCTTTCTGCTGCAGCCTCTCCCTTTCCACAGCTCAGGAAGGTGCTGTCCTTTCTTGCTGGCAGCTCTCCCTTTCACCAGGCTCAGGAGGGTGGTCCTTTTCTGCTGCAGCTCTCCTCCCCTTAATCACAGCCTCAGGAGGTAGTGTCCCTTTCTACTGCAGCTCTCCTCCCTCTCAGCAGCTCAGGAGTGTGTGTCCTTTCTGCTACTACGCTCCTCTCCCTTATCACAGCTCCAGGAATTGTGTCCTTTCTGCTGCAGCTCTCTCCCTTTCAGCAGCTCAGGAGGTGTGGCCTTTTCTGCTGTAGCTCTCTACCCCTTTTCACAAGCTCAGGAGGAATGTGTCCTTTCTGCTTGCAGCTCTCTCCCTTTCACAGCTCAGGAGGTGTTCCTTTCCTGCCTGCAGCTCTCTCCCTGTCACAGCTCAGGAGGTGTTGTCCTTTCTGCTTGTAGCTCTCCTCCCTTTCACAGCTCTAGGAGGGTTGTGGTCCTATTCTGCCTGTAGCTCCTCTACTTCACAGCTCAGGAGGTGCGTCCTTTCTGCTGCAGCTCTCTCCCTTTCACAGCTCAGGAGGTGTCCTTTCTGCTGCAGCTCTCCCTTTCACAGCTCAGGAGGTGTTGTCCCCCTTTCTGCTGCAGCTCTCTCCCTTTCACAGCTCAGGAGGTGCGTCCTTTCTGCTGCAGCTCTCTCCCTTTCACAGCTCAGGAGGTGCGTCCTTTCTGCTGCAGCTCTCTCCCTTTCACAGCTCAGGAGGTGTCCTTTCTGCTGCAGCTCTCCCTTTCACAGCTCAGGAGGTGTGTCCTTTCTGCTGCAGCTCTCTCCCTTTCACAGCTCAGGAGGTGTGTCCTTTCTGCTGTAGCTCTCTCCCTTTCACAGCTCAGGAGGTGTGTCCTTTCTGCTGTAGCTCTCCCTTTCACAGCTTCAGGAGGTGTGTCCTTTTTGCTGTAGCTCTCTCCCTTTCACAGCTCAGGAGGTGTGTCCTGTCCGCTGCAGCTCTCTCCCTTTCACAGCTCAGGAGGTGTGTCCTTTCTGCTGCAGCTCTCTCCCTTTCACAGCTCAGGAGGTGTGTCCTTTCTACTGCAGCTCTCTCCCTTTCACAGCTCAGGAGGTGCGTCCTTTCTGCTGTAGCTCTCTCCCTTTCACAGCTCAGGAATTGTGTCCTTTCTGCTGCAGCTCTCTCCCTTTCACAGCTCAGGAGGTGTGTCCTTTCTGCTGTAGCTCTCTCCCTTTCACAGCTCAGGAGGTGTGTCCTTTCTGCTGCAGCTCTCTCCCTTTCACAGCTCAGGAGGTGTGTCCTTTCTGCTGCAGCTCTCTCCCTTTCACAGCTCAGGAGGTGTGTCCTTTCTGCTGGCAGCTCTCTCCCTTTCACGGCTCAGGAGGTGTGTCCTTTCTGCTGTAGTTCTCCCCCTTTCACAGCTCAGGAATTGTGTCCTTTCTGCTGCAGCTCTCTCCCTTTCACAGCTCAGGAGGTGTGTCCTTTCTGCTGTAGCTCTCTCCCTTTCACAGCTCAGGAGGTGTGTCCTTTCTGCTGTAGCTCTCTCCCTTTCACAGCTCAGGAGGTGTGTCCTTTCTGCTTCAGCTCTCCCTTTCACAGGCTTCCCAGGAGGTGTGTCCTTTCTGCTGTAGCTCTCTCCCTTTCACAGCTCAGGAGGTGCGTCCTTTCTGCTGTAGCTCTCTCCCTTTCACAGCTCAGGAGGTGTGTCCTTTCTGCTGCAGCTCTCTCCCTTTCACGGCTCAGGAGGTGTGTCCTTTCTGCTGCAGCTCTCTCCCTTTCACGGCTCAGGAGGTGTGTCCTTTCTGCTGTAGTTCTCCCCCTTTCACAGCTCAGGAATTGTGTCCTTTCTGCTGCAGCTCTCTCCCTTTCACAGCTCAGGAGGTGTGTCCTTTCTGCTGCATCTCTCTCCCTTTCACAGCTCAGGAGGTGTGTCCTTTCTGCTGTAGTTCTCCCCCTTTCACAGCTCAGGAATTGTGTCCTTTCTGCTGCAGCTCTCTCCCTTTCACAGCTCAGGAGGTGTGTCCTTTCTGCTGCAGCTCTCACTTTTACAGCTCAGGAGGTGTGTCCTTTCTGCTGCAGCTCTCTCCCTTTCACAGCTCAGGAGGTGTGTCCTTTCTGCTATAGCTCTCTCCCTTTCACAGCTCAGGAGGTGTGTCCTTTCTGCTGCAGCTCTCTCCCTTTCACAGCTCAGGAGGTGTGTCCTTTCTGCTGCAGCTCTCCCTTTCACAGCTCAGGAGGTGTGTCCTTTCTGCTGCAGCTCTCCCTTTCACAGCTCAGGAGGTGTGTCCTTTCTGCTGCAGCTTTCCCTTTCACAGCTCAGGAGGTGTGTCCTTTCTGCTGCAGCTCTCCCTTTCACAGCTCAGGAGGTGTGTCCTTTCTGCTGCAGCTTTCCCTTTCACAGCTCAGGAGGTGTGTCCTTTCTGCTGCAGCTTTCCCTTTCACAGCTCAGGAGGTGTGTCCTTTCTGCTGTAGCTCTCTCCCTTTCACAGCTCAGGAGGTGTGTCCTTTTGCTGCAGCTCTCTCCCTTTCATAGCTTAGGAGGTGTGTCCTTTCTGCTGCAGCTCTCTCCCTTTCACAGCTCAGGAGGTGTGTCCTTTCTGCTGTAGCTCTCTCCCTTTCACAGCTCAGGAGGTGTGTCCTTTCTGCTGCAGCTCTCCCTTTCACAGCTCAGGAGGTGTGTCCTTTCTGCTGCAGCTCTCTCCCTTTCACAGCTCAGGAGGTGTGTCCTTTCTGCTGTAGCTCTCTCCCTTTCACAGCTCAGGAGGTGTGTCCTTTCTGCTGCAGCTCTCCCTTTCATAGCTTAGGAGGTGTGTCCTTTCTGCTGCAGCTCTCCCTTTCACAGCTCAGGAGGTGTGTCCTTTCTGCTGTAGCTCTCTCCCTTTCACAGCTCAGGAGGTGTGTCCTTTCTGCTGTAGCTCTCTCCCTTTCACAGCTCAGGAGGTGTGTCCTTTCTGCTTCAGCTCTCCCTTTCACAGCTCAGGAGGTGTGTCCTTTCTGCTGTAGCTCTCTCCCTTTCACAGCTCAGGAGGTGCGTCCTTTCTGCTGTAGCTCTCTCCCTTTCACAGCTCAGGAGGTGTGTCCTTTCTGCTGCAGCTCTCTCCCTTTCACGGCTCAGGAGGTGTGTCCTTTCTGCTGCAGCTCTCTCCTTTCACGGCTCAGGAGGTGTGTCCTTTCTGCTGTAGTTCTCCCCCTTTCACAGCTCAGGAATTGTGTCCTTTCTGCTGCAGCTCTCTCCCTTTCACAGCTCAGGAGGTGTGTCCTTTCTGCTGCATCTCTCTCCCTTTCACAGCTCAGGAGGTGTGTCCTTTCTGCTGTTAGTTCTCCCCCCTTTCACAGCTCAGGAATTGTTGTCCTTTCTGCTGCAGCTCTCTTCCCTTTCACAGCTCAGGAGGTGTGTCCTTTCTGCTGCAGCTCTCCCTTTCACAGCTCAGAAGGTGTGTCCTGTCTACTGCAACTCTCCCTTTTCACAGCTCAGGAGGTGTGTCCTTTCTGCTGCAGCTTCTCACTTTTACAGCTCAGGAGGTGTGTCCTTTCTGCTGCAGCTCTCTCCCTTTCACAGCTCAGGAGGTGTGTCCTTTCTGCTATAGCTCTCTCCCTTTCACAGCTCAGGAGGTGTGTCCTTTCTGCTGCCCCCTTGCAGCTCTCTCCCTTTCACAGCTCAGGAGGTGTGTCCTTTCTGCTGCAGCTCTCCCTTTCACAGCTCAGGAGGTGTGTCCTTTCTGCTGCAGCTCTCCCTTTCACAGCTCAGGAGGTGTGTCCTTTCTGCTGCAGCTTTCCCTTTCACAGCTCAGGAGGTGTGTCCTTTCTGCTGCAGCTTTCCCTTTCACAGCTCAGGAGGTGTGTCCTTTCTGCTGCAGCTCTCCCTTTCACAGCTCAGGAGGTGTGTCCTTTCTGCTGCAGCTCTCCCTTTCACAGCTCAGGAGGTGTGTCCTTTCTGCTGCAGCTCTCCCTTTCACAAGCTCAGGAGGTGTGTCCTTTCTGCTGCAGCTTTCCCTTTCACAGCTCAGGAGGTGTGTCCTTTCTGCTGCAGCTTTCCCTTTCACAGCTCAGGAGGTGTGTCCTTTCTGCTGCAGCTCTCCCTTTCACAGCTCAGGAGGTGCATCCTTTCTGCTGGGGGGGGGATACCCTTTCTACTTTTTCCCCTGTAAACTGCCACAGTCAACAGGTAGCAGTTGAAGATTTAAACTGACTGCATGTGAGGTGGTCGGAGAAATAAGAACTAACAGCAGGTGGCGCTATCCAGATCCAAGCAGGAAAAAAGGGTCTGGATCCAGCGAGTAAAAATCACGGATCAAATGTTGGAAAACGCAACCGCTTTAAAGGGGTTTTCCGGGATTTTATTTCTGATGATCTTTCCTCAGGATAGGTCATCAGTATCTGATCATTGGGGGTCCGACCCCTGGAACCTCCACCAATCAGCTGTTTGAGAAGCTATCAGTGTTCCTGTGAGCACCGCTACCTTCTCCCTGCTCACCAACCACAGCGCCGTACATTGTATAGTGGCTGTGCTTGGTATCGCGCTCAGCCCCATTCACTTGAATGGGGCTAAGCCGCTCCTAGGTCACATGACCGATTAACGTGACGTTACTGGCCTAGGGAAAGCTGAGAGAAGGCCGCGTCACTCACGGGAGCGCCGGAGCCTTCTAAAACAGCTGATCGGCGGGGGTCCCGGGTGTCGGACCCCCACTGATCAGATACTGAGGATAGGTCATCAGTAGTTAACTCCCGGAAAACCCCTTTAAGGCTCTGTTCACACCACCACCGTTCCTTATCAGAAACTCTGGCGCTAGGAATACATTTTCCATAATGGAGGATGCGCATGATGGAGGCCGTCATACATCGTTGTGCAAGATGGAAAACATTTAGAGATAATACATTTATATTGTCTAATGTGGAAACGGGGGCGTCACTTCAGTCCTCCGCCACGTCCGTTCCTCTTTAAACCAGGCGTGTGAAGGGAACAATCCTTTCATGCTCGGCGTCCTCATCCCTCTTATCGTGCCTTCGCTCTCAGTCAGCTCTTAAATGACAAATTGTTCCTGCGCGGCGCTGATAAGCGCATTGGTCCCGGTGACGTCCGGTAATTATAGCAGCAGATCGCACCTTCCTTGGCTTGTTTTGTTCGGTAAGACTCTTGCAGACCATTTGTCCTTCACTACGGTAGAAAACAACCTGTAACCAAGACGCCTGGAGGTGGCTGCAGACGTAGACCAGACCTTCCTAGCCTGCTGCCTGACATCAGACATGGTCACCCGGCCGCTATGTCCAGTGTGGTGCAGCAGAAACTCGGGGTTCCATTCCAAGCAGGAACAGCATGTGGATAACGGGCAAAACTGGTATTCTAATGCTGAAGCTGGGGGCGGAGCATAAAACAGGGATTCTATTAGGTTTTCTTTAAATTCCTGTGTCATGCTCCGCCCCCTCAGGTCATGCAAACTTAAAGGGCATCTGTCAGCAGTTTTGTACCTGTGACACTGGCTGACCTGTTACATGTGCACTTGGCAGCTGAAGACATCTGTGTTGGTCCCATGTTCATATGTGCCTGCATTGCTGAGAAAAATGATGTTTTAGTATATGCAAATGAGCCTCTAGGAGAAATGGAGGCGTTGCCTTTACACCTAGAGGCTCTGCTCTCTCTGCAACTGGCACACCCTCTGCACTTTGACCTTGTGTTATGACGTTTTCACTGCCTGGCCCTGTCAATCAAAGGACAGAGGGTGTGGCAGGTATGGTAAAAGCCGTACATGGTTCTAGTGGGCCAAGTACAGAGCATCGGGTCAGCACCTTGTCAGGATAAGCGGTCGGAGATAATCTGGATCCTGTGGTGTTCGTCTTTCATCAGTTCTGGTGTCTGAGCAGATGCCCCCCCACAGTCACAGTCAGGATTTCAATCTATACCGACTCATCAGGGATGCACCATCTGTAGAAATGATCTTAATTGAGTTTGATGGGTGTGCTAATTATATCAGTGCACTATGCCGAACGCTCGGCACTGCGTTATTTGTGAAGGTGCTGTGTAATCTGTTCAAAAACTGCTTCACTTTGCTGTCCATGGAGAATGACACAATGAGATTTCAGGGGTTACCTGATGTGTCGTCAATACCTTATGAAAAGCCAGGAATGTTACCCTCGCCAGGACTGATACTCCTGGAGTCACTGTGTACATACATTACTTATCCTGTACGGATCCTGCGTTACATCCTGTATTATACTTCAGAGCTGCACTCACTATTCTGCTGGTGCAGTCACTGTGTACATACATTACTTATCCTGTACTGATCCTGTTACATCCTGTATTATACTTCAGAGCTGTTCTGCTGGTGCAGTCACTGTGTACATACATTACATTACTTATCCTGTACTGATCCCGAGTTACATCCTGTATTATACTCCAGAGCTGCACTCACTATTCTGCTGGTGCAGTCACTGTGTACATACAATACTTATCCTGTACGGATCCTGTTTCATCCTGTATTATACTTCAGAGCTGTACTCACTGTTCTGCTGGTGCAGTCACTGTGTACATACATTACATTACTTATCCTGTACTGATCCTGAGTTACATCCTGTATTATACTCCAGAGCTGCACTCACTATTCTGCTGGTGCAGTCACTGTGTACATACATTACTTATCCTGTACTGATCCTGTTACATCCTGTATTATACTCCAGAGCTGCACTCACTATTCTGCTGGTGCAGTCACTGTGTACATACATTACTTATCCTGTACGGATCCTGCGTTACATCCTGTATTATACTTCAGAGCTGCACTCACTATTCTGCTGGTGCAGTCACTGTGTACATACATTACTTATCCTGTACTGATCCTGTTACATCCTGTATTATACTTCAGAGCTGTACTCACTGTTCTGCTGGTGGAGTCACTGTGTACATACATTACATTACTTATCCTGTACGGATCCTGCGTTACATCCTGTATTATACTTCAGAGCTGCACTCACTATTCTGCTGGTGCAGTCACTGTGTACATACATTACTTATCCTGTACTGATCCTGTTACATCCTGTATTATACTTCAGAGCTGTACTCACTGTTCTGCTGGTGCAGTCACTGTGTACATACATTACTTATCCTGTACTGATCCTAAGTTACATCCTGTACTATACTCCAGAGCTGCACTCACTATTCTGCTGGTGCAGTCACTGTGTACATACATTACTTATCCTGTACTGATCCTGTTACATCCTGTATTATACTTCAGAGCTGCACTCACTGTTCTGCTGGTGCAGTCACTGTGTACATACATTACATTACTTATCCTGTACGGATCCTGCGTTACATCCTGTATTATACTTCAGAGCTGCACTCACTATTCTGCTGGTGCAGTCACTGTGTACATACATTACTTATCCTGTACTGATCCTGTTACATCCTGTATTATACTTCAGAGCTGTACTCACTGTTCTGCTGGTGCAGTCACTGTGTACATACATTACTTATCCTGTACGGATCCTGCGTTACATCCTGTATTATACTCCAGAGCTGCACTCACTATTCTGCTGGTGGAGTCACTGTGTACATACATTACATTACTTATCCTGTACTGATCCCGAGTTACATCCTGTATTATACTCCAGAGCTGCACTCACTATTCTGCTGGTGCAGTCACTGTGTACATACATTACTTATCCTGTACGGATCCTGCGTTACATCCTGTAGTATACTCCAGAGCTGCACTCACTATTCAGCTGGTATATGATACAGTCAGCATGTCTATGGTCAGGCACACCACTCATAGTTTAGCTACCACCTATACTGTGTGTTGGGGGGCAGTTTTGCCTATTTCGGGCCATTCTCAGAGCAGGATCTACAGCAGGGATCTTATACTCGTGGCCCTCCAGCTGTTGCAAAACTACAACTCCCAGCATGCCCCAATAGCTGTAGGCTCTCCTGGCATGATGGAAGTTGTAGTTTTACAACAGCTGTAGGGCCACGAGTTTGAGATCTCTGATCTACAGTATGTGGAGCTTGAGCTTAGAAGGAATGCTGGGAGCAGCTTGTAGATAGCGGGTGTTACTTCAAATCAGCATGACATATAACGATATCATAGGTGAATTCTTTCCTAATGGGTTCCTGGGGTATTGTCCAAGTCTTGGCAGATGGATGAAAGAACACTTTAGTGAGTGAATATAGAGGTAGCGGTATACTGTATATGTGTATGTGTGTAGATATATATATTATATAAAAGTGAGTACCATTCCCGAGATATTCCCAAAAAATGACCTGCATTAGCCAATAGCCTGGAAGTCTTTCTCTTCAAATCCCAACTGCCATACACACGGTCACATGTTCCTTATCAGCCAATAGAAGCTCGCAGGCCCGCAAAAACACAGATGCCGACCAGTGTGTGTTCCGCAATTTGCAGAACACACATGGCCGGCACCCCACACAAAATGCCTATTCTTGTCCGCAGAGCCGCGGCTCTCCACGATGTAATGCCGCCCATAGAAATGAATGGGGCTGCATGTACCTGGCAAAATTGGGGAATAGATGCGGCCCCATTCACACGGTCGTGTGAATGGGCCCTTAGTCTCCACATACACTCAGTTTTACTCCAGGTTTCCATAACAACCCAGCCATTTTTCTTCACTGCTGTAGGTCACGGGGCAGGACGCTGTGGATGACACTGTTAAGGGGGCAGGGGCAGCTGCTGTGGAGGTCACTGTTAAGGGGGCAGGGGCCACTGTTAAAGGGGCGGGTATTGTGAATGTTACTGTTAAGGGGGTAGACATACGTAATAAGACAGCACTCCAGGGGTGTAATGAAGGACGTGATATTTACTCAGCCAGACATAATGCAAAACACCATAGATTGGCAACGCTTCGGGCTATTAGAAGCCCTTCCTCAGGCTTAATGGTGTGCTGGGGGTCCAAACGCTGGCCGTGAGGTGAAGCAAGGACCAGAACCAGACGTGCACCCACAACCGGCCACCTAACAGATGAGTGCTGTGACCATCAGGTTTAAACTACTGTTAAGGGGGACAGGCCACTGTGGAGGTCACTGTTAAGGGGGCAGGGGCCACTATTAAAGGGGCAGCTGCTTTGAAGGTCATTGTTAAAGGGGTTATCCCATGACTACTGTAAAAAATGAATATCGGACATCATACAGTACATGACCATCTTTTTCTAACAAAGCTAGAACCAGCCCTGTACCTCACATGGATCCAGAGATCTCCACATTCATTTCTCTGCTAAATTTATATGAACTTGGGAGCTCAAGGGGAGTATCTTTTCTGCTGGAGCTAAGGGGGCGTGTCCATGAGCTACCTATCACTGAAGGCTGAAACTGAGCATGTGCGGCCATCTCAGTGAGCAGGACAAAGAGATAAGAAAAAGAACAAACAGCAGGTGGCGCTATACAGATACATTTTATTGAATAACTCAGTGGCTATGCTAAATTTTTAATTACATACAATTACAAAAGTATTCAGATCCAGGAGCTGGTTTGAAAACTGTAGAATATTTTTCATGGGACAACCCCTTTAAGGCAACAGGGTACTGTGGAGGTCACTGTTAAGGGAATGAGGTACTATGGCAGTCACTGTTAAAGGGACGGGTGCTGTGGAGGTCTCTATTAAGGGGGCAGGGAACAGTGGAGGACAAGATAAAGGGACGGTCCACTACGGAGGTCAGTGTGCAGGGGCGGGGTGCTGTAGAGGTCACTGTTAAGGGGGTGGGCCCCTGAGGAGGTCACTGTCAATAGAGTGGGGTGCTGCGAAACTCACTGTTAAGGGGGCGGTCTGCTGTGGATGTCCCATTTTAAGGAGGCAGGGCACTGTGGGAGGGTCAGTGTTAAGGGGTCGCGGAGTTCACTGTTAATCAGGCGGGGTGCTGTAAAGGTCACTTATCTTTTAGCGATACACACAACATTAAATGAAATACATGAAATATACCCGTGCGAAGCGGGGTCCTTCTGCTAATGTATATATGTGTATATATAGGTATACTGTATTTGTGTATATATATGTATAAAGTATATATGTGTGTGTATATATAAGTATACAGTATGTATGTGTATATATATATGTATAAAGTATATATGTGTGTGTATATATAAGTATACAGTATGTATGTGTATATATATATATGTATAAAGTATATATGTGTGTGTATATATAAGTATACAGTATGTATGTGTATATATATATGTATAAAGTATATATGTGTGTGTATATATAAGTATACAGTATGTATGTGTATATATAAGTATACAGTATATGTGTGTGTATATATAAGTATACAAGTATGTATGTGTATATATACATATATCCTGTCCCTCGTGCAGAGTAAACACGTCGTCTGATAGTCGTGTGAAGACAACAACAGATGTGTTTTCTCCGTCTCCCGCAGACAGTGCTCAGTTACGTCTCATGTTTCTGCCTCTCCTCCCACACGTTCCCTTCTTTACTCGTCTTCTGTTTTAGCACCAGATGTGTGAGAGGAGTAAATACAAAACTAGTGGCTGCAGCAGTGTGCCCGTCTCCTGATGTGTGCCCATTACTATACACCTGTATGTGTGCCCATTACTATAGACCTGTACCCAGCAGTGTGCCCGTCTCCTGATGTGTGCCCATTACTATACACCTGTATGTGTGCCCATTACTATAGACCTGTACCCAGCAGTGTGCCCGTCTCCTGATGTGTGCCCATTACTATACACTTGTATGTGTGCCCATTACTATACACCTGTTCCCAGCAGTGTGCCCGTCTCCTGATGTGTGCCCCTACTATAGACCTGTACCCAGCAGTGTGCCCGCTCCTGTGTGTGCCCCCTGATGTGTGCCCTGATGTGTGCCCTACTATAGACCTGTACCCAGCAGTGTGCCCGTCTCCTGATGTGTGCCCCTACTATAGACCTGTACCCAGCAGTGTGCCCGTCTCCTGATGTGTGCCCCTACTATACACCTGTACCCAGCAGTGTGCCCGTCTCCTGATGTGTGCCCCTACTATACACCTGTACCCAGCAGTGTGCCCGTCTCCTGATGTGTGCCCCTACTATAGACCTGTACCCAGCAGTGTGCCCGTCTCCTGATGTGTGCCCCTACTATAGACCTGTACCCAGCAGTGTGCCCGTCTCCTGATGTGTGCCCCTACTATAGACCTGTACCTAGCAGTGTGCCGTCTCCTTGTGTGCCGTCTCCTGATGTGTGCCCTACTATAGACCTGTACCAGCAGTGTGCCCGTCTCCTGATGTGTGCCCCTACTATAGACCTGTACCCAGCAGTGTGCCCGTCTCCTGATGTGTGCCCCTACTATAGACCTGTACCAGCAGTGTGCCCGTCTCCTGATGTGTGCCCCTACTATAGACCTGTACCCAGCAGTGTGCCCGTCTCCTGATGTGTGCCCCTACTATAGACCTGTACCCAGCAGTGTGCCCGTCTCCTGATGTGTGCCCCTACTATAGACCTGTACCCAGCAGTGTGCCCGTCTCCTGATGTGTGCCCCTACTATAGACCTGTACCCAGCAGTGTGCCCGTCTCCTGATGTGTGCCCCTACTATAGACCTGTACCCAGCAGTGTGCCCGTCTCCTGATGTGTGCCCCTACTATAGACCTGTACCCAGCAGTGTGCCCGTCTCCTGATGTGTGCCCCTACTATAGACCTGTACCCAGCAGTGTGCCCGTCTCCTGATGTGTGCCCCTACTATAACCTGTACCAGCAGTGTGCCCGTCTCCTGATGTGTGCCCCTACTATAGACCTGTACCCAGCCAGTGTGCCCGTCTCCTGATGTGTGGCCCCTACTATTAACCTGTACCCAGCAGTGTGCCCGTCTCCTGATGTGAGCCCCTACTATACACCTGTTCCCAGCAGTGTGCCCGTCTCCTGATGTGTGCCCCTACTATACACCTGTACCAGCAGTGTGCCCGTCTCCTGATGTGTGCCCCTACTATGTACCTGTACCCAGCAGTGTGCCCGTCTCCTGATGTGTGCTCCTACTATAGACCTGTACCCAGCAGTGTGCCCGTCTCCTGATGTGTGCCCCTACTATACACCTGTTCCCAGCAGTGTGCCCGTCTCCTGATGTGTGCCCTACTAGAGACCTGTACCCAGCAGTGTGCCCGTCTCCTGATGTGTGCCCTACTAGAGACCTGTACCCAGCAGTGTGCCCGTCTCCTGATGTGTGCCCCTACTATACACCTGTTCCCAGCAGTGTGCCCGGCTCCTGATGTGTGCCCCTACTATAGACCTGTACCCAGCAGTGTGCCCGTCTCCTGATGTGTGCCCATCTCCTGATGTGTGCTCCTACTATAGACCTGTACCCAGCAGTGTGCCCGTCTCCTGATGTGTGCCCCTACTATACACCTGTACCCAGCAGTGTGCCCGTCTCCTGATGTGTGCCCCTACTATACACCTGTTCCCAGCAGTGTGCCCGTCTCCTGATGTGTGCCCCTACTATGTACCTGTACCCAGCAGTGTGCCCGTCTCCTGATGTGTGCCCCTACTATGTACCTGTACCCAGCAGTGTGCCCGTCTCCTGATGTGTGCCCCTACTATACTCCTGTACCCAGCAGTGTGCCCGTCTCCTGATGTGTGCCCCTACTATACACCTGTACCCAGCAGTGTGCCCGGCTCCTGATGTGTGCCCCTACTATACTCCTGTACCCAGCAGTGTGCCCGTCTCCTGATGTGTGCCCCTACTATGTACCTGTACCCAGCAGTGTGCCCGGCTCCTGATGTGTGCCCCTACTATACTCCTGTATCCAGCAGTGTGCCCGGCTCCTGATGTGTGCCCCTACTATAGACCTGTACCCAGCAGTGTGCCCGTCTCCTGATGTGTGCCCCTACTATACTCCTGTACCCAGCAGTGTGCCCGGCTCCTGATGTGTGCTCCTACTATAGACCTGTACCCAGCAGTGTGCCCGTCTCCTGATGTGTGCCCCTACTATAGACCTGTACCCAGCAGTGTGCCCGTCTCCTGATGTGTGCCCCTACTATAGACCTGTACCCAGCAGTGTGCCCGGCTCCTGATGTGTGCCCCTACTATAGACCTGTACCCAGCAGTGTGCCCGTCTCCTGATGTGTGCCCCTACTATAGATCTGTACCCAGCAGTGTGCCCGGCTCCTGATGTGTGCCCCTACTATAGACCTGTGCCCGACTTCTGTGCATCCTGTGCCCCTACTCTAGACTGGTTGCTGCACCTGTTCTTACTGGTAGAACCATGTCTGTGCACTGGTCCTGCCGTTCTCCAGTCTTGTGCCGCGGAGCGCTCTCCTCCTGATGTTATTATACTGCCGAAGCTTTTTATGTCAACCTGACACTGTGACTAAACCAAGGACTATTACCGAGTGACAAGCAAGTGGCCGAGTCTGAGATGTTTGTGATGCTAATGACTCCACCGGCGTCCATTTCTTACTAATTAAATTCCTTTAATGTGCGCATGATAATTACATGGGAAAGGTCAGTGTAACCTTTGCATCGTGGGTTGGCTTGTGACTCATATTCCCATGAAAGTCTGTGTGGTAGAAGGCGCCTTATGTCACCGTCCTGATGTTATGACGCTTCTGGGTATCTACCCCCATATGTCTCCTGTCTGACTTCTCCTGGTTTATGATTGTGTCCACCTAAAAATAATTTCCAAGGGTTCCCATGAACATAGTAGATGCACAGGTCCCAACTTGGACGTACAGGTCACACACACAGAAGATTGGCCCCTGGTCCATCTAGTCTAATATATCTTGATCGTAGTATAGATATATGTTCATCCCAGGTAGGTTTTCAGTCACTTACTGATGACTTTCCAACCACATCTGCTGGAAGTTTCTTCCAAACATCTCTTCTTCATCTATCGATGGGCCATAAATGTCCCAGATGGGGCAACTGTTTGTCTGTCTTGGGATGTTTCATGCTTCAGACACGTTACCTTTTTTGTAGGCATCTTTGGACGTACCGTATTTTTTGATTCATAAGACGCACCCTACGATAAGATGCACCCCAGATTTTAGAGTAGGAAAATAAGAAAAAATATTTTTCATCAGATCCTCATATCAGACCCCATAAATATCTGGACATCGCATCCCCATATCAGCCCTCCATGTCAGACCCCCATCAGACCTCGGATCAGCCCTTTCAGACATCCATCAGACCTCAGATCAGACCTTTCAGATCCCCCATCAGACCTCAGATCAGCCCTTTCAAACCCCCATCATCCATTTCAGACCCCATCAGACCTCAGATCAGCCCTTTCAAACCCCCATCATCCATTTCAGACCCCATCAGACCTCAGATCAGCCCTTTCAAACCCCCATCATCCATTTCAGATCCCATCAGACCTTAGATCAGCCCTTTCAGACCCCCATCAGCTCTTTCAGATCCCCATCAGCCTTTTCAGACCCCCATCAGACCTCAGATCAGTCCTTTCAGACCCCCATCAGCCCTTTCAGACCCCCATCAGACCTCAGATCAGTCCTTTCAGACCCCCATCAAACCTCAGATCAGTCCTTTCAGACCCCCATCAGCCCTTTCAGACCCCCATCAGACCTCAGATCAGACCTCCACCAGACCCCTCGCCAGCACTTACTCTGTAACTTACTACGCTAAGATATTAAAAGCTGTTCTCTTCTGTTTAATCTTATTCTTTTTTTCTCTGTTTTTTTTTTTTAGAGGGCCTGGCAGTTGGAGTAGGATTTGGTGCCATCGGGAAAACTGCATCGGCAACCTTCGAGAGTGCAAGGTAACACTGTCTTTATGCATGTGATGACATATATTACCTTCTCCAAGCATGAAGAAGAGAGAAAATGATTACAGATAAAAACATCCTGCAATGGAAAGCAGGGCGCTCTATTAGGGAGGGCATTGGGTATCTACCATGCACGCTCACTCCCTACCACTTCCAGCAGGGAGCCTGTCTGTTTAATGATGAGTGTGCATACGACGTCTTTCATTCGCTCCTTTCAATAATTCACCCAAGGAAAGTTTTTGGCTTTAAAGAGAATTTCTCATCAAACTGGCGTTTAATCCTGTGGATAGTAAAACGCGGCTTACAGTAATGGACTGAAGACGTCTGCTCCACTGATGGGAATTAGCATACGTTTCTAGATTTCTATACCTCTCGTGCTCTTGAGTGAAATCTCCCCCGCTCACCTCCCGATTTCTCTGTGGTGTCACTGAGCAGCTCTGATATATTTATGGAGACAATGCTGCTGCCAGTGCTAGCCAACAGCCAGTTATTGCAGATCGGTAGATTGCTAATTAGGTCCAATCTCCCCCACTCACCTCCCGATTTCTCTTTGGGGTCACTGAGCAGCTCTGATATAATAATGGGGACAATACTGCTGCCAGTGCTTGCCGGCAGCGAGTTATTGCAGATCGGTAGGCTGCTAATCAGGTCCAATCTCCCCCGCTCACCTCCCGAATTCTCTTTGGTGTCACTGAGCAGTTCTGATATATTAATGGGGGCAATACTGCTGCCAGTGCTAGCCGGCAGCGGGTTATTGCAGATCGGTAGGTTGCTAATCAGGTCCAATCTCCCCCGCTCACCTCCGGAATTCTCTTTGGTGTCACTCAGCAGCTCTGATATATTAATGGGGACAATACTTCGCCGGCAGCGGGTTATTGCAGATTGGTAGGTCGCTAATCAGGTTAAACTACAGGGACATGACGGGGTGGCAGCCCAAGTGGACCAGGGGTTTACTAGCAGTGCAGTCTGCTGTATTGGACTTTCATATATAACTGATGTTTCGCACAATCCCCCACTGACCCCCAGGTAACTCTGTTGGGGACAGTAGAGAGGACACAGTAACTTTAGGTTATGCTTGGTTCTTGCTAGACAATATGGACTAATGAATAAACCCTACTGCGGCCCCCATTCACCTTGTGTGGCGTCTCACCTCTGCGGTGACTGTAGAGGTGGCACAGGGACAATATGGGGACATGGTGATGTGCAGGTGGAGGTGTTCACACTCAGACGAGAGGATTTCTTGTAGATGACGCTCTGCAGGTTTCACATGTTTTATGATCACTGATCCCACGTCTCCCATTATTCCGGTTACTTGTACTTTCTGAGGCCCCCACCCTCGGTGTGATATCCATTACCGCGGGGTGCAGGCTGCCTGCGTACACAACGTTCTGTGTCGGAGTTCCCTCTGAGAACAGGTGGGATGTATGGGACAGCTGGACTCGGATTCAGTTACAGAATGATCTGGCACCACAGTCATACGTGCAGGTTAACCCCTGTGCTGCTGGAAAGATATCTGCCTCCGCCTCGCAGTAGTGGAGATCCACTGGTCAGCCAGATCATGGGGCTAACATATTGTAGGGGCAGATATATTCGGAGAGAAGGAGTGCACAGGTCAGCCCTGGCACCCATAGCCTTATACTGTGGATTTATAGGGGAGTATACAGTGTGCAATACTGAACTTAGTTTACATTTACAAGACTTTCCCCCAAGCGGTATCCATATGTGGCTCAGATCCATAAAGATGCTCATCTCCCTGTGTACTGTAAGATTTGTGTATGTCTGCTGCCACCAGGTGTTCAGTTCTGGTTACTGCAGGCTGACCAGCTGTGGAAATGAAGCTATGGCAGCAGTGTGCAGAAATCCGTATATTACATATTACTATCTGCTCCCTGTTGCTGATGCACATCCACCAGTCTGACCACAGCTTTCATAGTGTCCAGGAGTCCTGGGGAGCAGTCCTGGGCAATGGTAGGGGTTGAAAATTCGATTCGCTGTGAAGCCGAATTTCCTCGTGCTTCGAGGTAGCGAACTGATTTTCCCTGGATGGTGGTTAAAAATGAAGAAAAACTCATACTTACCTACGTTTGAGCGTGAAGAGCAGGCCGCCGCCATCTTGATTGAAGATCTTGCACGAAATCCCGTGAGCGGTGACGTATGACATCACCACGCCTGCCGACATGATGATGTCATAATCGGCCATGCGCAAATTCACACTAGATCTGCAGTCAAGATGGTGGCGCCCGGCTCTTCACGATCAAACGGAGGAGGTAAGTATTATTTTTTTTTTTTATTTTACACCAGATTATTGCTATCAGATCAGCTATGAACGCGGCATCTGAGGGGTTCAATGACGGGGAAGGGGGGGGAGCAACGCAATCGCCACTCCCGGTCATTGCGGCCACTATTGACAAAGAAATGCGTTTCATGACAAAGTAATTCATCACAAAGCAATTTTTTTTGTAAAATTCAGCGAAGCAGCCGAAGTTTTCATTACTTTACTCATCTCTAGTGATGACTTTTAGGCGACCCGCACACGGCACGGATTTCCATGCAAAAAATACATGGAAACCGCATAAAAAAGCACATAAATCTTACGTGTAGTTACGTGCAGATTACGTGCAGTTTTTCTGTGCCGATTTTTGTGTGGAAAAAAACGCAATGAGATTTAGAAAATCTCTTGTACACTGCTTTTTTTCTTTGTTGCCGAAACTGACCTGCTTTGCTGATCTTATTATCCACGAATTCCCATGTGGATTTCTAAATGCACAGAAAACCGCATGTGTTACTTGATGTTTGTCATGTGGTTTTGAGGCGATTTTCCATTGAAAAAGGTGAAATCCACACCAAAGTTCGCAAACCTGATATGATTTCAAAATGCGCAAGGCGGGTCAATTTCCGCATGTAATGAAAAAAAACAAAAAGTGTACGTGAGATTTCGAAAACCTCATTCACTTTTCCAGTCCTGTATTGGTTTTCCGGACAAAAATCCACTTGGAAAAAGTGCTCGTAATCTGCAATATGTGCAGGAAGCCTAAACCTCGGCAGATGCATGAGGAATAGCAGTTACTAGTCTGACCGAAACCACAGGACGCGTTACACAATTGTGCAGAATAAAGGTAACATCAGGACTTTATGTGCCTATGTGGCTGATTGTGGTGCAGTACATACTCTATGAGGTATATAATGGAAAGGGGTTTAGATGCAAAATGCATAAAACATATGTTTCTGTAAAGCTGGAGTCTATGTCACCTTAAAGGGATTGTCTCACTTCAGTAAGTGGCATTTATCATGTGGAGAAAGTGAATACAATGCAATTACTAATGTATTGTGATTCTCCATATTGCCTCCTTTGCTGGCTGGATTCATTTTTCCATCACATTATACACTGCTCGTTTCCATGGTTACAGACCACCCTGTAATCCAGCAGTGGTGGTCGTGCTTGCACAATAAAGGAAAAAGCAGCAGCCTTTGTGTGCTCCCATGGTCCCGGCCACCAGAGAGGCTGACGCTTTTGCAGGGTGGTCTGTAACCATGGAAACGAACAGTGTATAATGTGATAGAAAAATGAATCCAGCCAGCAAAGGAGGCAATATGGGGAATCACAATACATTAGTAAGTGGATGTGATTTTTAAAGGGGTTGTCCGGGTTCAGAGCTGAACCCGGACATACCTTTAAAATTCACCCAGGCAGCCCGCCTGAACAGGGCATCGGAGCATCCTATGCTCCGATGCCCTTCTTTGCCCTGCGCTAATTAGCGCAGGGCAAAGGCATTTATCCCGGTTCCGGTGACGTACTGGGCTCTGCCAGGCGGAGGCTTCCGCCCGACAGTGAGCCCAGTGACGTCACCGGCCCTGATGGGCGGGCTTTAGCGCTGCCCTAGCCGTTTTACTGGCTAGGGCAGCTCTAAAGCCGGCCCATTACAGCCGGTGACGTCACCGAACTCACTGCCGGGCGGGAGCCACCGCCCGGCAGTGTGTTATGTAAATAAAAGAGCCCTTTCCCTGCGCGATTCAGCGCAGGACAAGGGAGGGCATCGGAGCATGAGATGCTCCGATGCCCTGTTCAGGCGGGCTGCCTGGGTGAATATAAGGGTATGTCTGGGTTCAGCTCTGAACCCGGACAACCCCTTTAAACTTTAAAACCATTTTAACCAACTAACTCCAGTCCAGCTCCGGCAGTGTGAAAAGTAGGTAACTGGAGGGGGGGGCTGCTTTAGAAGCTGCTATCCCCTGAATGGTAGCAGCTTGAAACATGCAACTGGTCTTGTTTGAAAGCTCATACAAGATCAAAAGTCCAAGCAACAGAGGATAAATCACTGTTCGGGAATAATTGCAGGTAAAACCTGTTTTTACTTTCACTTTCAGCTGCATTCGCAGCATCCCGATTTCTATCAGTGATATCTTTCTCTGTCCTGAACATACTGCTGTCATTATGGTATTGTCTGAAAGCCTGGAATGTCTGCTTTCAAACAAGACCAGTTTCTGCATGTTTCTATCTGCTACCATTCAGGATGTAGCAGCATCTAAATCAGCCCTCCCCCCTCCAGTTAACTACTTTTCCCACTGCTGGAGCTCCACTCTGGCAAAACAGTTAGGGGGTTAAAACATGGATCCAAAGTCGGCTTTGGATCCACGCTTTAAAATGGTTTTAAAGTTTAAAAATCGCTGGCCGAAATTATTTACCGAAGTCCAGCGTACAGCATTCAGACGAAGTTTTGATCGAAGCGATTTCGGACCTGTGATTTGAAGCTCGCTTCGCTCAACACTAGTTCCGAGGCATGCACCTCCTTACTGGAGGAAGAGTGATACTTTTTTTTTGTTCATTTTTGAAAAGTCACATTTAATAAGTCTGGCCTATACATTTATTAATATGACACATGACCCACCCACCAGAGCTTACCACACCTACTTAGCAAGAGCAGCATAAAATCACAAAAGGTGAAAATTTGAGCAAAAATTGTGTTTTGAAAACGTTTGCAACTTTTTTTTTTATTACAAAAATCCAGCATATGGGACTGGATAGACTTCTTGTATTTTCTCTTGAAGGCTTTTCACCAGTCATCTCACTGGTTTTCTCAATTAGCATGACCTGTACAAGAAATCTCCAGCATTAAATACTGGCGACTATAGAAGTATCTTCAAGATAAGGTACAAGGGGGTTTTAGATGCCGATCTTAATATGGCCCTGCACTGGCGGTGGATCCACTGAAGTTATGTAGAGGCGCCATAGATTTCGACCTTCTTCTACGCCTTAGGGCTCATGCACACGACCGTTTTTTCTTTCCGTGTCCATTCTGGGTTTTTTTTTTGCGGACCGTATGCGGAACCATTCTTTTCCATGGGTCCGCAAGAAAAACTGAAGGTACTCCGTGTGCATTCCGTTTCCATACGTCCGTATTTCCATTCCGCAAAAAAGTAGAACATGACCTATTATTGTCCGCATTACGGACAAGGATAGGACTGTTCTGTTAGGGGCCGGCTGATCCTTTCCGCAAAATACGTCATCCGTATTTTTTGCGGATCCGTTTTTTCATACGGTCGTGTGCATGAGGCCTAAAACAGGCGTAGAAAACCTTTGCGCCGCAATCTGCGCCAGAAATGCACCTAATGTAGACGTATTTCTGTTAGTAACTAACCCCCAGTTGCTCTGACTTATTACTACTAATATACCATGATCTGGATAAGACATGCCCCTCTTTGTGCTTTACTTCCTCGCTATTTTCCAAATCTTTTTTTTTCTTACTGTCTTTGAATGAAAAGCTGTGCAAATCCGATCCTTCTCACATCTGAGGGTTTGCTACAATTGCATCCAGTCTGATGACCCTGATACATCTTACTTGCACAGATACAATGTATCCATCTGGTTTAGATCACACAGTTCTGGACGCTGCAGCCAGGTACATGACGTGCTGATCCCAGCGCTCCAGAGCAGCGCTCGTCCCTGGTGACACAGTCGTACGAGCCTCGGCACGTCTCATACAGCCAGCGTCCGGTGGGACACTGGGAGCCTCTGTTCTGCTCCATAAGAAAGAAGTCTTTGTGGGGACAAGGCTTTAAATCCAGTCACCAGAGGCTCGTCGTGCCAAACCAGGGGGGCAGGAATCTGACTACCGGCACATTCTTCTACTCTATAGTAATGGGAAAAGGGATATTACTGTAACCCCTTCCTGGCCACGGAGGTGTCTGCCGTGATGGCTGTATATGTGGATGATGTCAGGTCTGAGACGCGTCAATAGCTCTACTGTGCAGGCGTTAATGGTTAATCCTCCACCTATCACACAGGCTGCTCTATACACAGGTCCCATTGTCAGGGTCCATGAAAGCAGCGCCCGCGTCGTTGGGTTTCCTGCATGAACACGCCGGCAGTTTTGGGAGCAGGTGTCCTGTAGCCGTCTGCTCCGAATTTTTTAAAAGCGCGCCCCAATCATTTACCCTGGAGGAAACTTGAGTAAGGCCTCGTGCACAGGACTGGATTTTGCATCCATTGCACACAGACCCATTCATTTCTATGGGTCAGCAAAAAAACGCAGCACATGCATGCCGTCCGTTCAGTGAATTACAGAACGTGCGCTTTTCTTCTCTGTAAGGCTACTTTCCCTTTCCGCTATTGAGATCTGTCATAGGATCTCAATAGCGCGGTAAAACGCTTCCGTTTTTTACCCCATTCATTGTCAATGGGGACAAAACTGAAGTGAATGGAACGGAGTGCGCCAGAATGAATTCCGTTCTGTTTGGTTGCGTCCCCATCACGGATAGAATAACTCTGCAAGTAACGTCTCTCTGTCCGCGATGTGGTGCAGAGCAAGGCGGATCCGTCATGACTCACAATGTAAGTCAATGGGACGGATCCGTTTTCTCTGACACAATATGGCACAGTAGAAAACGGATCCGTCCCATTGACTTTCAGTGGAGTTCATGACGGATCCGTCTTGGCTATGTCACAGATAATACAACCGGATCCGTTCAGAACAGATGCAGGCGGTTGTCTTATCAGTAACGGAAGCGTTTTTGCTGATCCATGCACACGAACGTATTTTCTCTCCGTGTCCGTTCAGTTTTTTTTGCAGACCATACGCAGAACCATTCATTTCAATGGGTCCGCAAAAAAAACGGAAGTAACTCCGTGTGCATTCCATTTCCGTATATCCATATGTCCGTTCTGCAAAAAAATAGACCATGTCCTATTATTGTCCGCATTACGGACAAGGACAGGACTGTTCTATTAGGGGCCGGCTGTTCTGTTCCGCAAAATACGGAATGCACACGAACGTCATCCATATTTATTGCGGATCCGTTTTTGCGGACCGCAAAATACATACGGTTGTGTGCATGAGCCCATAGTCATTTCTAATGACGAGAGTCAGAAAAATGCCGACCAAGCGCTTGTATTTTGCGCATCCGTCACGTGGTTTGCGGACCACGATATGGACACGGCCATGTGCAGGAAGCCTAAGGCCACCTGCACGCGTTGCGGATCACGCACGGATTCTTGTGCGGAAAAACTGCAGCATAAACTTGTAGACAAATCTCCTGTACACTTTAGGGGAGATTTACCAACTCCCTTGCGCCTGAAACGCGGCGTTAAAAAGTTGCATACTGTGTGTGTGCGACTTATTAAAAAAATGAGTCGCATCTCCCCGTTTTTACGCCACCCTCGCCACTTTTACTAAAGGGACGGGACCAGAAATCGACGGCAGCCGTTGTAGATTTTGGTTTAGGTCCCCGGTTTGCCGGCATGTGATCCGTCATAAATTAGGCGCATCCTCCGGCAGAAAGCGCCAGTCTTGATAAATCTCCCCCTTTGTTCTATCTACCGTGCACAGAATGTCAGTTTTTTGGGGGGTTTTTTCGTGAGGATTATACCCTTTTTCAATGCAACGGTGAGATCTGCGGCAAAACCGCATCAAATCCGCACCAAAGACCGCAAGTAACAGGAGATGTTTTTTTGGTATGGATTTGGGGCGGAAATCTGCATGTAGCTCACACCTGTGTGCATGGAGCCTAAGGCCTCGTGGATCACAGTCCGTGAAAACCTGGCCTGCCGTCCTGCTGAGTGCACGAAGCGCACGGCGTCATAGCAACCAATGATGCTGTGCACTCGGCAGGACGGGTTTTCACGGACCGTGGTCCATGGATGTGTCATGAGGCTTAGTGGAGACTTCCTCCCGTTCTGCAGAGCCACTTTTTTGGGATGACATGAAAGGGGTTGCCTGTTTTAGACCAACAGGTCATGTTTTCAGGATTTCCTCAGTATAATGATAGAGTCAGACATTGACGTACCATTAAATCAGGAATGGCCTGACAACCCCGAGACTGCTGTAAGGCAATATAGCCATAGGAAAGGGGCTCGCATGAATAGCAAGACTGAGGAAGAAGCAGCTCGGACATGTCCTCCTCTGTCTGGGAATATTACAGGAGTCTTCTGCTGAAGGGAAGATGTCCGAGGAGGAAGATGATGACAAGGGAGATGGTGTCGTTTTCAGCCGTGCAGGGATAAAATGAGTTTATTAGTAAGTCCCGCATGGAATATGTGACAGCGTGAGACAGTGGCCGCCTGTCCCGCAGGGCGAGGTTGGTGGTAGACGGGCAGTGAAGGCCCTGAGAATGAATAGAGGTCATTGTGCCCAGTGTCTGCGTTTTTCATCTGCCCTCTCAGTACATCTCTCTCAAGACCAGACTAAGGCTACTATCACAACAGCGTTTTCGCTGGATCCGGCAGGGTTCAGTAAAAACACTTCCGCTACTGATAATACAACAGTCTGCATCCGTTATGAACGGATCCGGTTATATTATGTCTAACATTGCCAAGGCGGATCCGTCATGAACTCCCACGAAAGTCAATGGGACGGATCCGTTTTCTATTGTGTCAGAGAAAACAGATCCGTCATGACCCACAATGCAAGTCAATGGGACGGATCCGTTTTCTCTGACACAATAGAAAACGGATCCGTCCCATTGACTTTCGTGGGAGTTCATGACGGATCAGTTTTGCTCCACATCCCAGGACGGAAAGAAGACCTCAGCATGCTGTTCTCCAGTATGAGAACGGAACGGAATGCATTTTGGAGCACTCCGTTCTGTTCAGTTACATTTTGTCCCCATTGACATTGAACGGGGAATAAATGGAAGCGTTTTTATTTTTTTTCCGAAACTGAGACCCTATGACGGATCTCAATACCTGGAAAATATTACCGCTAGTGTGAAAGTAGCCTATGTGTTTTTCCTGCTGGACAGAGGGTGGAAGAGCCGAGCACATACCTGCTAACACCTACCTCTTGGTCCTCCCCCCATGGCGGCTGACGTGCGGCTCGTACACACATGGAGCAGTACAATTGTCATTTACCTTCTTTGGACTTATGGTGACGCAGAAAGTGAAGGTCCCCGGGAGACAGTGCACTGTCCCATTGAAGTGAATAGGTTTGCATCCAATCTGCAAAAAAAATGCGGACCAAAAATCCGGTGGTGTGCATGAGCCCTACTGCCGTAATGTACAAAAAATCCTATTATATCATCTTTCTAAATTCAAAAAGTAGACACCTGCCGCGTTTCTGAAATTGGAAGATTTTATAATACGGTAGATACGACAGCGCCCGCGTCCTGAGGCTGACCTCCTCCTCACCCGCCGTACACCTGCTTTCTCTCCGCGCTCGCTAACAATACCGTCCTGTCCGCGAGGCAGCACAGATGTTATAGTAACCGTTTGCCCCGGGTCTCCAACCTCAGGCTTCCTGTGGCAGGAGGTGCCATGGGAGCAGCGGGGTGAGATCCAGTGCGTGCGGTGTTAGTTCAGGTGACGGGAGCACGGGCGGCCTTTCAGAGGGCGAGATTGCGGAGCGGAACCCGCGTGTTATTTCAGATGTGAGAGAAAAGAAGGATATTTAGATTCCTCCGCGGTCTGGATCCTGCCTGGAATAACAGGCTCATTGTGAGCGGAGCCAGCAGCGACTCGGGAGCGGAGATCGGCTTCACTTTGGGATACAGGACGGTATAATTAACCCCTTTGATGGGTGGAGGCAGCGAGCCATTGTGGAAATGAGGCAGCGAGTGCGGCTCCTGCACTGCCAGTAACCAGGTGATACTCGCCGCTCCGATCCCACCGCAGAACAGCTGTCTAGACACTAAAACATCACTCATGTCATTATTAGTGTGGACGGACGGAGCCAGGAAACATCTTCATCCATTGCAGGAAATTCGTTTTATTAATCCCTGGACAAAGTTTTGAATCTTGGAATTACATCATTCCTCTCGTCTGCTGACCATAGCCCATACACTGTGCGGATCTGAGGGGGCGGGGCATGACACAGGGGCCTGAAGACCACCAAGGTGAATCCTGTGTCATGCCCCGCCCTCAGAATGATGGAGTGTAGTCACTCATGTCTTTAAAGGGCATCTGTCAGCAGTTTTGTACCTATGACACTGGCTGACCTGTTACATGTGCACTTGGCAGCTGAGGACATCTGTGCTGGTCCCATGTTCATATGTGTCCGCATTGCTGAGAAAAATGAGGTTTTAATATATGCAAATGAGCTTCTAGGAGCAACGGGGGCGTTACCATTGCACCTAGAGGCTCTGCTGTCTCTGCACTTTGACAGGACCAGGTGTGATGACATTTTCACTGTCTGACCCTGTCAATCAAAGTGCAGAGGGCGGGGCAGTTGCAGAGTATCCATATAAATGGCCCACCCTGTAGATGTAGCAGAGCTATATTTGTTATTGCATTAATATAGATGTAGCAGAGCTACATTTGTTATTGCATTAATATAGATGTAGCAGAGCTATATTTGTTATTGCATTAATATAAATGTAGCAGAGCTATATTTGTTATTGCATTAATATAGATGTAGCAGAGCTATATTTGTTATTGCATTAATATAAATGTAGCAGAGCTATATTTGTTATTGCATTAATATAGATGTAGCAGGGCTATATTTGTTATTGCATTAATATGGGTGTAGCAGAGCTACATTTGTTATTGCATTAATATAGATGTAGCAGAGCTATATTTGTTTTTGCATCCTGCATTAATATAGATGTAGCAGAGCTACATTTGTTATTGCATTAATATAGATGTAGCAGAGCTATATTTGTTTTTGCATTAATATAGATGTAGCAGAGCTATATTTGTTTTTGCATTAATACAGATGTAGCAGAGCTATATTTGTTTTTGCATTAATATAGATGTAGCAGAGCTATATTTGTTTTTGCATTAATACAGATGTAGCAGAGCTACATTTGTTATTGCATTAATATAGATATAGCAGAGCTACATTTGTTATTGCATTAATATGGGTGTAGCAGAGCTACATTGGTCATTGCACTAATATAGATATAGCAGAGCTACATTTGTCATTGCATTAATATGGGTGTAGCAGAGCTACATTTGTCATTGCATTAATATGGGTGTAGCAGAGCTATATTTGTTATTGCATTAATGTAGATATAGTAGAGCTACATTTGTTATTGCATTAATGTAGATATAGCAGAGCTACATTTGTTATTTAACTGTTCTGTCCCAGAAACATGTGTATTTAAACCCTGATTTGAAAGTTTAGAACCAAGGGAGGGTAGGTACATGTCTATTAGTCGCCCAGTTGTGTGTTACACTACATCTGAAAAATCTCATTGACGGCGGTGTAGAGGGGAAACATCCTGGGTGTCACTCGACAGACTACCCGAAACATGACACTTCCCCACGTCTTCCACTATGACACCTGCACGGCATCCTCTGTAGGTGAGCAATCTCTCAGCCGCCCCTCCCCATGTCTTACAGCTGTCTTCAGGTAATAGGAGGTGCCCCGCACCGTCAATACACTGCTCGCACAGATGCCAAAATTTCTAGCCCGAGCCTACGTGTTACAGTGAAACTCACCTGAAGACGTGCAGAGGAGAGAGTACGAGAGGAGGTGATGTCACCCTGCACGTCCTCGCAGCTGCGGGGTCACCCCGAGGAGAACCATTGTCTTCAGGGATCATTGGGATAAGGAATTGTCCCGGACGTGTAGATTTATGTGGAGCGAGATGAGACGGTGCGGGTGTATTCCTGCGCAGATCATTTACCGTATTTTTTTTAATTTTATTGCCAGGAATTTAGCGGTTGGAATAGGGATCCAGAATTTCCCAGAAGGCCTTGCGGTCAGCCTTCCGCTACGAGGAGCCGGAGTGTCTACATGGAAGGCGTTTTGGTGAGTTCACACAGACATGTCGGGAGGAATAATCGGAGGAAGGGTGCACAATGAGTGTAGGTGATGGTGAGGTACATACTATAGGGACGGCGAAGGGCGGATGCCGTGTAGCAAGACTGTCTGCGTATGTCACAAGTGTGGCGAGAGGAGGCGGTATATGGTTAGAGTGTTTCCTTACACTGGTGATAGCCATACGCTACTGGGAATACTGTATTAGAGGGCCTCCCCCCTTTTATTGGCCAGCCCATGTATTACATTACACATATATAATAGTGTGACAACAGCAGCGTGAACCACAGTCTGCTGCATCATATTTGGGTGGGTTTATCTCAGGAATAAGGCGGGAAGAAGCCTTTAGGCCTCACTTACACGGCAGAATCAATTACAGTTTACAGGGCTATTCACATGGACGTTGTTTTACTGGCCACAGAATACTGACCATCAAAAAATAAGACATGCCCTATTTTTGACTGTTTTCACAGCCAGATGGCCCCCATTGAAATCAGTGGGCCCGGATGATAAAAAAAAAAAAAGGGCTCCAAGGGCCTTTCAGGGGTTAAGATAAAAGAAAAAAAAACTCATCCTTGAACACGTGGGGACACTGACACTTTGAACCCGCCATGTCCTTACTGGATGCAGCAGGACCTGTGATGTCACATGATCACACTGGGAGCACAGGTCCTGCAGCATCCAGGGAGGAGTGAGCATCCCTGCGCATTCAAGTGAGTTTTTTTTTTTTTTGTACTGAAGGGGACATTTTATAATACTGCAGGCATGAAGGAGGCCATTATCTTAGGGGTCATCATACTAGGGGGCACTAAGGGGGCCATCATCTATACTGGAGGCACTAAGAGAGTGGGTCATTATTTATACTGGGGGGAATTTTGGGGGAAATTTGATATCCAGGGGGCACTATGAGGGGCGTTATGTATACTGAGGGCACTGCAGGGGTTGGGGTTTACAAAAAAAAAAAGTAATTTAGCCATTTTTAATGGCCATTAAAAACTGATGCAAAATGTGTAGCCTTACAAGTCACTCCCTGATCTGAGCAGTGCCCTGTATATCACCAGGTAATGCATCTAAGTGATTGTCTCTCTTCGTTGGCAGGTACGGGCAGCTCAGCGGGATGGTTGAGCCCATTGCCGGTGTGTTAGGAGCTGTGGCCATAGCGCTGGCAGAACCCCTCTTGCCCTACTCCTTGGCCTTTGCCGCCGGTGCCATGGTGTATGTGGTAATGGATGACATTATTCCAGAAGCACAAACCGGGTAAGAATAGAGGACAGTCCGCGGGTGACCAACCACGCATATCGCGCACCCCCCGCCCTATCTGTATCATCACTGAATGCTCGGCGCCTGGTTCTTCCGTGTACCATGCCGTGTCTGCGCATATGAAAGGACATCTTCACACGCTGCACGTGTTCTGCAACTGAAAATCAGTTCAGTTCATCTCAATGGGGTTGTTTTGGGGGCAAGAGCATGGATCCCCACAGGCCTTATTGAGATGAGATATTCTGCAACAAAATCTGCAGCGTGTGAATGGGCCCTAACACTTCTGCCCGGCGTGGTCCCCTTCCATGACTAGATTCTCTGGACACTCACAATTACACAAGAGATTCCAGAGAAAAGATTTGGCTTTTAGGCCTGGAAATTTTTTGTAACATCGCTGTATTTACCTTGTGTGATAACTGCACTCATGCAACTCAATTGATGCGTCTGAACGCAGTTTCTGTGCAGCCCAGGCCTTAAAGGGCATCTGTCAGCAGTTTTGTGTCTATGAAACTGGCTGACCTGTTGGCAGCTGAAGACATCTGCGTTGGCCCCATGTTCATATGTGTCCACATTGCTGAGAAAACTGATGTTTTATTATATACAAATGAGCCTCTAGGAGCAACGGGGGCGTCGCCATTACACCTAGAGGCTCTGCTCTCTCTGCAGCTGCCGCACCCTCTGCGCTTGATTGACAGGTGTGATGAAGTTTTCACTGCCTGGTTCTGTCAAAGTGCAGAGGGCGCATCAGTTGCAGAAAGAGCAGAGCCCCTAGGTGCAACGCAATGCCCCAGTTGCTCCTTGAGGCTCATTTGCATATATTAAAATGTGTTTTTTCTCAGCAATGCGGGCACATATGAACACGGGACCAACACAGATGCCTTCAGCTGCCAACAGGTCAGGTACAAAACTGCTGACAGATGCCCTTTAATGTAGGGATTTAGGACTACACCTATGTCTGCTCAGAGGGAAAGGTCTGAGACCTCCATTGCTCTCTCTTCCAGTTTGAGTTTACATAGGGCTGGGAGATGCAAATTAAAAGGTAAAGCTGATTTTTTTGGTAGAGTTTTCCTTTAGGCCTCCTTCACACGTAAATTTAATTTGCAACAAAAAAAAAAAAAAGAAAATGATATGAAAAAACACCAGGAAAAAGAAAAATTATTCACTCTATTATTTGTGTTTTTTGATGTATTTTGCAAGTAGTTGAGCGAATATACGTACTAATATTAGCATTACTAATGCCAGCCCAAATCCATTAAAGAAGCACTCCTGACAAAAATTGTATTCCATGTCCTGCTAGAAATGTACATGATGTAATCTGAAGTGAATGTCATTTTCTTACCAGTGTCTGAATTTTTGAGTTATATCATCCTGAAGTTTCTTATCTGTGCCATGTGACCAGCAATTAGACCCACCAACTCACACATAGACTTATGTGTGGACAGGAAGTCTAATTCTCTATGTATTCCTATGAGACTGAAAGTGAGGCTCCCATAGGAATGAATAGAGCAGTTACTGGCTTTCTGTCCTGGGTCAGTTGGAGGTCAGGGAGTTGGTCACATGACCCAGCTACAATAAGAAGAGAGGTTTTTACTCACAGAAACAGTCACTGATAAGAAAATGACAATCACTACAGATTATATCATGCACCTTTCTAACAGGTCAGAGAATAAAAATTGTTGCGGGAGTTCTTCTTTAAGAGGCACCGACTTCTTAACAAATGTGGCGGCCATCCATGCTCCAATCTACGCCACCTATGAGCTGTCGTAAACGATAGTACAGCTGTTTAGCCCCTGGAAGGCCACGCCCCTCACTCACTGTCTGCTCCACTTTTGAGAAGTCGCAAATATGGTGTGCACCATAATATAAGACTTTTTTCACTTTTTTTCACACCACAATAGTTTTAAAAAATTAGCGCATTCATTATTTGTGGGGTTATTTTTTATTTTTTTTTATTTTTTTTCGGTCATGAATTTTTAAACAGGAAAGTACGTGTCGCCCTATTGCGCTTCCTCTATAGATCTTTCTAACAAAAAAAAACAAAACAAAACACATAGTAAAAAAAATAACAATGGAAATGTGCCATTAAAAAAACCTAACACTCATTGACACATGTAAAAAATCACCAATGAATGTCATCATGCACACGACCGTATGTATCCACAAAAAACGGATGACATCCGCATGCATTCCGTATTTTGCGGAACAGAACAGCTGGCCCCTAATAGAACAGTCCTAGCCTTGTCCGTAATGCTAACAATAATAGGACATGTTCTATTATTGCACATCGAGTAACTTCCTTTTTTTTTTTTGCGGACTCATTGAAATGAATGGTTCCGCATACGATCCGCAAAAAGAACGGAACGGGCACGGAAAGAAAATATGTTCGTGTGCATGAGCCCTAAAGCAGGGATGTCCAACCTGCGGCCCTCCAGCTGTCGCAAAACTACAACTCCCAGAATTCCCGGACATCCTACAGCTATCAGCCTACAGCAGGGGATGGTGGGAGTTGTAGTTTTACAACAGCTGGCGGTCCGCAGGTTGAGCATCCCTGGTATAACGGAAGGACTTGTACTTCGTCTGGATCCAATTCTGTCTTTGGCGCAAAACCTGCATGTGTGATTCTAGCCGAAGGCCTATTCATTTTTGGTTTGGCATTTGCGCTGAATACTGCTGGCAAAAAAAAAACTGTGTGAATGGGGCCTAAGGTTGAATTCCCCCTCATTCATATGTCATAAAGGGGTTTGGAGAAATCCATGCACCCAGTACAGAAACAGCCCCTTTCATATGAAGAACAGATCTGCTGCATGTGCCCCTCCCCCACACTGCTGCCGTATATACCGTATGTCTGTAAGCGGTGTAGCGCCGCCTGCCGTCAGTCTACACACACTAACTGCTCCCTCTTTTCCTTTCTCGCAGTGGGAACGGGAAGCTGGCCTCGTGGACCTGCATTCTGGGCTTTGTGGTGATGATGTCCTTGGACGTCGGCCTGAGTTAATGACGGACTCGGCGGTCGGAGGTGCTGGGCGCCACGTCTCACATGTTTACACTTTTATAAATGGACGCTAATTGCTGGAGCGATCACGGATCCAAGCTAATTCTTGTAGAAATGAATGATGTTGGGTTGAATTGATTGACATAATGTCCGATGTTTGATTTATATTTAGTTGGGGGGGGGTGCTTGATGCTGTATATAGATGGTGATGGTGAGTCTATAACGTACGGACCGCGTGCGGCTCGTCCATAGATTCGTCCAGTACTTGGGTATCGATATTTCATGGGTGTTGGTCCGACCCCCGATCTGCTTAATGAGGGGGCCACAACCCTTGTTGGTCTGGTGGACGTGCATTGTACTACATGCACATAGGGTGACCAAACAAATTGGCTATAAATGGTTACAGCTTCTAGGCATCTGCCCTATTAAGAACTGCAGCTCTGAAGCACAAACTGCTGATCAGCGCATTGACGAGTAGAGTCGTTTGGCTAGAGAAGAGCAATGACTGCATATTTCCCACGTTATCCGCCATTTCAGCCTCGGAAGATGGCGCTGCCTTGTACCTCATGATCAGATCTTCAGCCGGGAGCCTCCTATTTATACGTTATCTGTGGATTTTATTTATACGCTTTGGCCGCAACGTGTCTTCTAGTGTGAACATGGTTCTACACTGTACTGGAATATGACACTAGTGATGGGAAGGACCAAATAAAAGCTGTAGAGTTTTATTCTATATCCTGTGGTTGTCTCTGTTTTGTACACTGCACATAGTGCGGTTACGGATACTGTCTTCTGGTGGTTAGTTTTTAGGGTTCAGCCACACGGCGATCTTGATGGCACGACAGCTGTCTCACCCAAGGATCACAGTGTAGCAGTGCTAGCACAGAAATGAATGGGGTCATACGTATATATCGCAACCGCATCTAGCAGTTGGATTTTATCCGATTGTGGGGTCGTGGCACCCGTGCGAGTCACATTGCGACCCTGTTCATTTCTCTTCTAGCATTACTACACCCCGATCCTTAGGCGAGACAGGTGTCGTGCCATCAAGATCGCCGTGTGGCTGAACCCTGACACCAGAAATTTGAATTACTATATTTTTCTCACTATAAGTTGAACATTCCCCCCCCCCAAAAAAAAATAAAAATAAAACCTTAAATCTGGTGGAGGGGTCAAGGTCACAAATCTTTAGCTGTTATGGGGGGCACTTTAATAGACTTACACATGCATAGGGCACTTTAAACTGGTACCTGAGCTCTATCGGCAGGGCAGCCACGTGGGGTGTCTTGTACAAGCAGAGCAGGCACGTTATGTGGTAGTCACCCTCCAGCAGCAGTGCAACCGCCCACCAGCTTTTTCCAGCCACTCTGGTGCAGGAGACAGGAGAAAGTCATCGCTCTGGTGCATCGGGGACAAGAGGACAGACAGGTAAGTACACATGCCGGTATGTCGCATAGATTTCATGTTGGTACATCACATGTGTACATCGCAGGTCACCGTTCATGTGCCGCACAGCACAGCCTGCAGTGTGCACATGTGATGTGCCAGCTATGTGTTATGTTTGCACTATAAGACGCACAGGGAGAAGTGTGTCTTCTAGATGTCGTAATAGAGTCACGGGAACCAGGGCACCTTCACATTCACACACAGTGGATTTTGTAGCGCATGAAGGTGTCGTAATCGGAGCAGTTAGTCCCCCAACCATTTCAGGAAATCGGGAATTGTATTTTGATATATATATATATATATATATATATATATATATATATATTGGTTGAATGTTGATGAATTTCATAGGCCTTTTTTTATCTTAATCCCTTAAGTGCCCTCTGTATACATAATGTCCTCCATAGTGCCCCCTGGGCATCCAATGGCCCCCATAATGCCCTACAGTTTAAAGAATGGCCCCTATAGTGCCCCCTGGTATAAAAAATGGCCCCTGTAGACCCCCTAGTATAAAGAATGACCCCCATAGTTCCCCCAGTATAAATAATGGTCCATATAGTGCCCCCTAGTATAAAGAATGGCCCCTGTAGTGCCCCCTAGTATAAGGAATGGCCCCCATAGTGCCCCCAGTATAAAGAATGGGCCCCCATAGTGCCTCCTAATATAAAGAATGGCCCCCATAGTGCCCCCAGTATAAAGAATGGCCCCCATAGTGCCCCCAGTATAAAGAATGGCCCCCATAGTGCCTCCTAATATAAAGAATGTCCCCCATAGTGCCCCCAGTATAAAGAATGTCCCCCATAGTGCCCCCAGTATAAAGAATGGCCCCCATAGTGCCTCCTAATATAAAGAATGTCCCCCATAGTGCCCCCAGTATAAAGAATGTCCCCCATAGTGCCCCCAGTATAAAGAATGTCCCCCATAGTGCCCCCAGTATAAAGAATGGCCCCCATAGTGCCCCCAGTATAAAGAATGTCCCCCATAGTGCCCCCAGTATAAAGAATGGCCCCCATAGTGCCTCCTAATATAAAGAATGTCCCCCATAGTGCCCCCAGTATAAAGAATGTCCCCCATAGTGCCCCCAGTATAAAGAATGTCCCCCATAGTGCCCCCAGTATAAAGAATGTCCCCATAGTGCCTCCTAATATAAAGAATGGCCCCCATAGTGCCTCCTAATATAAAGAATGGCCCCCATAGTGCCTCCTAATATAAAGAATGTCCCCCATAGTGCCCCCAGTATAAAGAATGTCCCCCATAGTGCCTCCTAATATAAAGAATGGCCCCCATAGTGCCTCCTAATATAAAGAATGGCCCCCATAGTGCCTCCTAATATAAAGAATGTCCCCCATAGTGCCCCCAGTATAAAGAATGTCCCCCATAGTGCCTCCTAATATAAAGAATGGCCCCCATAGTGCCTCCTAATATAAAGAATGGCCCCCATAGTGCCTCCTAATATAAAGAATGTCCCCCATAGTCATTTGTATTTTTTTTTTTTTTTCAAACTAGGATAGTAAAGAGCACAGCAGTATAGATGGGGCATCCATTACTGAATGAGCCTCGTTTAGGGGTATGATATTCTCCCAGTGCTTCTCCCCTCTTAGGCCTAGTTCACACTACTGTGTTTGGTCAGTGTTTTCCATCAGTGATTGTGAGCCCTAACCAGGAGCGGAGCCGCGACGGAGATAAGGTGTACGGGAAAGATTTGCTCCTGTTCTGTGTCTTAGACCTGCGCCTGGTTTTGGTTCACAATCACTGATGGAAATCCCTGTCCAAATCAATGACGTGTGAACAAGGCCTTGCGGTTTATTCACACACAGCAGATTCGTTGAAAAATTCTGCCACAGAAAATCAGTTTCATTCATCTGAATGTGATGTTTTCTGCAGCAGGAGCATGGATTTCTGGAAAGCTTCATTCAGATGAATGGCACAATCTCAGAAATTCCTGCGTGTGAATATACTCTTATGCCGGGGCAACATGTCAACTTTGGCTGCAACACCGCATGGCCTAAGATTGCAGTATCGCAGCTAATGAAAGTGAAGAGAAAGAAATCCTGCAGGTTTGGATTTTTTGAAAAGGTCTGGTCGCCACATACAGAGGTATGGGGAATATGTTATTTCTCTTTATTATATGTGGGAGGGAGGGGGGGGGGGTGATGGTCCTAGCTGCCTGAGGCTGTGGTCAACGTGCTGGGGGAGTGTTCAGCCACAGACACCATATTGGTGGAGGTGCAGAAGTTGCCACATCACGAAGGAGCGCAAGAGGGCAGGGGTGTTGCATTACCCACTGAGAAGGGATGGTCACTGGGCTAGCTCATCATTGTGGGCTTGTGTGGTTACATGACACACCTCGGAGCAGTCCATGAAGTGCTTATTGGTTAATCTCAACCCTTACAAGCCATTTGGGGTGTAGCAAGGAGTCAGAGTAGTCACAGGCTTTTATTGGGTCCACAGCAGAAGAGCTGAGACCAGCAGAGTGAGGTGAGCTCTGGAGACGCTGAAGTACATAGCCGGGAGACAGACTGGGATAGCTGTTAAGTTGCCAGGTCAGCCATTAGAACAGAGATCAGCAACCTTCCAGCTGCTGAAAAACTACAACTCCCAGCATGCAAACCTACTCAGCTGTTCTTGTAACTCCCACAGAAGTGAAAGGAGGATTCTGGGAGTTGTAGTTTTAGAACAGCTGGAAGTTGCTGATCCCTGAAAGGACTACCATGAACTACTCTATCTGGGACTCTTCAAAGCCAGGTCCTCAGCACTGCACCAGTGCTAACCATTACCACAACCTTCTGCTCCAGTCTGGAGAACTTCTCCTGTGCTGCACCTATCCTGCGATAATTGTCCTTAGATCTTCAGGCCAAGACACACACACACTATTCACAAAAAGTTAAGGATATTTACACTCTAACCTTTACAGGTGAACTTAATGTCACCTTCTGTAAACTTTTGAATGCACATGTCCAACTGTTCAATGTTTCAGTACTTTTTGCTGTTCTCTAACAAGGAGCTTAATGGCAAAATCCACAACAGGTGTTTGATCCATGGATCATCCAATAAATTTCCTGGTTCAATTAGAATTGGTATTTAAACAGTCCTCCTCATCATGCTGTTCACGTTTTGACATCATGAGACCAAGACGACACCTGACAGTTGATGAACAGTACCTCATCATTGCAAGGCTTCAAGCAGGATGTTCTCAGACAGAAGTGGCCACTGAGCTTAGAGTGTCACAGAGTCATCAGAAGGTTTAATCAGAGATACAGAGAGACTGGAAGAGTCACAGAAAGGCAGAGAAGTGGATGTCCTTCAGCCACATCCCACACTGATGCCCGCTTCATTGCCCTGCAGAACCGGATGACGAATGCCACACAACTCCAGGCACATTTAAGGGAGGTGAGAGGAACCCAAGTGTCACATCAGACTATTCAAAAAGCATTTACATCAGCGTAGTCTGCGTGCTAGACGACCTGCAAGGGTACCTGACCACAGGCGTCATCGTCTTGCATGGACCACGGAGCATCTACAGTCATGGCCAAAAGTTTTGAGAATGACACAAATCTTCTATTTTCACATGATCTGCTGCCCTCTGGTTTTTATGTGTGTTTGTCAGATGTTTTTATCACATACAGAAATATAATTGCAATCATATTATGAGTAACAAAAGCTTATATTGACAGTTAGAATGAGTTAATGCAGCAAGTCAATATTTGCAGTGTTGACCCTTCTTCTTCAGGACCTCTGCAATTCTCCCTGGCATGCTCTCAATCAACTTCTGGACCAAATCCTGACTGATAGCCGTCCATTCTTGCACAATCAATGCTTGCATTTTGTCAGAATTTGTAGGTTTTTGTTTGTCCACCCGTCTCTTGATGATTGACCACAAGTTCTCAATGGGATTAAGATCTGGGGAGTTTCCAGGCCATGGACCCAAAATCTCTATGTTTTGTTCCCTGAGCCATTTAGTTATCACCTTTGCTTTATGGCAAGGTGCTCCATCATGCTGGAAAAGGCATTGTTGATCGCCAAACTGCTCTTGGACGGTTGGGAGAAGTTGCTCTCGGAGGACATTCTGGTACCATTCTTTATTCATGGCTGTGTTTTTAGGCAAGACTGTGAGAGAGCCGATTCCCTTGGCTGAGAAGCAACCCCACACATGAATGGTTTCAGGATGCTTTACAGTTGGCATGAGACAAGACTGGTGGTAGCGCTCACCTCGTCTTCTCCGAATAAGCTGTTTTCCAGATGTCCCAAACAATCGAAAAGGGGATTCATCGGAGAAAATGACTTTCCCCCAGTCCTCAGCAGTCCACTCCCTGTACCTTTTGCAGAATATCAGTCTGTCCCTGATGTTTTTTCTGGAGAGAAGTGGCTTCTTTGCTGCCCTCCTTGAGACCAGGCCTTGCTCCAAGAGTCTCCGCCTCACAGTGCGTGCAGATGCACTCACACCTGCCTGCTGCCATTCCTGAGCAAGCTCTGCACTGCTGGTCACCCAATCCTGAAACACTTTTAAGAGACGGTCCTGGCGCTTGCTGGTCTTTCTTGGGCGCCCTGGAGCCTTTTTGGCAACAATGGAACCTCTCTCCTTGAAGTTCTTGATGATGCGATAGATTGTTGACTGAGGTGCAATCTTTCTAGCTGCGATACTCTTCCCTGTTAGGCCATTTTTGTGCAGTGCAATGATGACTGCACGTGTTTCTTTAGAGATAACCATGGTTAACAGAAGAGAAACAATGATGCCAAGCACCAGCCTCCTTTTAAAGTGTCCAGTGGTGTCATTCTTACTTAATCATGACAGATTGATCTCCAGCCCTGTCCTCATCAACACCTACACCTGTGTTAATGGAGCAATCACTGAAACGATGTTAGCTGGTCCTTTTAAGGCAGGGCTGCAATGATGTTGAAATGTGTTTTGGGGGATAAAGTTCATTTTGTAGGCAAATATTGACTTTGCAAGTAATTGCTGTTAAGCTGATCACTCTTTATAACATTCTGGAGTATATGCAAATTGCCATTATAAAAACTGAAGCAGTAGACTTTGTAAAAATTAATATTTGTATCATTCTCAAAACTTTTGGCCATGACTGTACACTGGGCAAGGGACCAGTGGGCCTCGGTGCTGTTCATTGATGAAAGCCGATTCACGCTGAGCAGAAATGATGGCCGCCAATGATGTTGGAGACGTCAAGGAGAGTGCTATGCATCAGCCACTGTGGTCACCGGACGAGCCTTTGGTGGTGGTGTTACAGTGTGGGCAGGTGTGTCTAGTCAGTACAGAACTGCCCTACATTGTGTGAATGGTCCAGTGACAAGCCCATACTACTTGAAGAACATCATTAATCCAGTCATTGTGCCTCTGCATGAACAACAGAAGCCTAATTTCATCTTCATGGAGGACAATCCACCAGCTCATTGAGGTCACATCATTAAGGAACGACTCCTGGAGACTGGGGGACCTGGAGTGGCTGCACTTTCTTCAGACTTGAATCCCATTGAACATCTATGGGATCAGCTGTGGAGTCGCTGTAGAGGCTCGAAACTCTGTACCCCAGAACCTCAATGACCTGAGGGCCGCCCTCCAAGAACAGTGGGATGCCATGCCTCAGCAGACAATAAGTCGACTTGTGAACAGCAGGAGACGTCGTTGTCAAGCTGTAATTGATGCTCAAGGCCACAGGACAAGTTACTGAGACACGGACATTTCTGTGGCGGTATACCCAGCACCGGTCTTGGCTTTAGTCTCAATAAATTGTTGGAGATGAGGAAGTCACCATTGCTGCTTCTACTTAAATGTCCTATTTTCATGATATAATATCACTGGAGCGTGAACTTTTTACATTTTCCATAAATTTCACCTGAAAGCCAAATATCCCTAACTTTTTGTGAGTAGTGTATGTGTTATCTAGGGTTACCACCCAGATATAGCTGGATTCCTAGTATTTATACTTCCCTTTTGGAAAAGAGATAAGCTTGTCTTTTCCAGAGAAGCATTACGTGTGGACAAAAGTACAGCACCAGCTAAAAAATCTTATTATGAGATAGCACTGATGTAAGAGTTTGAGGCTACCACCAGAGGAAAATCTTATTATGAGATAGCACTGATGTAAGAGTTTGAGGCTACCACCAGAGGAAAATCTTATTATGAGATAGCACTGATGTAACAGTTTGAGGCTACCACCAGAGGAAAATCTTATTATGAGATAGCACTGATGTAAGAGTTTGAGGCTACCACCAGAGGAAAATCTTATTATGAGATAGCACTGATGTAACAGTTTGAGGCTACCACCAGAGGAAAATCTTATTATGAGATAGCACTGATGTAAGAGTTTGAGGCTACCACCAGAGGAAAATCTTATTATGAGATAGCACTGATGTAAGAGTTTGAGGCTACCACCAGAGGAAAATCTTATTATGAGATAGCACTGATGTAAGAGTTTGAGGCTACCACCAGAGGAAAATCTTATTATGAGATAGTACTGATGTAACAGTTTGAGGCTACTACCAAAAACTTAGTGGATAGGGGTAAATTGATCTATGAAGCTCAAGCATGGCAATAGATAAAAAATCTTATTATGAAAAAGCACTGATGGAACAGTTTGAGGCTACCACCAAAAATTCAGTGGATTAAAAAAAACAGGAAAATTCATCTATGGGAATAGTTACATTAAAAATCTTATTATGAAAAATCATTGAGGCTACCACCAAAAACCTAAGTGTCCAAATCACATTTTTTGACAAATTTGCTGAATTGGACCTAAAACGAATTTCAAGAAATTTGCTCACTGATATGCCATACAGCTGCATACCTCGCGAAATTAAAAAATAAATAAATGATACCGCACCATATACGTTTTTTTCTATAGGATGGCACAGCAGCCACTGGGTTAATATTCCCTCCAAGTGCTGAGTCAGCGCAGAGGAATGCTCTTTCTTTTTGGCCTTTCCCTTTCTCTTCCAGAACACATGTACAGGGAGGTGTGCAGAGGGGGAGGATGTTACAGTAATGTGGAAACCTGACTTCCCTCCCTCACTTTCCCCGGGGATCGCGTGCAGATGCCTATATTTACCTGATGCCAAAAGAGAGCAAGGCAGACAGAAGGGACAAGGTGCAGCTGGGTGTAATTGCGGTTTGTGAGCAAGGGCGGAACCCAAAAGCCAAGCAGGAGCTCTGCACGCACAGGAACAATGCAGCTATTCTTGTAAGATCCAGGAAAGAGCGGCTCTGGGAAAACTGTTGGCTCACGTCCGTACACCTGAATTGCTTCAAGCCGGAACTAGCCCTGCTGTGCGAAGCCGAGCATATCTTCCGAAGACGCAGGTCGCTCTCCAGCCCCGTCCACGTATATTGTATAAAAAGAAATAAAAAGTATAGCGTCTAATAAATGTCATTTGTGCAGCTGGAGTGGATTCAGGACAAATTTGACTTAAATTGCCATTTTTTGCAACCACAAGGACATCCTTAGGGTCTGTGCACACAATGGGGGGATTGTGTCTCTATTAGGCCCCTTTCACACGAGCGAGATTTCCGCACGGGTGCAGTGCTTGACGTGAACTGAATCCTGACCCATTCATTTCAATGGGTCTGTGCACTAGAGCGTTTTTTTTGACGCATCAGTTCTGCATTGCGTGAGAAATGCAGCTTGTTCTATATTCTGCGTCTTTCACGCAGCCCTGGCCCCATAGAAGTAAATGGGGCTTCAGTGAAAAACGCATCAAAACGCATTGCACCTGCGTGGAAAAAACTGAACGCAATCGCAGACAAAACTGACTGAACTTGCTTACAAAATGGTGCAGGTTTTCCTGAACGCATCCGGACCTAATCCGTCACGATTGTGTGAAAGAGGCCTTAGCCTTAGCAAAAACGCTTCTGTTACCAATAATACAACCGTCTGCATCCGTTGTGAACGGATCCGGTTGTATTATCTGTAACATAGCCAAGACGGATCCGTCATGAACTTCACTGAAAGTTAATGGGGGACAGATCCGTTTTCTATTGTGTCAGAGAAAACGGATCCGTCCCCATTGACTTTCATTGTGAGTCATGACGGATCCATCTTGCGTCTTCCATCTCCCCATTGACAATGAATGGAGACATAACGGAGGCGTTCCCCCCCTCAACCATATTGAGGCCCTATGACCAATCTCAATAGCGGAAACAGATAGTGCAAGTGTCAAAGTAGCCTTAGGCCCCATTCACACGACCATATATTTGCGGGCCTGCATTACTGCCCCATTGAAAATGCCTATACTTGTCCGTGCGTACGGACAAGTATAGGACATGCTTCAAAAGAGCCAGCTCCGTGCCGCGGTTCCTGGTCCCATAGAGGTGAATGGGGCTGCGCCTATTCCCGCAATTTTGCGGATAGATACGGCCCCATTCATACGGTCGTGTGAATGGGGCCTTAGTTGTAAAAAAAAACAAAACAAAACAAAAAAAAACATTTCAAATAAAAAAAATCACTATTTATGCACATGGCTGGTTTTACGCTGTGTCCAATAGGTGGGTGGGATGGGGGCGTGTCCATGGCCATGCCAGGAGCAGCCCCTGCAAATTTACACCTGGAAACAGCTGTTCCAGTCAGGGGCTGAGGTAGTTTTTACGCCAAATACACTGACTGCCATAGAAGTGCCTAATTTATGACAAAGCGCATACCTCGGCATAAATTAGCCGAAATTTGCAGCAGCATAAAGAGCAGGTCTTAGTAAATTACCTCTATAATTTTTTTCTTTTTGCAGTTGTTTTCTGTATAGGAAATCGTAGTCATTCGCACTTCTATACAGTCGGGAAAAAAAAAAAAAGTATGCCGACACCACCCTAGGATTGGAGGTCTCTCAATATGCCAGCAGCTTTTCCCGTGTGTACGCTAATTCTAAAGATCTGCTATATCTGCAAGGGTCCAAACACATGAATTTTAGTCTGATCTTTTTTACTTCAAAAAAAGGCAGAATAAGAGCTTGGATGGTTTTTTGTGGAGCCTGCATTTCTGATGCAGTTTTGTACCATTTTTTTGGTGTTTTTTGCACACAGTGGTCCAGATTCACTAATGTGCCTGCACTTGTGGGTGGAGCTTTGTGCGATAGGGCCCGTCCTAAGATGAGCAATTTTGCCCCAAAAGTGCACCACAATTCTGATATTCTGTGTCAACCAATAGTTTGCGCAACCTCCGGCACTCCAGCTGTTCTTAAACTATAACTCCCAGAATCCTCCTTTCACATCTGTGGGAGTTACAAGAACAGCCAAGTAAGTTTGCATGCTGGGAGTTGTAGTTTCACAGAAGCTGGAGTGCCGAAGGTTGCTGAACCCTGGTATAGAGTCAGAGAAAATTCTCTCTCCCTGCACCACATGTATCATCCAGCCTGAGCCCCCGATAAATCTGGTGCAGGTCTCGACAGCCGGTCTAAGCTGACACCATCTTTAAGCCTTGTTCATATTTCCGTTTTTTGACAATCCTCAATGCACGATCAACGGCCGTGTGCATGAGGCCTTAGGAGTAGTAAATGTGTCTAAGGGTAAGGGCTCATGCACACGAACGTATTTTGCTTCGTGTCCTTTCCGTTTTTTTGCGGCCCGTATGCGGAACCATTCACTTCAATGGGGCCGCAAAAAAAAACAGAAATGACTCAGTGTTCATTCCGTATGTCCGCCTGTCTGTTCTGCAAATAAACAGAACATGTCCTATTATTGTCCGCATAACACACAAGTATAGAACTGTTCTGTTAGGGGCCGGCTGTTCCGTGTGGAATGCACATGGACGTCATCCGTATTTTTTGCAGATCTCAAAATACACACTGTCGTGTGCATGAGCCCTAAGGGTAAGTTCACACAAAGGGGGTCATTCAGTAACATTCTTTCTCCAGTTTTTGGCATAAAACAGTTGTAATACCCCGTTTTGTATGTTTTCAAAGCCCATGCAGCAATATTTTGTCGCACAAGCGTTTTTACAATGTCCTCGCTACTTACTAACATTTATGTTTATGACTGGAAACAGGCGTAAGTGCTGCTGAAAAACGGCTCCACAAGTAGATTTTCACTCTAGGCCAGGGTTGCCATCCGTCCAGAAATTTCTGGACACTCCATAAAAATAAGTGACTTTTTCCCGGTGTCCGTGATTTTTCTTATCACGATATTGAACTGTAGACATTTATTACTTATAATCTTTATCATGGAGGCAAATGACTTATCACATAACACTAACTAAAACAAATAACAACCAAAGACCTTAGTTGGATGAAATGGCCGCAATGCTTTATTAAGGGTAAAATTACAAATAAATTAATTAATAAATACTTAAAACCAATTCCTGACTTAAATAACTATTAACAACCTCCTTTAAATAACCAAATCCACTCAGCCACAACTGAGTGACATAGCCCCTCTAATAAAGCAAGCGACAGTAAGGGCAGGTGGGTGGGGCGACGATCTGTTCTTGAAGAAACTGGCCCCGAAGTGCCGTCAAACCCCACTATTTAACAACAGTCTCTTCCCGACTAAACCATGGAGACGAATCAGCTGCCGGTATTCTCCCTCAGCAACAGCGTCGACCAATCCGGATCCCTCTTCATTTTGCCGCCACAGTAGCTACCTCACATCCAGAACTGAGGTAAAATTACCTGTTGATAAAAAAGGTAAAGTTGGATTTTGGTTTCAGCTGACCAGAGCCCCTTCTTCCACATGTTTGGTGTCTCCCAGGTGGCTTGTGGCAAACTGTAAACCAGACTTTTTATGGATATCTTTGAGAAATGGCTTTCTTCTTGCCACTCTTCCATAAAGGGCAGATTTGTGAAGTGTTGGACTGATTGTTGTCCTATGGACAGACTCTCCCACCTCAGCTGTAGATCTCTGCAGTTCATCCAGAGTGATCATGGGCCTCTTGGCTACATCTCTGATCAGTCTTCTCCTTGTTTAGAGGGACGGCCGGGTCTTGGTAGATTTGCAGTGGTCTGATACTCCTATTTCAATATGACGCTTGCACAGTGCTCCTTGGGATGTTTAAAGCTTGGGAAATGTTTTGGCATCCGAATCCGTCTTTAAACTTCTCCACAACAGTATCAGGGACCTGCCTGGTGTGTTCCTTGATCTTCATGATGCAGAACCCTGAGGCCCCTTTCACACGGGCGTGATGCGAACGCATTGCACCCGCACTGAATCCTGACCCATTCATTTTAATGGGGCTTTTCACATCTGCGTTGCGTGAAAAACGCAGCATGTTCTATATTCTGCGTTTTTCACGCAGCCCAGGCTCCATAGAAATGAATGGGGGTGCGTTAAAAACGCAACGCATCCTGAACAAATCCGCGATGCTCGTGTGAAAGAGGCCTGAGACTATCACAGAGCAGGTGCATTTATACGGAGACTTGATTACACACAGGTGGATTCTATTCCTCTTCATCAGTCATTTAGGACAACATTGGATCATTCAGAGATCCTCCACTTTTCAGTTTTATTATTACAAAAAAAGTTTAACTGATCCAATAAATTTCCTTCCACTTCACAATTGTGACCCACTTGTTGTTGATTCTTCACCAAAAATGTAAAATGTTATATTTTTTTGTTTGTAGCCTGAAATGTGGCAAAAGGTTGAAAAGTTCCAGGGGGTCGAATACTTTCGCAAGGCCCTGTATATTGGTGTCACACCCTTACTAGGATTTAGGTATCTCTCATGGCCGGGGTGATGGGCTGAGCAGTACGGGTGGGGGGTGGCTGCAGTCACTTAAGGAAGGAAAGTGCTTAAGCGCAGAGACGCGGCGCGGGGTATTGTCTCCATGTCACCTGTCACTTTCTATACAATGTGGAGACTTATCATCCACTTTCATCTGACATACCTGAACCTTTCTATACATTCTCAACGCGCTGCATGACTGCAAAGCAAAGTCATTACGTCTCCCAGAGCCTCCTCCTGTAGTTACAGCTCACATGGCCTCATGCACACAAACATAATTCTCATTCGCTTGCAATCCGCAGAAAATGACCCTTTCATTCCCATGGGGCTAAGCACGCATCCATATTTTATGCAGATCCGTGTTGCTGTCCCACAAATTATACCACGTGTCCTCTTCTTGTCCGTATTGCGGAGCGAGACAAATACGTAGTGCACACGGAAGGTATCCATATTTTGCAGATTTGTACTTGTGTGCACGAAGCCTAAGGATGTGGCGGCTCCTCTGCTTGGAGGCGTGATACAGAATATTTCGGATATTTCTGTTTCTGGCCGCGTTCATTTCCCTGTCTGTGCGGGTAGCAGGGCACTACAGCGTGGCCACATTTATGTCGTTTTATCACATTTTTTATGGTTTTCTGCCTCAGGGCTCATGCACACAACCGTAGTCGGTTTTGTAGTCTGCGGACTGCGAATTGCGGATCCGCAAAACACATATACCGGCCGTGTGAGTCCCGTATTTTGCGCAACAGAACATCTGGGCCATTATAGAACAGTCCTACCCTGGACAAGAATAGGACATGGTCTGTATTATTGCAGGTGTCACGGAACGGACATGCGAACAGCACGCGGTGTGTTGTCTGGATCTTTCGTGGCCCTGTTGACGTGAACAGGTCCGCATCCAACCTGCGAAAAAAAATGCGGATCCGATGCAGACAAAAAATATGTTCGTGCGCATGAGCCCTAAGGCCTTGAATCACGGATGTGCGATGTGTTCTCCATTGACAGCACACATCTCCATTGATTTTAATGTGTGTACTCCCACTGTCTGGGGTTACACCACGGAAATACACCCGAATTTTGCCTGTGTTTACAGATCTGTCACGCCCATTATATCCTATGGGTCCATGATACAACATGGATGGCATCCGTGTTTCACAGATCGTTGCCAGGGGTGCACCTAGCCTTTCTGCTGCCTGAGGCGAAAACTGAAACCATCAGTGCCAATTTCTTAACCCAACCCCTTTGCCACAATGAAATCGCTCATTGCCCATGGCCCTTCCACTGCCCCCCTCTTGGCCCTACCTGGTGCTGCCTGAGGCGATCGCCTCACCTGGCCTCATTGGTGGTGCACCTCTGATCATTGCTAGGAGAATTCATTTTCAGCCTGGAATAGGGGTGAGACACGGTGGCTAAAAAACATGGATCCTCTATGGACATCATCACGGATGAACCACTGACCATCTTGTCGCTGATGTTATCACGGACGTGTGAATGAGGCCTAAGGCAACAACTGAGTTATAGGTCAGTAGGACCCCCCCTAAAGTGTCCATAGCCCCCCATGCATCCAGTGTATATTGGTATATTACACTTTGTGAAGTGAGGCTGCTGCATCCTAGTGTACCAAAGTAACTCTGCTACATCTGCGCTGCCTGTTCAGTGTTGTCGGCTCTCCAGGATTTCTGCTCTACTTCCTTGGTGTGTGACACGCATTCCCACGTGACGTTACATGTAAACAGGCTGCAGGGCCCTGACTGACACCTTGCGTGTTAAGGAGAGATGATACTGTGCGCCCCGGGCTGTGCGCTCGGCTTTGTGTGTGTGTCTCGAAGCCTCTGACAAGCGCTGAGTGATCCCTGGGGATGGCCCAGGTGCCTCAGCAACAATGCACGCCATTGTTCTCTCCCAGCAAGTCCCTACGTGCGTGGGCCCGGCCTGCTGTGTGAAACAGGTGTATAGGTTTCCTGTCACGCTAACAACCGCTACACGCAGACAAGCGCCTCGCTGACACCGCCAGCCTCGTCTCCGGGCACACATTCACAGGCTCCTTCACTGCTACACGTCGTATGAACAAGGGGCGCCTCCATGATACTCAGCCTGGCGCTCGCCCAAACACCAATTAGTGGAATGGCAAAATGTACAAAAGTCACCGCAAAACACGAATATATGTCCAATAATACAAAGAACATACAGAGCGAGGAAGCCGCAAATTGTCAAAGTGGGCCAAGTCATAAAGGAAACTGGATGGAGGTTTACTATTCAGTGTAAGGAGATCTAGAGCGCAGAATTAAAGGGGGGCTCTAGAAAAGCATATAAAGTGGGAGTGTGACTTAAGAGAGTTGTCAGCCGAACGCATGGCCGACAGCAATTTCATCCAACCCCTCTGTACACATGCCACTTCTACAGGGTGGGCCATTTATATGGATACACCTAAATAAAATGGGAATGGTTGGTAGGAATTAGTATAAGGGAGGGGGGAAACTTTTCAAGATGGGTGGTGACCATGGCGGACATTTTGAAGTCGGCCATTTTGGATCCAACTTTAGTTTTTTCAATGGGAAGAGGGTCATGTGACACATCAAACTTATTGAGAATTTCACAAGAAAAACAATGGTGTGCTTGGCTTTAATGTAACTTTATTCTTCCATGAGTAATTTACAAGTTTCTGACCACTTATGAAATGTGTTCAAAGTGCTGCCCATTGTGTTGGATTGTAAATGCAACCCTCTTCTCCCCCTCTTCACACACTGATAGCAACACCGCAGAAGAAATGCTAGGGCAGGCTTCCAGTATCCGTAGTTTCAGGTGCTGCACATCTCATATCTTCACAGCATAGACAATTGCCTTCAGATGACCCCAAAGATAAAAGTCTAAGGGGGTCAGATCGGGAGACCTTGGGGGCCATTCAACTGACCCACGACGACCAATCCACTTTCCAGGAAAATGTTCATCTAGGAATGCTCGGACCTGACACCTATAATGTGGTATATGGGGTACCTTGTGGGGAAACCTTGTGGGGATAGACAGTGGGGCCATTCTTCATAAATGGAAACCTCAAGGCCACTGGATATGTGAAATTGCTACATGATGATGTGTTTCCCTCTTTATGCACTGAAGCTGGCACGTTCCCTGAGTTTTTCCAGCAAGATGGTGCACCACCACATTATGGGTATCAGGTCCGAGCATTCCTAAATGAACAGTTTCCTGGAAAGTGGATTGGTCGTCGTGGGCCAGTTGAATGGCCCCCAAGGTCTCCCGATCTGACCCCCTTAGACTTTTATCTTTGGGGTCATCTGAAGGCAATTGTCTATGCTGTGAAGATACGAGATGTGCAGCACCTGAAACTACGGATATTGGAAGCCTGCGCTAGCATTTCTTCTGTGATGTTGCTATCAGTGTGTGAAGAGTGGGAGAAGAGGGTTGCATTGACAATCCAACACAATGGGCAGCACTTTGAACACATTTTATAAGTGGTCAGAAACTTGTAAATAACTCATGAAAAAATAAAGTTACGTTAAAACCAAGCACACCATTGTTTTTCTTGTGAAATTCTCAATAAGTTTGATGTGTCACATGACCCTCTTCCCATTGAAAAAACTAAAGTTGGATCCAAAATATCTGACTTCAAAATGGCCGCCATGGTCACCACCCATCTTGAAAAGTTTCCCCCTCCCATATACTAATGTGCCACAAACAAGAAGTTAATATCACAAACCATTCCCATTTTATTTAGGTGTATCCATATAAATGGCCCACCCTGTACATACCTCTGGTGGTGGGTATTCTCCATTGAAGACAAAAAGGTCAGGCATGCTGAAATCCAACAGCCCCATCCTTATTTCCTCAATATCTGCTATCAGGGTCAAGGGCAGGGCAAGTCGGGACACCCCCATAAACATTAGATATACGCTCAATCCCACAAAAATCAATGTTTTTAGCCGACATTCTTCTAAGGCCTCATGCACACGGCCATTGCCCAGCTGTTCTGTGCATTGGGGGCCGCAATTTGTGGTCCCCAATGCACGGGCACCATCCGTGTGGCTGCCGAAGACAGATCCAGAACCATTCAACTTTAATGGGTCCATGATCCGTCCACACTGCAAAAAATAGTTCTATTTTTTTGCGGTGCTGAGTCATAGAGAAAAACCCCACGGAAGCACTCCGTAGTGCTTCTGTGAGTTTCCGTGCCTCCGTTCCGCACCGCACCTTCTGGATTGTGGACCCATTCAAGTGAATGGGTCCACATTCGTGATGCGGTGCATAAACTGCCGATGCCCGTATATTGCGAACCCGAATGTTTGCGGGCCGTGTGCATGAGGCCTAATGGTCATATTGTCCTTGGTTACATTTTAAAGTCCGATATGGAGGGTCTGGAGATCTAATGGGGGTCTGATCTGAGGACTGATTTTCGGGAGGGTTGGTCTGACATGGGGGTCTGATCTGAGGACTGATATTGGGTGTGTGTGTGACATGCAGGTCTAATGGGGGTCTAATCCAAGGTCTGATGTTGTGGGGTCTGATTGGGGGTATTGATCTGTGGTCTGATATTGGGGGGGGGGGTCCGACATGGGCGTCTGATCTGAGGTCTGATACATGCAGGGGTCTTAGACGTCTAATGGGGGTCTGATATGGGGTTTTTGACATGGGGGTCTGATCTGAGGTTTGAAACTGGGGTCTGATCTGATATGGGGTCTGAACGGCACTATACGGTTAGGCCCTACCCTCAGAGGGGTTATCCCATGAGCAACATTTATGTACCACCTATCCACAGGATCGGACAGGGTCATGTATAAATGTATGAAGATCGGGTACCCCACGGCTGGGACCCCCCACAATCACTACAAGTTTCCGAAACCTGCTTTCCAGAGCGGTTTGAGTGGAACGGCGTTTGAGTGTGAGCACTGCGGTTCTGTTCAAAGCTTATGGAACTGCGGCAAGAGCTGCGTACAAAGCTGGGCTATCCCCGTCAGCCCCTAGAGACTGATGGAGCGGCAGGGTGCAGGCATGTCCCCTCCAGAAATGGGGCTCAGGACCCCCGTTTTGGTGATCGGTGGGTTTCCCAGTGGTCATACACTTATCCGGTAGCCTGTAATGTGACGATCCGGCCATGGTCGAACTCTGCGTGTGTCATCTGGTTGCTAGTAGTACTGAAGCCTTTTCTATAGGGTTGTCAGGGTAGTGTTTCTCTAGCCACCAGTCCGCCCCTTACATATAAAAGCAGTTGTTAAAAAAGACTCGACACATCAGCGCATTATCCATTTAGATTGCCCCAGGAGAACATGGCGATTTTTTTTTAAAAAAGTTTAGCAATAAGAACTTCGATATTAAGCATCTTCTGGAGCTAAATGCGTTTCCTCGCTGATCTCCCTGTATTTTGTTTCCTTACACAAGTGGACGGGTCAGAGGCGTCAATGGCTTCACGCCTTTTAAAGGAAAAAGGGCACCAAGGTCAATAGCAAGGGACCGCGCACTACAATGGGATCATTGTCATCCGGCACTGCGCAGGGTTGTGGCATTGTCCCCGTACCCCCCTCTAGCCAGGATTTAGAGGACCATCATTGTAATATTGGCCTCAGACCCCAATAGGAATGATTGCAGGGTGAAGAGAAAGCTGGCGCGTCCCCTCTTGTCATCTACATTAGTAATAGATATGTGGCACCAGGTTATAGTTCTGTATGGACAGAAACATGGAGGGACGCTACAGCAATCCAATGCCAGTCAGGGAGAGGGTGCCAAGGCTCGACAGCCCCTCTACCACATAGAATACCAGTATTAAGAGCAGTGATTGATGGGGGGGAGTTTAAAGAGTTTTCCGGGATTTTACTACTGATGACGTATGCTCAGGATACATCATCAGTATCCGATCAGTGGGGGTTCCGACACCCGGGACCCCCCCCCCCGATCAGCTGTTTGAGAAGGCACCAGCACTCCCGTGAGCGCCACTACCTTCTCTTAGCTTTTCCTAGGCCAGTGACGTCACTGGCCTAGGAAAATTAATCGGTCACATGGCCTAGGAGCTGCTCAGCCCCATTCAAGTGAATGAGATTGAGCGCGATACCAAGCACCACCACTATACAATGTAAGGCGCTGCGCTTGGTGAGCGGGGAAAAGGCCTCGGCGCTCATGGGAGTGCCGGTACCGTCTCAAACAGTTGATCGGCGGGGGTCCCTGGTGTCGGACCCCCACCGCTCAGATACTGATGACCTATCCTGAGGATAGTCATCAGTAGTAAAATCCTGGAAAACCCCTTTATGAAACCCATCTGGTATCATGTTAAATTAAAAGGTCCCAGCACCATAATTAAAGGGAACCTGTCACCGGGTTTGGGGTCACTACAGTGCATTCAGAAAGTCTTCAGACCCTTTTTTTTTTGCTTTTTGTTATGTTGCTCCTTGTGTTAAAATAAAAAAAAATCACTTCCCCCCCCCCTAATTCTCCATTGATTACCCCATAATGAGAAGTGAGAACAGAACGTTAGGAATCTCTGCTAATTTATTGAAAAATTAAAACCTTGCAGTGAGATAAGTATTCACACCCTTTACTCAGGACTTAGTTGAAGCCCCTTTGCCTCCAGTCTTCTTGGGGACGATGCCACGCATTTGTCACACGTGGATTTGGGGATTTTCTGCAGATCCTCTCACTCTCTATTAGGTTGGATGGGGACCATCGGTGGGCGGCCATGTTCAGGTCTCCAGAGATGCTCCAGGACTCTGGCAGGGCCTCTCATGAACATTCACAGGTGTCCCTAAAGGCCCCTTTACATGGCCCGATGGAGCAGACGACTGTTTATACAGCAGGATCTGATGATTTACTGTAGGTGTCCACATGAACGATCCTATTACCCGATGGATGAGCGTTCATCTGTCAGGACAGTGCAGATGACAGCATGGACGTGTGGGATCGCAGAGCAGGTGTTACTGGGCTATGCAGGTACCGGCTGTAAAACAACCTCACTGCTACATCCTGGTGACAATGGGGGATGTATGTGTTCAGATGTTCAGACACGGGTGGAATTCAAGGTGGGGGTGTGCACCCGTCACAGCGGCATTCATTACATGGGCACAGGAGAGAGGAAGATGTATGGACATGGAGTGCACCTTGTAAGTGCACAATGGGGGCATTCAGGAAGGACGGACACAATGGGCCCCTTCTACAAACAACAAACCGTTCCCCGGACAAAGGACCTCTTGTCAGGATCATTATCACCCGGGACAATTCACTTTTAAATTTTGTTTAGTTTTCGTTTCGCCTGAAGCATTCCCTCCCGGCAATCTCCTGCTTGCTAGTGGAGGAGACCGCTGCTATTACGGTGCTATTCAGTGATCTCCTCCACACAGGGGCGTAGCTATAGGGGGTGCAGAGGTAGCAGTCGCTACCGGGCCCAGAAGCCTGAGGGGGCCCAAAGACCCGTGTGCCGCATAAGAAGACACATAGAGCACTAAGGGAAGGGGGGCCCAAGCTGAACTCTTGCACCAGGGCCCATGAGCCTTTAGCTACGCCCCTGCCTCCACAGTATAGGGAGGAACGATCCCTATGCCATCACTCATCGCCATGCTGTATAGCGGTTTGCTGGGGGCAGATTGCGGTGTCTAATAGCGACACCAATATACAGCATGGGGACGAGCGATGGCATAGCGATAATTTAACATGTCAAAAGATTTGGATTGCCCGATGATCGAACAATTGGCGGCAGTATTACACTGCCAGATGATCGCTAACGAGCGTTCGCATGAGCGATTATCAGCCGAAAAATCAGGCAGTGTAATACAGGCTTTACTTTCAACGGGGCGACCACCGATTGCAAAACGAAAAGCTGGCCAAGCCTGCCAATATCTGCGGGACTGGACGGCCATCTATTTCATATATATGGCGGTGTCCGAATATCCCCCAATGGCAGATATTGGGGGGGGGGGGGTTGAACAGGCTGTTAGATTTCAGCACCTCGATCCTTATGTTCTTAAGGCCTCATGCACACAAATGTATTTTCTTTCCGCGTCCGTTCCTTTATTTTTGCGGACGGTATGCGGAACCATTCATTTCAATGGGTCTGCAAAAAAAGACGGAAGTTACTCCATGTGCATTCTGTTTCTGTATGTCCGTATTTCCATTCCGCAAAAAAACTGAACATGTCCTATTCTTGTCCGCATTACGTACAAGGCTAGGACTGTTCTATTAGCGGCCAGCTGTTCTGTTCCGCAAAATATAGAATGTACACGGACGTCATCTGTATTTTTTCTCCTAAGGGAGAAGATAACCCACTGTCAAAGGCGTCTGGTGACATTAGGGACATTCTGTAGAATGTACACATCACTGTCTTGGAGGATAGAAGTAGCCTTAAAGGGGTTGTCTCAGGAGACCCACCAGGATATGACCCCTAGCTAGCATATGCTATCCATATCCAAAGGACGGGGGTTCAACCACTGTGACCCCTGCTGACTGCTAGAACAGTGGCCGCACTGCTTCCGTTACGTTTTTTTTAACACCATTCTGAGCAGTAATTTTTATTCGCTGGACAACCCCTTTAAGGGGTCACAATAAAAGATGGCGGACGTGTGACAAGCTGTGTCATCAGTTACAGTCTATGTGACTATTCTGAATGGCACCCAGGGACACCACTATTAACATGGTTGCACCTAGCCTTTCTGCTGCCTGAGGCAAAACTAAAATGGCGCCCCCCCCCCCCCATCCCAATTTCTTAACCTAACCCATTCCCTTCAGCCCATGGCCCTTTGGCTGCCCCTCTCTTGCCCCTACCGGGTGCTGCCTGAGGTGATTGCCTCACCTGGCCTCATTGGTGGTGCACCCCTGACTATTAATATACACGGGACAGGGTTGGTCGGAACCTGTCAGATTTTGCACCGACACACATTTATACCTATCGGCCAACCATCTAGTGTGTATGGGGGTCCCAACTCTCCCCTGATATCAGATAGGCAGGAGAAAAGGAACGGGCTGTTGGATTTCAACATGTCCAATCCTTCTGCTGCCAACAGAGGAGCCTGGCAGTGGCTTTCCCCTCTTCCCTTCTTCAGAACACATGCACACTTGGCTGAGCTGAGCATGCAGGTATACGGGGGTGGGTGGGGGCGTCAGGAGGGTATTTGCCAACACCTATGTAACGTGAGCAGCTTTATGCCTCTGGTGAAGGGTCATACTCTTCCAAATCTGGGGGTGATAGAGGCAAATCAGGCACTGGATGATCAGTCTTGGCACCAGGAAGGGCCCGCCCTTAATAATTTGCTATATATTGTATGTATACAGCTAAAAAGGCCCTTATATGCAGGGACATGGCTATAGAGGGTGCAGAGCTATCAGCCGGGGTCCCTCTCGTACATAGGAATACCCCATATTATAAATGGCGCATACGGTGGGGAGTCCTATTGCAGATTTTTAATTAGGTCACGCCCCTGTTCTATGTACAGCGCCATGAAATATGTTACCATTATGGAAACAATGTATCTACTGTGAGAATAATAATATTATTTTGCACAAGTATCAATTCCTAATGTAAAATTGTCATCAGAGGCCCTCATCAGCTCTGGAGCCCATTGACAGTGGCAGCCTGTAGTCTGCTGATCCAGGGGGTGAAAGTGAGAATAGCATTACATGAGGAATTGTTATTTAAGCAATTACCTGATGCATTATAGAAAGATGAAGCCCAGAAGGGTAATGCTGCTCAGTGCATGCTTCTGAGGAAGGGCTTTCCCTCCAGGACAGTGGCTGAGGGCAGGTGAGGATTGTGCTGCAGACACACAGCAGGGGCAGCCTCCAGCAGTGAGTGGGTTAACCCTGCCGGGGACTGTGGAGGAGGCACGCTCTGCAGAGCGGCAGGCAGTGCACTAGCTGAGGCTCTTCGTCTGTCCTGGGGTTGGTAGTTGGCAGCCGCTCCCTGAGAGGAGCGGGCGGGGCTTGTGCTGTTACCTCCAGCCCGGGCACAGTTGTGGGCAGAGGGACTGGGGACCAGGCGGCTGCAGGATGTCAGCGGGGAGAGCACTCCGCTCCTCCGGCACGGATACAGCTCTGCACTGGGAGGACATGGCTCTCCTCTGCTGGTGTCACTGGTGGGCGCAGGTGGAGCCCCTCATCCCTATGGGAATACCGGGTTCCTGGCTGTGGATATAACTGGATTTATCTTTACACGTTTCTCAGGGAGATGGATTACTGCACTGATGGGCGACGGGACGCTGGACGACACCGGTAGGTAAGTGCAGGTGCTGTGCCCCTTCTGTAATGTCTCTGCTATCTGTACTGCCTGTACAGGGACTGTCTACAGGGACTGTCTGTATGGACTGTGTACAGGGCTGTCTGTATGGACTGTGTACAGGGCTGTCTGTATGGACTGTGTACAGGGCTGTCTGTATGGACTGTGTGTAGTACTATGTACATTGATTGTATATAATCCACTGTATGGACTATGTATATAGACTGTGTGTATACAATATGTACAATTCTATCTATCATTTATAGCACTTGGTGTATATCTGATGGGGGGAGGGGTAATAATTTGTATGTGGACTGTGTATATAGACTATATGGACTATGTGTATGAATGTAGACTATTTCCAGAAGGTTGTATATGGACTGTGTATAGTGCTATGTATATGGATTAGTTATAGGTACTATAGACCCCCGCCCCCCCTTGTCCATGTTGGTCAGACTGGTTTCTGTTGGGTTCTTCACCACCTACCTCTGCCCTGTCACCTGGCAGTACCTACCTGCTCCTCACAGAACACCCCCCCCCCTCCCCGTCTGTCAGGACCTTGGGTAAAGCAGTCCCTGTCTGCCTGGCACCCAGGAGAGCACCCATGAATGCTGCCCGGGTGTCACCTCACTGGTCACTTCCCCAGTCCTTATACTGGTGCCATCTATACTGGGCATAGGGCCTGACCTTGTAAAGATCCTAATGTCCTCCTCAGGTGATGATCACCACTGCTGTCCTCCAGTATGCTGCCAGACACTAGAAGGGTAGAAGGTGGGCACAACCGAAAGGAAACTTCTCAGAAGCTTTAATCCTTTTGATGCCACCATTGCTGAGCTCCTCGGGGCCTCCAGACATTGGTTGCTTTGCCTTTTTAAGTAGCCCGCTGTTCAAGGTCAGGCAGACAAGTGATTGGCACTGCCAGTCTCACCTCTGCCCACCACCACCTTGTCCTGCTCCAGGCTTGGACTGGGTCTGTTCTCTTCTGGAAGGGTTAAGATTCCACATCTGTCTCGACAACAAGTTTTGTGCCAATGTCAGGACCCCACATGGAGAACAGAGGCTTAACGCTGCTCAGACCCGTTCTCTGGTCCAGTGTCTCCAGACGGTTCTGGTATAATGGTTCCCTATAGGAAGACCTTCCTGGACCCAGGTCTGATAACTGAAATCTGCGTCCGCTTCCCCTAGGACGGTACAATGGAGTCTTTCTTCCCCTCACAATGATGCTGTGTGCTGGTGATAAGGGGCATTATCAGCCATGTTACTCCACCAGGAAAGGTCACCGTGCTCCGCTATCATAACGCCTTTATCTCTCCATCATCACAAGAATTTCCTTGCGTGCGTTCTGCTCGGGGTGTCGCCGAGGCTGCACATGGTGGCATTTGCTCGCTCAATTACAACTTTCCAGGGCGTCCTGACAGATGAGGCTGGGACGTCATGGTCTCATCTGCTCTAACCCGGGCTTATATATGTAATATATAAGACGAGCAGCTGATATCGGATGCAAAAAGCCTCTGAGGGTCCTCAGGACTGATCCCTGGAGATGTGGGACTTGTCTAGGTTCCTGGTCAGTCCAATAATGGGGTAATAGATTGGCCTCCATCACTGCATATACCATAGACCCCCCCCATCAAGGCTCGGCCAGGCATGCGTGTGCGGACGGAGTAAGAAGCCTCTGGTGGTGGCTTATCTCCTCCATGATGAGATCCGCCACTCATGATCCTTTCCATTGACGTCTACCATCGGGTTTAGAGTCAGGACACCTCCATACTAGATAGTCAGCCGGTCCCACCTAAATTGGTGTATTTGGCCAATGTACAAATGTAAACTCTTGGTGCCCAGGCCATCAGGGCTAGTGGAGCCCTCTGCAGGGGTGGTAGGTTATTTGGCCTGTATACTCCTAAGACCGGTCCTGATTGTTTTCAAGTGCAGAGTGGATAAACTTTAGGGTAAGTGACCATCAGTTTAGGCATCATGGCTACTGTTACTCTTCACCATTCTTAGATTGTGGCTCCCAAGTGGATTAGTAGAGAACGGGGCCCCCACAATCGGCTCCTCTGTGGGGCTTTCTTAATACAAACCAATAGGTGACCATCAGATCTATCTCTTTCTATGGAGAACATACGTCTGAAGTCCAGAGACATGCCATAAAATGGACTGTTAGGTGGACAGGCAGTTGTCTACAGTAGACTGACCCTTTAAATCAGTGGTCCCCAACTCCCGTCCTCAGGGCCCACCTAACAGTCAGGTTTTCAGGATTTCCTTAGTATTGAGCAGGTGATATAATTAGTGTCCATGCATCAGGACTTACCACAGATATTCATTCTGTGGGATCTTCTGAAATCAGGACTGGTAGGTGGGCCCTGAGGACTGGAGTTGGAGAACACTGCTTTAAATGAATGATATGGCCTGTGACTAGCCCCCACAGATGGAGCAGAAGTCTAAGTAAGTGTAGGTGGACATGCTGCAGTCATTAGAGGCCATGTCCCGGGATAGACTCAGGTCAGAACGAACACGCCGTCGCCATGTGTGCCCGTCTCCAGGATTACAGGCTCGTAGCTCTCACCAGGGGAGACCACGAGCACAAAAGCTTTCTTGTCAGTCCTGTAGGCTTCTTTGTGTGACCCGTAGGGTCTGCAGAGTGAAAGGTCTTCTTACAGAGGAGAGCGAGAGGAAGGTGAATGTGGAGCTGGAAGCCCTCGTTGCTCAGCAGGTGCCATGAGCTCACGTGGTTGTTCCCAGCATGTGTAGAAAGCATGGCCGTACACACCAGAGAAAAGTCAACCGTATCGGCAGCAAAGTGGCATGTACAGAGGTCTCTCAGCTGACAGCAGGTGACTGGGTTTGGATTTCTACAAGTAAAGGAACCTAGCAGGAACTTCTAAGGGTAGGGCCACCAACCACGCCGGTATGCCGCCACTGCCGTTCTTAAATTGTCAAGGGGCTGCTGGGAATCAGGTGTCACCTACGAGGCCGTTACTATCGGCACTTTGGGTGAAACCTCTCTTTACAGCACAATCGTGTATTTAACAATCGGCACAGTTTTCAGCCAGATCCCGGTTGTGTGGGTGCGACCCTCGTCTGGCTCTACCTGAACCATCTCCAGATTGGATTTAACACGAATGTTCAGTCAGCGGAGCGAGCCTTTGGCCGACAGTGGAAACCATGATGCTGCCCCACCGTGATTTGGTGGCCCAAGGGCCCACATGCATCTACTCACCTAACCCATTCTGTGGACCGAAAATATCAGGACTCTCCGTGTGATTCTCCTACTCCTCCTCATAATAGATGTCTTCTCCGAAGACAGTCCAGCTTCCATTTATGAGGGTGGCACTGGAGATATAGAGCTGGGAGTCCTGCCTCGTGCCATAGGGCTGCCTCTTCTCTTAGGTTCATCATGGGTGCTGTGCCCTAGACCATGGCCAGACAGATCTGCAGGCTAAGCATTTACAATGCAAGGTTGATACCATCCAGGAGACTGAAGCTGACAGGTCTGTCAACGAAAGTGACAGGGGTGTGAACAGGGGCTTAATTTAAACTGGAAGAGGTTCTAAAAAGGGGCATTATGAGATAATACCAGGTTTAAAGAGCAGCTAAAGCCTCCTATTAGTAGTGGAAACAGCAGTGTGTATATAACTAATGAGGAGCCCATTACTGTAGATTAGGGAGTCGTCTAGCACGTAGTCTAGCCGCTCAGTGACAGGCAGACAGCAGGGTTTCGGTAAAGCTGCCCATAGACATGGATGGAGAATGTCTGTCTGATTTTGGACTGACCATTGTTCTGACTATTGACTCTGATGGCTGTTGAACATTTAATCCATAAGGTAGGAAAATTCCATCCATGGTGCTGTGGAAGAAGCGTGTGGCCAATCATATTCCACTTCATGCTGAATTGTGGGCATCTTCAGAGGATTTGTCCACTTTGAGAAACCACCATTCTTGATTCCGGTTCTCTGGCAATGCTGCTTTTGGACAAGTTCTGGTATAGACGACCATATGTAAGATGAACCATAAGGGAAACGTCAAAGTAGTAACGTAGTTTCTGCTACAAAAGCAGAGTTTTCCTCAACTTCTAACATCTCAGAGACGTAGATTCTCAATGGTAGAGTCTTCACCAGCCATGGTGACCCAATGTCTCATGGGGGTCCATTAGAATATGTTGGTCAATGACCCTTCTTCCAATGGAAGTTTTTCTCGTTCTCGCACTCAAGGCCACACCAGTGACAGCTGCACTTGAAGCATAGAGGACATTGGAATTGATAGGCGTCTATTGATTTCAAAGGGCATGATGTAATATCGAGTAGTAGTTTTTTTTTCCGTTCCCCTAGCAATACTGGATCTTAAAGGGTTTGTCCAGGAAATTAACATTTTGTAACAACTGCTCAGAATGACATAAAATAATAAAATTAGCAATACTCACCCACCCGCTCCCATTCTGACGCTTCCCCGGTACCCCGCAGGTCTCTGCACTTCCTGTTCCCCCTCAAACCATGTGACAATGCAGCTAATCTGATCTGGAAACGGCTATTATCTGCCTGGTTACTATCTTGTCTGTCAAGCCTCTGATATAACAGCAACTTGATTGTTACACAGTATTGACCTTCTTGCCAGCAGTCCTGATTTTTTTTTTTTTGTGGGCCTGTTCCCTAGTTGTGGAGGGGTTTATGCACATGTGAAGAAAAACTATATAACTATATACATTTAATTTTAATTGCTGTTGGCTGGCCTTGCCCTCCACAAGGTGCCGCCCTAGGCAGTGGACCTCCAGTGCCTAGTGGTAAATATGACCCTGTATTTAGGAAGGAGAGTGTTGTTTTACAGTTTGGGGTTAGTAAAAATATGACTTTTAAATGGGTTGTGATATTGATGGCCTGTCTTCAGGATAGATCCTCAATATCTGATCGGTGGGGGGGGTCTGACTACTGGGACCAGTGCCAAACAACTACTTAAAGAGGCTGTCGGGCAGCGGACTCTTCCTAGGCAAGTTGGTCAAGTGAATAGACCTGAGCTGCAGTACCAAGCACAGCCACTATACAATGGACGGCGCTGTGTTTGGTAAGCTGTGAGGAGGCCGCAGTCTATTCAGACAGCTGATCGGCGACCGTTCCGGGACTCCCACCGATTTAGATATTGATCACCTACCCTGAGGATAGGCGATCAATATCAAAATACCAGACAGCACCTTTAATGTGAAACCAATTGGAAAACCTGAGCTATAGGCCTCATGCACACGACCATAGAAGATCCATGCCCGCATTGTGGCCCGCAAACAGCGCCATGTGAATGCCCTTTCACGGATGCGTTACGGACCCTTGAATGGGTCCGTAATGTGGAAGGTGCAATCTGCGCCTCTCCCTCCACTATAACCCCTAGCCGGCTCCCAGGTCTTCAGTTGGGGGCGAGGAGGGACGGCAGCAGTCACCCCAGGCTTATACCTTACCGCCATATCTGATTGTTGTGATTCCCCGTATTGTAGTAAGTATCTTATCAGGAGGCGATATTCTATATTTCGGCTCGTGACCTTCACCTGACGCTTCTGCAGAGAGCCTCTTCCATCACACTCTGAAGATGAGAACGTCTCCTGCGCACCTACATGTGGCCGATGGTGACATTGGCCTCGCCTGAGTCACCAGGACGGGTTTACTCGAGGGCAGGACTCTCCTCTCGGCCCCGGAGGGAGGGATGGCGGCCTGAGTCACCTCTTCTACCGTCTATTCCTCGGCTCGGCTGGAACAGTTACTCACTCCTGAAAAATTTGTTGAATTTGGAAATAACTGGAATTACCTGGAAGGGAACTGACCTATTTCTTGTGTGATATAGACACGACGACTAGAGAAGGATCAGATACAGGCTGGTGGCACGCAGGGGTTTTTTTTTTTTTTTTTTTTTAAATATATTTATTATTTATTTATATATTTTTATATGGCGTTAGGAAAAAAAAAACACCAGTTCCAGATGTCTATGGGGAATAGGAAATGCAAAACAAAACTTGGTGTGTATATATATATATATATATATATATATATATATTTTTTTTTTTTAATTTTTTTTAAGGGGTGGGTTGGGAGTCAGTAGTATTTTTTCTGAAATCACAGCAAGCTGTGGGTTTAGCTTTTTTCCTATCATTTTCTGGCATTTTGGTCCCATAGACATTCCTTTTTTTTCCCTACTAAAGAATGCAAGTGACAGCGTGTACTGTGTTTTGCATGAAGTGTATTGTACTCATACTCCTCTACAGCGGCAGACTGGGAACTTAAAGTGGCCCTGGAAAAAATACTAAAAGTGGCCCCATTTTGTAGTCGGTCCAAAATGATGGAAGGCATACCATACTACGGCACGTTATACCACCCCAGCAGAGCCAAATGCCACAGTCCATCACAAAATACTGCCAGCAGCACAAAATACATCCCCAAAAACTTCCATTGGCCGGCCCTGAGGAGGGCTCAGGCGGCCCCCTGGGCATCGGCCCACTGGGAAATTTCCCTGTAAGGTCTATGGCTAATCCGCCCCTGACAGAGGAAGTGACATTACGGGGGGGGGGGAGGGGGGGAGTAAATACTTTACTATGAAAAATGCAAAGAATGCAAAAAATGCCATTTAAAACCACCTGTACTCAAACACGTTATTTGACTACTTGGACAAAAAAGTGCCAAAAAAAAAGCTGCACACGTCAAGATGCGGCCCAAAAAGCAGCACTTATAGGCCCTGTTCACAGAGTTTTTTGTTGCCGGCAGGAATTGACCCAGATTCCACTTCAGAAAGCCGCCGACAACTTCCCTGAATCTGCCTCCTATTGTTTTCAATGGGAGACCACACTGCACTTCATGTGGCCGTGGCTTATAGCCGTGGACGTGCTTTCTCTGTGCTGTTTCGGGACGGACGCCCCTTGCGGTTTAACTCCATTCAGTGGGATCAGCCGCAGCGTTCACATTTAAAAACCACAGCAGAAAGTGAAGTGGTTTCTGCTGCAGAATACATGCCGGATTTTGCCTGTGTGAACGGGATCCTACAGCGCTGATCTCCGGGAGCTGTGCTACATTTTACCCGCACCGATACATTGTATCAGTCTGGAGTCCTGCCTGTTTAGATCATTTTCTATGAACTAGACTTGTAGCGACTGCTCAGGTGTGAGAACTTCAGGTTCTGGACGCAAACAAGAATGCTGTTATTCACTGACGGCAAGCGGAGATCTTACAATTTTATCTTCTCATGATTTGTATTAGAAACTTATCTCCGATCCTGCAGCTTAAACGCGGAACTGAGCTTCAGGAGAAATGTCCTGGGAAAGGCTTCATTCACACGTGACTGCTTTGCTGCAGTTTTTACAAGCCTCAGGCTGTGTTCACACTGGCATTGAGCTTTCATTCACAATGGTCTGTCAGGGCCTGGACACCAGTGGCTATTTTTCCCCACGGAGGCTCAGATGTAGGTGTGAACAGAGCCTTAGGCCTCATGCACACGAACGTTTGCCGGCCGTGGCCGTGCTGCGGGCCGCATACGATGGGTCCGCAATAAACGGGCACCGGCCGCGTGCAGCCCGCATCACGGATCGCGGACCCATTCACTTCAATGGGTCCGCGATCCGGGAGATGCGGAGCGGAGGCACGAATCGGAACACCACGGAAGCACTACTTTTTTGCGGTGCGGACCCTCGGATGCGGATCGCGGACCCCTATCAAGTGAATGGGTCCGCGATCCGCATGCGGTGGCCTCACGGTCAGTACCCGTGCATTGCGGACCGCAGTTTGCGGCCCGCAGCACGGACACGGCCGGAACACGTTCGTGTGCATGAGACCTTAGTCGCAGTCTTTACCAGCATGTCTTTCTTACTGATAGAAGGGGGGTGAAAATTCCCCAAATAAGTGGATCGGTGGTCGAGCACGTGCGCTGCTGCTCCATTCAGTCCCGCTGTAGTGCTGGACTCTATCGCTAGCCACTCCATGGAGCAGCAGCGAGCATGCTCGTCCACCGCATCGTTCTGGGACCTCTGGACCCCCCCTTCTTGTGACTCTGGTGGTCCCTTTGACCCCCGTCCTGTGAATAGGGGCTAAGTTTATACCTTGAGGCCTCATGCACATGACTGTCTGCAAGAAATGGATCTGCAAACTACCTATGACGTCCATGTTGCATCCGTTTTTTTTTTTTTGTGTGCATCCATTGACTTCAAGAAGTCCGAGGTCCACATTTTGCACACAAGAATAGGACGTGTTCTATCACTTTGCGGAACGGACATACGGATGATCCTATATTCTGTCCGTAACGCAAAAGGTAGAACATGTCCTGTCCTTGGACTAAGGACCCATAGAAGTCAAGAGGTCTGCAAAAAAAAATGTGGATGCACCACGTTGGTCACACTCTTCTCATTCTCATTTTGCAGACCGCACAATACGTAAATGAGCGCTCCATATACTCAGTGTCTAGTTCTATGAGTATAGATCCCTATACTGTACCCCTCCTCCTCTTACCGGATCACAAAGTGCTTGCCCCCTTTATTGACAGATTGACCTCGGGAGCAGCCCCCCCCACTATGCTGAGGTGCCTGTGGAGGGTTCCTTGGAATGATACTTCTTCCTCCGTCTTCATGGGGGCTGTGTATTTGGAATATACAGGGTCCGAGCAGATATACAATGCATATAAGGGCGCACCTATATATAAGTATACAGCAGTCCGTATAGTAAAGTGCTGCGACCAAACAGTCCCGGACTCCAGTTGCCTCGTCGTCCACAGCGGCCACTTCTCCTCATCTTTGGAAAGAAAAGCTTCCTTTTGAAAATCAACCCCCCCAAAATACTCCAGAGGGAAGAAGGGCATCTCTGATTGTTTGCCGTGCCCCCCCCCCCCCCTCTAATAATGTGAATGCTCGGCTTCCCCTCCTTCCCAGGCCGGGGCTGTAATAATTCAGCCCATTGTAAGGCCAGGACACAGACCCTCTGTCCTAATGTTCACCATTAAAGGCCCATCAGAACAAGCCCCCCTTTCTGCTCTGAAGAGGGTCTCTATGTCTCCTCAGATAGCATTTGTCCTGCGGAGCTGCGAGGATAAAGAGCTGAGGTCCCAGCATGGCACGGAGGAGACAGAGTCTCTTTCATTTCTCCCCAGAGGGGAGACAAACGCACACTTTGTCCTGCGGAGACGGCTCCTAACACAACGCGTTTGTTTGAGAGGAGAAGCAGAAGGAAGGGGGGGTAAAGTAGGATTGAAATAGTTGGGATATAAATAATGGCCTCCTCTCATCAGGGCCTGGAGCTCAGAACTCGGGGGGTGCTGAGGGTTTGGGTGCTGGAGCACAGAGAAACAGCTGGCGGTGCCCAGACACCATCCTGGTCAACAGATGGAGGATGCTGGGGTGCAGCAGCGGGAGATAACAGGTTAAACCTGCACCATACGTCTCCACATGGACATGTCCCATCAGATGCCACCAATCTGGAAGAGGTCTTGTGCTTTGGGTGACCACCGGCGGAGAAGGCTGTATTGTTGTGGGCAGCAGGGATCCAAAAGGGGCCATATTTACCTGGTTGATCCTTTGGTTTTCCTGGAGTTCGGCAGCACCAAATCTGTCTGCCTGCGAGGGCAGGTCTATAATGTCACGGTATTAAAGGGGTGGTCTCGCTGCAGCACAAGGCATTTATAATGTACAGAAAATTAAAGGGGTTTTCTGAGATTTTCATACTGGTCACCTATCCTCCGGATAGGTCACTCACTAGTAGGGATGAGCGAATCGGCTTCAGATGCTTAATCCAAAGTTGATTCGCGTAAAACTTCGTTGTAATACTTGATGTAAAACCTTGACACCGACCACTTGGAATCGAACCCGAATTCGGGAAATATTTTTTTACAGTGAATTTATGAAGTTATTACACAAAGTCTCGCGAGACTTCGAAAAGCAATAACTTCAGCTTATCGGAGCCAATACATTCTAATACTGTACGCAGATCCGGCTCCGTACAGTATTACAACAAAGTTTTATGCGAATCGACTTCGGATGAAGCATCCGTAGTCGATTTGCTTATCCCTAGTCACCAGTATCTAATAGGTGTTGGTCCGACACTGGGGACCCCCGCCGATCAGCTATTTGAGAAGACATCGGCACTCATAGTAGAGCCACAGCTTTATCTCCTAGGCCAGTGATGTCACATTTGTGTCACGTGGCCTAGGAGCAGCTCAGTCATATTGAAGTGATTGGGGCTGAACTGCTCTGGAGAATAGTGAGTGCAGCTCTGGACTATAATACAGGACGTAACTTAGGATCAGTACAGGATAAGTAATGTATGTACACAGTGACTGCACCAGCAGAATAGTGAGTGCAGCTCTGGAGTATAATACAGGATGTAACTCAGGATCAGTACAGGATAAGTAATCTAATGTGACCGCACCAGCAGAATAGTGAGTACAGCTCTGGAGTATAATACAGGATGTAACTCAGGATCAATACAGGATAAGTAATGTAATGTATGTACACAGTGACTGCACCAGCAGAATAGTGACTGCAGCTCTGGAGTATAATACAGGATGTAACTCAGGATCAGTACAGGATAAGTAATGTAATGTATGTACACAGTGACTGCACCAGCAGAATAGTGACTGCAGCTCTGGAGTATAATACAGGATGTAACTCAGGATCAGTACAGGATAAGTAATGTAATGTATGTACACAGTGACTGCACCAGCAGAATAGTGAGTGCAGCTCTGGAGTATAATACAGGATGTAACTCAGGATCAGTACAGGATAAGTAATGTATGTACACAGTGACTGCACCAGCAGAATAGTGAGTGCAGCTCTGGAGTATAATACAGGATGTAACTCAGGATCAGTACAGGATAAGTAAAGTAATGTATGTACACAGTGACTGCACCAGCAGAATAGTGAGTGCAGCTCTGGAGTATAATACAGGATGTAACTCAGGATCAGTACAGGATACGTAATGTATGTACACAGTGACTACACCAGCAGAATAGTGAGTGCAGCTCTGGAGTATAATACAGGATGTAACTCAGGATCAGTACAGGATAAGTAATGTATGTACACAGTGACTGCACCAGCAGAATAGTGAGTGCAGCTCTGGAGTATAATACAGGATGTAACTCAGGATCAGTACAGGATAAGTAAAGTAATGTATGTACACAGTGACTGCACCAGCAGAATAGTGAGTGCAGCTCTGGAGTATAATACAGGATGTAACTCAGGATCAGTACAGGATACGTAATGTATGTACACAGTGACTACACCAGCAGAATAGTGAGTGCAGCTCTGGAGTATAATACAGGATGTAACTCAGGATCAGTACAGGATAAGTAATGTATGTACACAGTGACTGCACCAGCAGAATAGTGAGTGCAGCTCTGGAGTATAATACAGGATGTAACTCAGGATCAGTACAGGATAAGTAATGTAATGTGACCGCACCAGCAGAATAGTGAGTACAGCTCTGGAGTATAATACAGGATGTAACTCAGGATCAATACAGGATAAGTAATGTAATGTATGTACACAGTGACTGCACCAGCAGAATAGTGACTGCAGCTCTGGAGTATAATACAGGATGTAACTCAGGATCAGTACAGGATAAGTAATGTAATGTATGTACACAGTGACTGCACCAGCAGAATAGTGAGTGCAGCTCTGGAGTATAATACAGGATGTAACTCAGGATCAGTACAGGATAAGTAAGTAATGTATGTACACAGTGACTGCACCAGCAGAATAGTGAGTGCAGCTCTGGAGTATAATACAGGATGTAACTCAGGATCAGTACAGGATACGTAATGTATGTACACAGTGACTACACCAGCAGAATAGTGAGTGCAGCTCTGGAGTATAATACAGGATGTAACTCAGGATCAGTACAGGATAAGTAATGTATGTACACAGTGACTGCACCAGCAGAATAGTGAGTGCAGCTCTGGAGTATAATACAGGATGTAACTCAGGATCAGTACAGGATAAGTAAAGTAATGTATGTACACAGTGACTGCACCAGCAGAATAGTGAGTGCAGCTCTGGAGTATAATACAGGATGTAACTCAGGATCAGTACAGGATACGTAATGTATGTACACAGTGACTACACCAGCAGAATAGTGAGTGCAGCTCTGGAGTATAATACAGGATATAACTCAGGATCAGTACAGGATAAGTAATGTATGTACACAGTGACTGCACCAGCAGAATAGTGAGTGCAGCTCTGGAGTATAATACAGGATGTAACTCAGGATCAGTACAGGATAAGTAATGTAATGTGACCGCACCAGCAGAATAGTGAGTACAGCTCTGGAGTATAATACAGGATGTAACTCAGGATCAATACAGGATAAGTAATGTAATGTATGTACACAGTGACTGCACCAGCAGAATAGTGACTGCAGCTCTGGAGTATAATACAGGATGTAACTCAGGATCAGTACAGGATAAGTAATGTAATGTATGTACACAGTGACTGCACCAGCAGAATAGTGACTGCAGCTCTGGAGTATAATACAGGATGTAACTCAGGATCAGTACAGGATAAGTAATGTAATGTATGTACACAGTGACTGCACCAGCAGAATAGTAAGTACAGCTCTGGAGTATAATACAGGATGTAACTCAGGATCAGTACAGGATAAGTAATGTAATGTATGTACACAGTGACTACACCAGCAGAATAGTGAGTGCAGCTCTGGAGTATAATACAGGATGTAACTCAGGATCAGTACAGGATAAGTAATGTATGTACACAGTGACTGCACCAGCAGAATAGTGAGTGCAGCTCTGGAGTATAATACAGGATGTAACTCAGGATCAGTACAGGATAAGTAAAGTAATGTATGTACACAGTGACTGCACCAGCAGAATAGTGAGTGCAGCTCTGGAGTATAATACAGGATGTAACTCAGGATCAGTACAGGATACGTAATGTATGTACACAGTGACTACACCAGCAGAATAGTGAGTGCAGCTCTGGAGTATAATACAGGATGTAACTCAGGATCAGTACAGGATAAGTAATGTATGTACACAGTGACTGCACCAGCAGAATAGTGAGTGCAGCTCTGGAGTATAATACAGGATGTAACTCAGGATCAGTACAGGATAAGTAAAGTAATGTATGTACACAGTGACTGCACCAGCAGAATAGTGAGTGCAGCTCTGGAGTATAATACAGGATGTAACTCAGGATCAGTACAGGATACGTAATGTAATGTATATACACAGTAACTCCACCAGCAGAATAGTGAGTGCAGCTCTGAGGTATATTACAGGATGTAGCGGTCGTCTCAGGTGGGATGAAGTCCAAAGACTGTGGTTCAGGGGATGATAGGTAGGATCTGTATCTATCGAGACATGTGCTGCGACCCGGAGAGGAGACGCAGGGCCAAGAGTGTGGGAGTAGTGGTTGTGGCCCTGAGGGTGGTAGCACTACTGATAGTTCAGAGTGGCAGTTCTGACTTTCTTTTGAGGCATGTAGTGAATGGAGGGCCAACAGATGCTGGAGACAATGACCAGGCCCAATAGGTCCTTCTGTACTGAATAGATAATGCTGGTAGTACTTCATACTTTAGCAAAAGGAACAGTTCTGGGGTATGTTACAAAGTAGAGTTCTCCCAATAGTTGTGTATAACCACAGGTGCAGTTCCATTCCATTTAGCTCTTTTCACAGTTCCCAAGGTTTCGGAGTGCAGATCTGAGCAGTCCGTCTCAAAGTGTGGCGGGTGTTGAAGCAATATACCCAGATCACAAGCAGTAGAGTCTTAATGCCATAAATGAGCGTTCCCCCTACTGTCTGAATCCAGCACTGCCTTGGAATGTGGCTCTAGACCAGGGGTGCAAAACCTGTGGCCCAGGGGGCAGGCCACATGCGGCCCTCGATACCATACTGTTTGCCCCCCAACCCTCTGGTAACAGACATGTATGTCTATGTCTTGTGGCTGCTCACATGTATTTCCCCATTAGATGGGAGTCCTGGAGGTGTAACTAGACATTTATAGTATATACTGTGTGTTCAATATGTCATAAATATAGTATTTCACTTGGTAATGCCCCTTAAGTTTTATTTTCGGCCCTTGGAATTGGTTCAGGCTGACAATGTGGCCCCCAACCTGAAAAGTTTGTGCACCCCTGCTCTGGACCTTCTGAAATGTCTGTTCTGTTTCTCTCCGTTAATAGGACTCCTTCACCAGCGACTTTCCCCCGCCCACACAGCCGTCTGCATAGACACATCACTGTGCGTCTCCTGATTATAACGCTGTTTTTCTTTTGTTGATCTGAGGCTCCATGACTGAGTTATGATATTTTTTCCTTAATATGCAAATTAAGCCTTTGGTGCAATGAGGGTGTCACCATTGCTCTTGTTGCACCCAAGCTCCGCTCCCCTCTGTGACCAGCCACACCCTCGCTGCTTTGCCACTGTCTGGCCCGCCAATCAAAGCAACCAAGGAAGGGCTGGCTACAGAAATGAGTGGAGCTTGGGTGCAACAAGAGCAATGGTGACACCCTCATTGCACCAAAGGCCTAATTTGTATTTTAAGAAAAAAGTACAAAAGTATAAATCGGGAACAGAGCCTCGGATTAACAAAAGAAAAACAGCAGGTGAAGCACGGCGATGTGTCTGTGCAAGCAGTTTGAGAGGGAGGACCCTTTAAGTTGTTCTCTGGCAGCTTTTTAGTCTCAGGAATGGTGTTTTCCTGGACGAGGCTTCTCTTTGGGCCTGCTTACCAGGAACTTGCACATGTAGGTGCTGTCTCTAGCTTCTCTGACTAGACACACACACTACCCATGGGAGGCTGGAGCAGCTGGTCCTCACAGCAACCCAATAGAGACTGTCAGTATTAACTGTTTGTTGTCCATACACAGCCATTTGGAATATATAGCACATAGAAGGATAAGTGCTTAAATTAACTTGGTAAGATGAAATTTAATCCTTGCGGTGATCCCCTGGGTCAGGGCCCAATCCTGTGTCTAAGATGGAAATACCTTTGTAATGCACTTGTCCATCATGTTTTGATGAGATGCTATATAAGAATTAGCAGGTCTCTGAATACAGAGTTCTGTAATGACAGCGTTTCACACGTCAGTGTTTGGTCAGTGATTGTGAATCAAAACCAGGATTGGAGCCTCCTCAGACATCAGGTATAAAGGAAAGATCTGCACCTGTTCTGTGTTACTGCCGCATCTGGCTTTGGCTCAAAATCACTCATGGAAATTACTGACCGAACACTCACTGTGTGAATGAGGCATTACAGGGAGACATTACGCCTTCATTTTTCGGCTCAGACATAGTGAGCCGCTTAACCCCTTCCCGACCAGCGGCGTACATGTACGGCGCTGGTGCGGGGACATGACGCCCGCTTGCGAGTGCGGCGGGCGTCATGGCCGGCAAGTCTCTGCTGTTTCTAACAGCAGAGACTTGCCGCTACTTACCGCCATCGACGGTGTCTTCTAGGCCCTTCTGATGCGTCTGAACCCGGAAGCGTACGCTTCAGGGTGGTGTACAGACGACCCGAGTGGCCAATCGGGGTGTCTGTACACCATATGAAAACTGTAATCCTTGCTGGTGAGGATTACAGTTTTCAAAGTGAAATTCTTATTCTGGCCACTAGATGGCAGGCCAGGATAAGAAATGAGCAATTCATGGATTTATCTCGGTCTAGTAAATCCCTGATTGCTCATAAAGAAAAAAAAAAAAACACAATATATCAGCTCATATTTGAGATTAAAAATAGTCAGAAAATTTTTTTAAAAAAGTTAAAAAATATATAAAAGTTCAAATCACCCCCCTTTCCGTATAATGAAAAAATAAATGCCTAAATAACAATAAATATAGACATCATGGGTATCACCGTGACCGAAAACGCCCGTACTTTTAAAATATAAAAAAAAATTCCAATACGGCAAATTGTGTGGCGGAAAAAAGCGTCCAAATGGCGATTCGCCGTTTTTTGTTTTTTTTTCCAAAAAGAAATTTAATAAAAAGTGATCAAAAAGTCATACACACCCCAGAATGGTATCAATAAAAACTTCAGATCGCCCCACAAAAAATGAGCCCCCATACAGCTCCGTACACATAAATACCAAAAAGTTATAGGGGTCAATATATGACAGGGGAAAAAAAAAAAAAAAAGGGGCAACTTTCTAATTAAAACGCAGGAAAAACTATACATATTAGGTATCGCCGGATTCGTACTGACCAGTAGAATGAAAGTAACTGGTCAGTTTTAATGCACATCGAACGCTGTAAATAAGAAACCCGTAGAACTGTAGCGGAATAGCGTTTTTTTTTTTTTGCAATTTCACCTGATTTTGGAATTTTTTTTCCCGCTTCCCACTACACCATAGACAATATTAAATGGTGGCGTTGGAAAGTACAACTTGTCCCGCAAAAAACAAGCCCTCATACAGCTATGTGAACAGAAAAATAAAACAGTTATGGCTGTTTGAAGGCAGGGAGCGCAAAACGAAAACGCAAAACCGAAAAAACCTCCGGGGTAGAAAGGGTTAATCCAATGCTGGGATTTATATGGTGAGTGTTTATGGGCCTTTGTCGCCACCTGGTGGTCAATAAAGAAAACTGTAAGGAAATAGGAATGTGACAGCAACTTTCATAAATCATTTGCTGCCCTCTGGAGGCCAACTGTAAAACTGCAATCTTTTATATCTTTTTGAGATTTTAGGCAAAACATGCACACGGTGGTATCTGATTATTAATTTGCAAACAAAAAAACAAAAAAAAACAAAACGGATACTTGAAAGACATCTTCCGTGTGCATGAATTTTTTTTTTTTTTATTCTTTTTTTTCGTCACTGCCATCAATAGAAAGTGTTATTCTCATCTGCAAAAAAGAACAAAAATAGGGCTTGCAGTGAGATTTTTGGATTAGGAACACAGAGCCACATGGAAAAAAAAACAAAAAACGGATGTGTGAATAGCGCAGTTGGCTTGTATGGGTCACTGTGCTACCTGTTTTAATAGATCCGCAATAAATAGGACATATCCTATCTTTTGCGGACTGGAGGCACGGATCAGAAGCCCACGGAAATAGAAGAGCTTCCATGGGGTTTCGGGTCCGTGCTTCCACACCGCAAAAGATGACACATGTCCTATCCTGTGCCGTATTTTGTGAATTGCGGGCCCATTCAAGTCAGTGGGTCTGCACCGCAGCACAGAGTTCACATGGCTGCAAATGGTGGTCCCTAACACGTGGTTGTGTGAATGAGCCCTTATAGATCTGTATCAGTAACTCAGTGATAAGCGATTTCGAATTTGTTTAAAAATTGACCTCCTCGAACAGCGAGGGGATGGCCCTGCTATTCAAGAGCGCCCCCTCTCCCCAGGTGAGAAGACCGGCCTGTCAGTCTGGCGCCTGTACCGTTTCTCTGGGTAGTGACACAAGTGCAGAGGCTTCACTGCCGCTACCTGAGCATGGGCCACTCATGTCGGGGTATATCTGGAAGTGTAGCGGTCAGTGAATGTGTACTCGACATCCAGGTAGCAGCAGTAAAACCTCTGCACTTGTGCCGCTAGTAGAACACTACAACCCCCAACAGGACTCAACCACTGGACATGACATAAACCAATTCTATTATACGCTATACACAGAACACAACTCCCAACATAACCCAACCACTGGACCTGACCATAATACAGTTCTATTATACTTTATAAATCATGCACTACAACCCCTAACATGACCGACCAGTGGACATGACCACAATACAATTCTATAGAGCACTACAACCCCCACCATAATACAATTTCTGATCCTCCGGCCTCATTATGTGTGTTGCTGTTTTTACTTTATACACTGTGGCAGAATTATTAGGCAAAGGAGTATTTTGATCACATCATCCTTTTTATACTTGTTGTCCTACTCCATGCTGTATAGGCTTGAAAGCCAACTACCAATTAGTTAAATCAGGTGATGTGCATCTCTGTAATGAGGAGGGGTGTGGCCTAATGACATCATCACCCTATATAAAGTGTGCTTAATTATTAGGCAACTTCCTTTCCTTTGGCAAAATGAGTCAGAAGAGAGATTTGACGGACTCTGAAAAGTCAAAAATTGTGAAAATGTCTTGCAGAGGATGCAGCAGTCTTGAAATTGCCAAACTTTTGAAGTGTGATCACCGAACAATCAAGCGTTTCATGGCAAATAGCCAACAGGATCGCAAGAAGCGTGTTGGAAAAAAAAAAGGCGCAAAATAACTGCCCATGAATTGAGGAAAATCAAGCGTGAAGCTGCCAGGATGCCATTTGCCACCAGTTTTGCCATATTTCAGAGCTGCAACGTTACTGGAATATCAAAAAGAACAAGGTGTGCGATACTCAGGGACATGGCCAAGGTAAGGAAGGCTGAAAAACGACCACCTTTGAACAAGAAACAAGATAAAACGTCAAGACTGGGCCAAGAAATATCTTAAGACTGATTTTTCTAAGGTTGTATGGACTGATGAAATGAGAGTGACTCTTGATGGGCCCGAGGCTGGATCGGTAAAGGGCAGAGAGCTCCGCTCCGACTCAGACGCCAGCAAGGTGGAGTGGTATGGGCTGGTATCATCAAAGATGAACTTGTGGGACCTTTTCAGGTTGAGGATGGAGTGAAGCTCAACTCCCAGACCTACTGCCAGTTTCTGGAAGACACCTTCTTCAGGCAGTGGTACAGGAAGAAGTCGGTATCGTTCAAGAAAAACATGAGTTTCATGCAGGACAGTGCTCCATCACATGCAGCAAATACTCCACAGCGTGGCTGGCCAGTAAAGGTCTAAAAGAAGAAAAAATGATGACATGGCCCCCTTGTTCACCTGATCTGAACCCCATAGAGAATATGTGGTCCCTCATAAAATGTGAGATCTACAGGGAGGGAAAACAGTCCACCTCTCGGAACAGTGTCTGGGAGGCTGTGGTGGCTGCTGCACGCAACGTAAACAGATCAAGCAACTGACAGAATCTATGGATGGAAGGCTTTGAGTGTCATCGTAAAGAAAGGTGGCTATATTGGTCACTGATTTTTTTTTTGTTTGTTTTGTTTTTGAATGTCAAAAATGCTTATTTCTAAATTTTGTTATATTGGTTTACCTGGTGAAAATAAACAAGTGAGATGGAATATATTTGGTTTTTATTAAGTTGCCTAATAATTCTGCACAGTAATAGTTACTGCACAAACAGATATCCTCCTAAGATAGCCAAATCTAAAAAAAAAAAAACACTCCAACTTCCAAAAATATTAAGCTTTGATATTTGAGTCTTTTGGGTTGATTGAGAACATAGTTGTTGTTCAATAATAAAAAGAATCCTCTCAACTACAACTTGCCTAATAATTCTGCACACAGTGTATAGACCCACAGAGCAGCTGGAAAGAAAGATGCCTTCTTTTATAAGACACAGCTTCTGTCCTGGGCACAGAGCAAGCATCTTGTAATAAACACGTTACATTGTAGTGACATGTAATATCCGTTATATAGGCGCTGTACAATGTGCTCTCCAGAAATCTAATATTTTATTTCATGGTCCTTTGTCTCCACCTAGTGGCTACTTGTGAAAACTGTCAGTAGTACAGGATGACAATTCTGAGACAGTTTGCTGCCCTCTAGAGATCTCCAGTGGGTATTACAGCTTATATACAGTATCTTATCTGACACTTCTGTACGTGTCCTTCTACAGGAGCAGTAGCCGTGTATGGCAGGACTAGGCTCTGATGGGTAATGGAGCTTGGCTACCCAAGAATGAGGTTTGGCAACATTACTCATTATTAGTCGTGTTTAGAAAAAACCCGCAGAAAAGGGGTTTGAGCGCTGAGCTGCAGTTACCGGACATGGCCACCATACTATGAGTGGAGCTGTTCTTACTGCTCCATTCAAAGTGCTAGTTCCAGCAATCGTGGCAGAACTGGGGGGGAAGGGGGGTTGGTTGGAGGTGCGTGGGGTCAGATATCCACCAATCAAATATTTATTTTATGACCAATCCTGAGGATAAATAATCAATATTAACACCTTGGGAGACCATTTTAATATATATACACACATCACAAAATATCTGAACTTTACCCTCTCCCCCTTTTCCCATTTATCATATAAATAATACAACTTAAATATGATTGGCATGGGCAGATTTGAAAATGTCCAAAATATTAAATTATCATGTTATTTATATTGTGTAATGGGATAGATGGGGAAGTGAATTTTAGAAAAAGGGGAGTGAGACTCACATTTCTATACATTTTCATCAGCATTAATGTCATTTCCGTCATCTAAACCCTTTATAAACCCGTCCACTGTTCCTGCTGTGACCATGTCCTGAGGAAGTCTATTCCACAGATTCACAGTTCTTATAGTAAAGAAGTTTTGATGCTTCTGGAGACTTTTCTTTTTCTTCTCTAGTTGGAGGCAGTGCCCCCTTGTCTTTTGAGGGCATTTTACATGAAATATTTATTGTACGCCCCATTTATATATCTGTATAAGTTAATCATGTCCCCCCTTAGACGTCTATTCTCAAGACTAATCTTTATTTATAACTAAGACCCTCCAGGCCCCCTATCAGTTTAGTCGCTCTCCTGTGTACCTTTTCCAGCTGCAGAGCGTCCTTTCTATGGACTGGTGCCCAGAACTGACCTGCATATTCCAGATGAGGCTTTGTAAAGTGGTGATATTACATCCCTACCCCGCGAGTCCATGCCTCGTTTAATGCATGACAATATCCTGGTAGCCTTGTTCAGGTCAGCTTGTATTTTATGGACATCTTCCATAGACTGTACGGTACTATATAGCTTGGGGTGATCTACAAAAATAGAAACCGTACTACTACCCCCATCCTCTATCATTAATAAATAGAATAACAGAGGACCTAGCACAGGACCTTGTGGTACACCACGTATAACCCGGGACCATTCAGAATAGTAATCGATGACTAACGACTCTGCACAGTTTTCAATCCAGTTACAGACTATACTTTCCTTACTTTACCTATTAAATGTCTATGAAGGACAGGGTCAAAAGCCTTTGCAAAATCCAGAAACACTACATCCACAGCCATCCCTCTGTCCAGGCTTCTACTTACCTCACTACATCCACAGCTGCCGCTCTGTCTAGGCTTCTACTCACCTCACTACATCCACAGCCGCCCCTCTGTCCAGGCTTCTACTCACCTCACTATATCCACAGCCGCCCCACTGTCCAGGCTTCTACTCACCTCACTACATCCACAGCCACCCCTCTGTCCAGGCTTCTACTTACCTCACTACATCCACAGCTGCCGCTCTGTCTAGGCTTCTACTCACCTCACTACATCCACAGCCGCCCCTCTGTCCAGGCTTCTACTCACCTCACTATATCCACAGCCGCCCCACTGTCCAGGCTTCTACTCACCTCACTACATCCACAGCCACCCCTCTGTCCAGGCTTCTACTTACCTCACTACATCCACAGCTGCCGCTCTGTCCAGGCTTCTACTCACCTCACTATATCCACAGCCGCCCCACTGTCCAGGCTTCTACTCACCTCACTACATCCAAAGCCACCCCTCCTCTGTCCAGGCTTCTACTAACCTCACCATATCCAAAGCTGCCCCTGATGTACCCCTACAGTAGAAATCCCCAAGGAGCAATCTCATTTTGGAGACTATACCTCTCAAGGAATTTATCTAGGTCTGTACTGACCATCTTGACCCCCACAGGTATGGCAACACCCCATATGTGGTCGTAAACTGCTGTATAGGCTCAAGGCAGGGCTCAGAAGGGAAGGCACACCATTTGGCTGTTGGAGGGCAGATTAGCCGGGATGGTTTCAACCCCATGTCACATTTGCAATGCCCCTGTGGTACCAGTAAAATTGAAAACCCCAAGAAATTACCCCATTTTGGAAACTACAGCCCAGAAGGAATTAATCTAGGGGTGTCCCGATTGTTTTGACTCCACAGGTGTTTTATGGAGTCTTTTTTTTTTTTAACATGGGGGCATAAAATGACAATGTGACTTTTTATTTTTTTTTCTAAATTACTTCAGTACCCCTGGTTTCAAGGCAGGGCTCAGAAGGGAAGGAACGTCATACACCTTTGAGACCTAGTTTGGTGATTTACACAGCCTTTGCCAACAGCTGAAAAAAGAGAGCCCCCTCCTCCAAGAATTGACCCAATTTCAGAACCCACACCCTTCAACAGATTTAACAAAGCTTGTAGTGAGCAGAGATGGTGCAAAACCAAAAATTTTTTTTCTACAGATATCCCAGTTTGTTGTGCCATCAGAAACACTCGCCCGTTAATTGTTAGGCTGCTTCTGCTGAGTTAAGAAATGCTATAAATGTGGACCACAATCAGCTGTTTGAGAAGGCGTCGGCGCTTGTATGAGCGCCATGGCCTTCTCTCTGCTCACAAAGCACAGCGCCGTACATTGTATAGTGGCTGCACTTGGTATTGCAGCTCAGCGCCATTCACTTCTATGGGGCTAAGCTGCACCTAGGCCATGTTTCCCTGATGTCACTGGTCTAGGGAAAACTGTGAGGAGGTTTCAGAGCTGCTACCTTCTGAAACAGCTCATTGGTGGGGGTTCTAGGTGTCTGATCCCCTCCGATCAGATACACAGTGTTCCAAATTATTATGCAAATTGTATAGTTTTATCTGATATATATATATATATTTTTTTTTTTCCTAAATGGTCAATGAAAATGACAGTCAGTTGAATTTGCAGCATTAACCCTTTCACGACCGGATTTTTTCGTTCGCATTTCGTTTGTGTCCTGCTTAAACAGCCAAACTCTTTATTTTTTTTCACATAGCGTATGATTTTTTTTGCGGACAAGTTGTACTTCCACGCCACCTTTATATTGTGTAGTGGGAAGCGGAAAAAAATTCCAAATGGGTGAAATTGCAGCTCGCTAGTTCTAGGTTTTATTACAGCGTTCAATGTGCTAAAACTGACGGTTACTTTGACTACTGGTCAGTACGAATCCGGCAATACCTAATATGTATAGTTTTTCCTGCGTTTAGATGGTGATAAAATAATTAGAAAGTTGCCCTTTTTTTTTTTTTTTTTTCCTTGTCATATATTGACCCCTATAACTTTTTGGTATTTATGTGTACAGAGCTGTATGGGGGCTCATTTTTTGCGGGGCGGTCTGAAGTTTTTATTGATACCATTCTGGGGTGTGTATGACTTTTTGATCACTTTTTATTTAATTTTTTTTAGAAAAAAAAAGGGACAAAAAACTGCGAATCGCCATTTGGACGCTTTTTTCCGCCACACAATTCGCCGTATTGAAATTTTTTTTTTATATTTTAAAAGTACGGGCGTTTTCGGTCACGGTGATACCCATGATGTCTATATTTATTGTTATTTAGGTATTTATTTTTTACTTATACGGAAAGGGGGGTGATTTGAACTTTTATATCTTTTTTATTTTTTATATATTTTTTAACATTTTTTTTTAATTTTTCTGTGATTATTTTAAAGCTCAAATATCATCTGATCTATTGTGTTTTGTTTTTTTTCTTTATGAGCAATCATGGATTTACTAGATGCAGTTAAACCATGAATTGCTCATTTCTTATCCTGGCCTGCCATCTAGTGGCCAGAATAAGAATTGCAGTTTGAAAACTGTAATCCTCACCAGCGAGGATTACAGTTTTCATATGGTGTACAGACACCCCGATTGGCCAATCGGGGCGTCTGTACACCACCCGGAAGCGTGGGCTTCCGGGTTCAGACGCATCCTGATGCCGTGATCACGTGTGATCACGGCATCAGAAGGCCCTGGAAGTCTCCGAAGACGGAGGTAAGATGCGGCAAGTCTCTGCTGTAAGAAACAGCAGAGACTTGCCGGCCATGACGCCCGCCGCACCCGCGAGCGGGCGTCATGTCCCCGCACCGCCCGCGCGCCGTACATGTACGGCGGCGGTCGGGAAGGGGTTAAGAGGTCACATTTTACTAAAAACAATGGCTGTTTCAATCAGAACACCGTTACATGTTAACATAGGAGGAACCCTTCTTTGATATCACCTTCACAATTCTTGCATCCATTGAACTTGTGAGTTTTTGGAGAGTTTCTGCTTGAAATTCTTTGCAGGAGGTCAGAATAGCCTCCCGGAGCTGCTGTTTTGATGTGACCTGCCTCCCACCCTCATAGATCTTTTGCTTGAGGATACTCCAAAGGTTCCCAATAGGGTTGAGGTCAATGGAGGATGGTGGCCACACCATGAATTTATCTCCTGCCCATAGCAGCCAATGACTCAGAGGTCTTCTTTGCAGCATGAGATGAGATGAGAGTGCATTGTCAACATGAAGATAAATTTGCTCCGGAAGGCACGGTTCTTCTATTGTACCATGGAAGAAAGTTGTCTGTCAAAAATCTGAGTTCATTTTCGCACCTTCAGGAACCCTTAAGGGGCCTACAGTCTCTCGCCCCATGATTTTGGCCCAAAACATTGCTAAGGTTGCAGCCTTGTTGGGACATGGTGGCCATCCGCCAACCATCCACCAACCATTTACCTGGACCATCCAGGGTTGCTTGGCACTCATCAGTAAACAAGACTGTTTGAAAATGAGTCTTCGTGTATGTCTGGGCCCACTGCAATCATTTCTGCTTTTGAGCACTGGTTAGGGGTGGCCGAATAGTAGGTTTATGCACAACTGCAGCCTCTGGAGGATCCTACACCTTGAGGTTCGAGGGACTCCAGAGGCACCAGCAGGGTCAAATATCTGTTTGCTTGTTTGTAATGGCTTTTTAGCAGCTGCTCTCTTAATCCGATGAATTTTTCTGGCAGAAACCTTCCTCATTCTGCCTTTATCTGCACAAACCTGTCTGTGCTGTGAATCGGCCACAAATCTCTTCACAATACAACGATCACGCTTAAATTTTCGGGAACTATCTAAGGTTTTCATCCTTTGTCCACGGCATTGCACTATTTGATGCTTTTCGGCAGCAGAGAGATCCTTTTTCTTTCCCATGTTGCTTGAAACCTGTGGGCTGCTTAATAATTTTGCAAATCAAAGCGTTTTGTGTCACCATTTTCTCAGAGCCATGTTTTTATAATTTTTCTGTCGATGGATTTTTGTGATGGCTTGTTTTTAGCAGGACGAGTTGACATTTTCATTGGTACCCTTTTGGGTTGCATACGACTTTTTTTTTTTTTTTGTGATTTATTTATTATTTTTCTGATTGCGGCAACTTGCGAGTTGTGCTGCAAGCCCCAGCCATAAAAAGGTCCGGTCACCTCTTTTGACATGTCCGGTTTAGTCACTACTTGCATTCCCCTTCTAATAACAATTCTGGAGCATCTATTCTTATGACTCTATGTTGTGCCATTCCTTTATTTTTCCTGCTAGAAGTTATAAATGAATTGCTAGCAGTCTGTAATGAAGGTCCAGCTGGGTGTTACCAGTTGGGGTGTATCCCTGCACAGTCTGACACTGGCAACACTGATTAGATTGTGTCAGACTGTGCAGGGACACACCTCTGACTGGTAACACCCAGCTGGACCTTCATTGCAAGCTGCTAGTGTAGTACCTCATACCTGGGGATAGTACCATTTGTATATTGTTATGTATTGTATTTTATTGTTTGCTTCAGGCTGTAGTTTCCAGCAAAAAATGGATGGCAAAAGTTGGCAGGAACGGGGTTAACTACCCTGTTACTCCCTGCTTGGTAGGAGTGGGCTGGTCCTGCTCCCTGCCAAGAGGGGGACTTCCTGCCCAGAGACAGAAGGGAGAGGAAGCACACTGTAGAGCTCCTGCATCTGATACAGATTCTCCGGAGAGTTCTACTCCAATTGTTCTTAAGTAAAGCCTTGTGAATATAGATTTTAGCAGAGTGAATTGCTACCATCAGCATAGAAGAAATTGCTGCAAGGTGAGGGATTACAACCAAGACACCCATCGCCTTACAACCACTAGGTCAGTGCCAGTGTGGAATTACCACTAATTGAGGCTACTTTCACACTACTAGATGTAATGGAATGCAATGGATCCCATTAACTATATTGGGCTCCTGCGGAGATTCAGTCACAATCTGGCAAAAATGCTGAGACTTAGGCTCCATTCACACGTCCTGTTTCTCTTTCCTGATTCGATCCTGATTTTTTTCAGGACCCATTGAAATGAATGGATCCAGATCAGGATCGAATCAGGAAAGAAAAACAGGACATGTGAATGGAGCCTTAGCCGGACAGAAGTGCTGCACGCTGCGGTTTGTGTCTGGCTGATTCCCAGCATTCTGTGCCGCAGATGTAAAAGTAGCCTAACCTGCCTCCATACCTTGTAACCCCTTCCCGACCAGCACCGTACATGTACGGCGCTGGTGCGGTGCGGGGACATGACGCCCGCTCGCGGGTGCGGCGGGCGTCATGGCCGGCAAGTCTCTGCTGTTTCTAACAGCAGAGACTTGCCGCTACTTACCGCCATCAGCAGCGTCTTCTAGGCCCTTCTGATGCCGTGATCACGGCATCAGGATGCGTCTGAACCCGGAAGCGTACGCTTCCAGGTGGTGTACAGACGCCCCAAGTGGCCAATTGGGGTGTCTGTACACCATATGAAAACTGTAATCCTCACTGGTGAGGATTACAGTTTTCAAAGTGCAATTCCTATTCTGGCCACTAGATGGCAGACCAGCATAAGAAATGAGCAATTCATGGATTTATCTCAGTCCAGTAAATCCCTGATTGCTCATAAAGAAAAAAAACACAATATATCAGCTCATATTTAAGCTTAAAAATAGTCAGAAAAAAATTAAAAAAAATGTTAAAAAATATATAAAAGTTCAAATCACCCCCCTTTCCGTATAATGAAAAAATCAATACCTAAATAACAATAAATATAGACATCAGGGTATCACCGTGACCGAAAATGCCCGTACTTTTAAAATATATAAAAAAAATTCCAATACGGCGAATTGTGTGGCGGAAAAAAGCGTCCAAATGGCGATTCGCCGTTTTTTGTCGCTTTTTTTTTTTCTAAAAAAAATTAAATAAAAAGTGATCAAAAAGTCATACACACCCTAGAATGGTATCAATAAAAACTTCAGATCGCCCCGCAAAAAATGAGCCCCAATACAGCTCCGTACACATAAATACCAAAAAGTTATAGGGGTCAAGATATGACAAGGAAAAAAAAAAAAAAAAGGGCAACTTTCTAATTATTTTATCACTATCAAAACGCAGGAAAAACTATACATATTAGGTATTGCCGGATTCTTACTGACCAGTAGAATGAAAGTAACTGGTCAGTTTTAATGCACATTGAATGCTGTAAATAAGAAACCCGTAGAACTGTAGCGGAATAGCGTTTCTTTTGCAATTTCACCCGATTTGGAATTTTTTTCCCGCTTCCCACTACACCATATACAATATTAAATGGTGGTGTTGGAAAGTACAACTTGTCCCGCAAAAAACAAGCCCTCATACAGCTATGTGAACAGAAAAATAAAACAGTTATGGCTGTTTGAAGGCAGGGGGCGCAAAACAAAAACGCAAAACCGAAAAAACCTCCGGGGTAGAAAGGGTTAATGGTGCCAGAGAAGAATTGCACTTACAGCCTGGTGCTACTCTGTGTATTTCAAGTTCTACGTTGCACATAGTAAAAAGACTTTATCACGTTTAATTCTGGCCTCCTTCTTCAGTACTACATTTCAGCTGCACTGATCCGCAGGGAGCAACGGCCCAAGGGACTACACCGTGACATATCACTTCATCAAGGCCACTACCACTCCTATCTTCTACACTGGCTCCTCAGGGGGTCACTGCATGAGAATTCATTCATAACTTCTAGCAGGAATAATCGAGGAACAACACAACATAGAATCAGAAGGATAGAATCTCCAAACTTGTTATTACAGGGGGAACGCAAGTAGTGACTAAAACAGGCATGTAAGGGGAGGGGGTGTGTCCTCTTTAAACTTTAGGGATCTCAATGTGTCTAGTAAGGCCTCTTTCACACGAGCGTCGCGGGCTCAGTCCGGATGCGTTCAGGGTGCATTCAGGAAAACTCGCACCATTTTGCAAGTGAGTTTTGTCTGCGATTGCGTTCAGTTGTTCCGTTTTTTCCGCACGGGTGCAATGCGTTTTGATGCGTTTTTCATGCGCTTGATAAAAAACTGAAGGTTTACAAACAACATCTCTTAGCAACCATCAGTGAAAAACGCATTGCGGATGCAATGCGTTTTTCACTCAGCCCCATTCACTTCTATGGGGTCAGGGCTGTGTGAAAAACGCAGAATATAGAACATGCTGCGATTTTTCACGCAGCGCAGAAGTGATGCGTGAAAAAAAAACGCTCATGTACACAGACCCATTGAAATGAATGGGTCAGGATTCAGTGCGGGTGCTATGCGTTCACGTCACGCATTGCACCCGCGCGGAAAACTCGCTCGTGTGAAAGGGGCCTAAGGGTGCTGCCACACGTTCAGGCTTTTTGATGCAGTTTTTCAAGCCAAAATCAGGTGTGGATGATAACATGAGAGAAGGTGTAAGGGGCAGGTACTACTTCTCCGCTCCTGGGTTTTGGCTTCAAAAGCTGCATCAAAAAACCTGACCATGTGGCAGTACCCTTAGGAACCAAAAAGCGATGGTGGATCTAGGAGCACTAGAGAGGCAACAGCAAGACTACTCCCAGGGAGAGTTTTGTAGCTGGTGGCAAGGGACTTGCGACTTTTTTGACCTGTGCGACCAATATTTTGGCACGTGGCCAGTTTTACTCTATTTGGGAATTGGGAGGGATGGGGGCATGTCGGGGGCATTTTCGCCAGGCACACAGAATGCCGTAGATGAATCTATTTATATCAGGGAAGATCTTCAACTTAATCGAGATCCAATGTGCAATTTTTTCGATCCCTTACTTTTTTATTGACCAGTGCATATGACGATGTAATGACTCTTACTGTTTACAAGGGTATAGTGTGAATCATTACGAGGACTCCACCACTGGATGCTGCACGCTTAAACCCTGCAGAGCACGGTGATATTCGTACACAACCAAAAATAAGTACATGAAAATAGAAATCGGCTCTGGGATGCTGCCCCTTGCAGTTAGGGAAGGGTGCTGCCTGAGGAGCACATTGAGAGGAGTAGGCAGCAGGGCTGTGGAGTCGGAGTCGTGGAGTCGGTGACCATTTTGGTGGAGTCGGAGTTGGAGTCGGTATGAAATGGACCGACTCCTAAAATATATAATAAATTGGTACATTTAGTTCAGTGCAGTATGTGCTAAATATATTTTCATAAGAATTTGGGAACATGATGAAATGTCCTATAAATGTCTGTTTTATTCCTGATCTAAGGATCTAGGCTTTTAGTGAATTTCCTCCGCTACAGATCAGAGGAAAAAGGCACTGGGAAGGAATGGCTGCACTCATCTCAGATCTACTAGAGAAAACAGGATTAGGCTCCATTCACACGTCCTGGTTTTTCTTTCCTGATTTGATCCTGATCCTGATCTGGATCCATTCATTTCAATGGGTCCTGAAAAAATCAGGATCAAATCAGGAAAGAAAAACAGGATGTGTGAATGGAGCCTTAAAGGGGTTTTCTCACTAGTTACAAAGATTAGCTTTCCAACATAAAGGGCAGTTAAAAGAAGACATTTTCTAAATACAGTGGTCAGTAGATTTTACTTTAGTCATGAACTATTAGTTATGAACAATTCAGCAGGTCTCTCACTGTACACAGGTTTCTGTGGTAACCTGCAGACCAGAAAGACTTATCTGATTGGATGAGAGCAGGAGTGACCTCAGTAAGCAAAATGTGTTGAGGACTGAGAAGGATGGCTTTACCTGTAATTGTGTTAGAGATCACAACCTCCTGCTCTGTCAGAGTAAGGCTAGTTTCACACTAGCGGCAGGTTCCGTGCTGCCGCAGGTGCACGTGTGGAGCCGGAAGCATTCACTGTAATGTAACGTTAACCCCTGCTGAGAGGCGGCCGGAACAAAATTACAACATGGATCCGCTGCCCGCCCCCATTACAGTAAATGGGGCCGGAGCGCAGCTCCAGCGGCCCCTTCACCCGCCGGATCCATGCTGCCACTAGTGTGAAAATAGCCTAAGTTAATATATGCTAATAACTGCTGGAGACCCCCCCCCCCCACCACCACCACCACGGCCTGAGGAGACATAGTGAGTGCAAACTGCCAGTGAATCTTACAAATGTAGTTTGTATAGTTAGATATAGCCATACCAATATTATTACTAATAGAATGTATTTATATAAAATGTACCGTTTAGAAGATTTGCCTATTTGTATATCCATTTTCCCACACACATCAGTCAGGCCGTTGCCCCTAGTTATGGCCACCGCAGCCATGTAGTAGTGGTTGTGGCCGGCTTGCTCCTTTTTAAACCTGCTCTGATGTAACTGCTGTATTGTGAGCGCACATTACATGAGCATGCGGAGACACATCTTGGGGTACTTTCACATCTGCGTTTTGGACGCTACCAGTCCAAAACGCAGACTTTATAATAAACGGATCCTGCCCCATAGAGATTAATTGATCTTGGAACAGGATCCGTTTCTCTGCGTTTTGGAAGCAGAGACAAAAATGCTACAACCCTAAGATGTGTCTCCGCATGCTCATATAACGTGCATTCACAATACAGCAGTTACCTCAGAGCGGGTTTGAAAAGGAGCAAGATGGCCTCCACTACTACATGGCCACGGTGGTCGTAACTAGGGGCAACGGCCTGACTGATGTGTGTGGGATAATGGATATACAAATAGGCAGATCTACTAAACTGTACATTTTATATAAATACATTCTATTAGTAATAATATTGGTATGGCTATATCTAACTATACAAACTACATTTGTGAGATGGGAATACCCCTTTAAGGCAAGCACTTCTTAGTATATCTAAACATTCAATAAATTGTGCATAAATCACTTGTCCAGTGCATGTTCTCTCTGTATGCTTTTCCTCTGAGCTGTTTGGAGAGGTTAGCTGCTCTGATGGCTTCTATATGCTGCTGATGCAAAACACCTAGGGCCTTATGTATGAAAACTGTCTAGGTGTAGAAGTTACTTTGTTGCCCATAGAAACCAATCATAGCTCCCCTTTCATTTCATATAGTGCTCTGGAGAAATGAAAGGGGAGCTCTGATTGGTTGCTATGGGCAACAAAGAAAGTCTTAGACCTAGACAGTTTTCATACATCAGGCCCTTAGTGAGCTGTACCCAGAGAAGCCTGATACTGAAAGTTCAGAGTAAAGAGATCTAGTAAAACATATATTACAGACTCTTTTTTTCATGACATATCTGTACTATTGATTCATGCAAAGTTTGTTTAAAGTTATCACTTAACCCCTTCCCGACCGGCGCCGTACATGTACGGCGCGCGGGCGGTGCGGGGACATGACGCCCGCTCACGGGTGCGGCGGGCGTCATGGCCGGCAAGTCTCTGCTGTTTCTAACAGCAGAGACTTGCCGCATCTTACCTCCTCTGCGGCGACTTCCTGGGCCTTACTGAAGCCGTGATCACGGCATCAGGATGCGTCTGAACCCGGAAGCCCATGCTTCCGGGTGGTGTACAGACGCCCCGATTGGCCAATCGGGGTGTCTGTACACCATATGAAAACTGTAATCCTCGCTAGTGAGGATTACAGTTTTCAAACTGCAATTCTTATTCTGGCCACTAGATGGCAGGCCAGGATAAGAAATGAGCAATTCATGGATTTAACTGCATCTAGTAAATCCATGATTGCTCATAAAGAAAAAAAACAAAACACAATAGATCAGATGATATTTGAGCTTTAAAATAATCACAGAAAAATTTAAAAAAATGTTAAAAAATATATAAAAAATAAAAAAGATATAAAAGTTCAAATCACCCCCCTTTCCGTATAAGTAAAAAATAAATACCTAAATAACAATAAATATAGACATCATGAGTATCACCGTGACCGAAAACGCCCGTACTTTTAAAATATAAAAAAAAAATTTCAATACGGCGAATTGTGTGGCGGAAAAAAGCGTCCAAATGGCGATTCGCAGTTTTTTGTCCCTTTTTTTTTCTAAAAAAAAAATAAATAAAAAGTGATCAAAAAGTCATACACACCCCAGAATGGTATCAATAAAAACTTCAGATCGCCCCGCAAAAAATGAGCCCCCATACAGCTCTGTACACATAAATACCAAAAAATTATAGGGGTCAAGATATGACAAGGAAAAAAAAAAAAAAAAAAAAGGGCAACTTTCTAATTATTTTATCACCATCTAAACGCAGGAAAAACTATACATATTAGGTATTGCCGGATTCGTACTGACCATTAGAATCAAAGTAACCAGTCAGTTTTAATGCACATCGAACGCTGTAAATAAGAAACCCGTAGAACTGTAGCGGAATAGCGGTTTTCTTGCAATTTCACCCCATTTGGAATTTTTTTCCCGCTTCCCACTACACTATATGTAATATTAAATGGTGGCGTTGGAAAGTACAACTTGTCCCGCAAAAAAACAAGCCCTCATACAGCTATGTGAACAGAAAAATAAGGGAGTCGGAGTCAGGGGAAATTGAGGAGTCGGAGTTGGAGTCAGGACTTTGGCTTACCGACTCCACAGCCCTGGTAGGCAGTGTAAATATAATCACATCTGGTCCTGTCAAATAAACTGCAAATGATGAGGCAGTTGCAGAGAGAGCTGAGCCTCTAGGTGTAATGGTAACGCCCCCGTTGCTCCTAGAGGCTCATTTGCATACATTAAAACATCATTTTTCTCAGCAGTGCGGACACATATGACCATGGGACCAACACAGATTCCTTCAGCTGCCAAGTGCACATGTAACAGGTCAGCCAGTGTCATAGGTACAAAACTGCTGACAGATGCCCTTTAATGCAGACCCCAGATCAGAACCCTTCTTTCTACAGAGCCCAGACGCACAGATCATGCAACTGCTATGGAGCCCTGCAAGGAGGAGGGGCCAAGCACTGACCTCCTTCTGTTCCTGTTATGAAATCTCTGCATTTTAATGCAGCCACCACTAGGGGGAGCTCAGCTCAAAGAGACGAGTACAGCTTCCATTGCAGATAATGGTAACTGTCTGAAGTCCTGTGCAGTATCTCCCCTAGTGGTGGCTGCAGACAGCTTTGTAATGTGAGGGGCAGCAGGAGATTTATTAGTGTATTTGTCTGGTGTAAATACATTGAGAGTTGTCAGGATGAGCGCCGTGTTTATGAAGCACATGTTTCCCTTTTTTCAACATAGAAACTGGATAAAGTAGGTGAGGCTGAGCGCAGTTTTTTAAATAAATTTTCTTTTGCGTAAAGGGGTTCTACAGTTCATTAGTATCTGATCGATGGGGGTCCGATAACTGGGACCACCGCTAATCAGCTGTTTGAGAAGGCAATGGCGCTGGACGTAGTGCCGCAGTCTTCTCGTTTTTCTCACAGGCCCAGTGACGTAATGACCGTTATCACTGGCCTGGACGCGGCTCAGACCTATTCACTTCAATGGGGTGGCCTTCTCAAACAGCTGATCAGCTGGGCTTCCGGGTGTCGGACCCCAGCCGATCAGATGCTGATGAACTATCCAAAGAATAGCTCCTCCGTAATACAAAGGTGTAGATACCCTTTACCGAAAAAGATTGTAAATTTCTCAGTAATCTGGGGCGTTCTGCATTGCCTGGGACTGTTTGACACGTGTACTGGGAAATTGGTGGTGCAGGGGGGGGCATACTAAGAGGACCCTGAGGGATCTGTGTATGCCCCCAGCCATTATAGTATTAGACTGTGATACCTCTTTAATGCACTTAAAGGGGTTTTTATAGGAACAACGGTTAAAGAGCATCTTTCAGCAGTTTTGTGCCTGACCTGTTGGCAGCTGAAGGCATCTGTGTTGGTCCCATGTTCATATGTGTCCGCATTGCTGAGAAAAGTAATGTTATAATATATGCAAATGAGCCACTAGGAGCAACAGGGGCGTTACCATTACACCTAGAGGCTCAGCTCTCTCTGTAACTGCCGAACCTTCTGCACTTTGTTTTGACAGGGCCAAGTGTGATGACATTTACACTGCCAGGCCTTGTCAATATAAGTGCAGAACGTGCGGCAGTTACAGAGAGAGCAGAGCCTTTAGGTGTAATGGCAACTCCCCCGTTGCTCCTAGAGGCTCATTTGCATATAATAAAACATCATTTTTCTCAGCAATGCAGGCACATATGAACATGGGACCAACACAGATGCCTTCAGCTGCCAAGTGCACATGTAACAGGTCGAGCCAGTGTCATAGGTACAAAACTGATGAAACTGTATAACTTACTATATGTATAACTAAGTTATACTGTATAACTGTATATGAGGACGCAGGCTTGCAGACACCAGTGCATGTCTGGATTAGGCAAAATGGTGGTATTGTGCCTCCTAGAGGCATACTGCAGGTACTGCTTGGAAATTGAGATGCGGCAGCACGGAAAGCCCTCTACCACCCTGCTGCTGATGAATGTAAGGGCATGCTCTTGCTGCAGGCGGAGGATGACGATGGCGTGATAAATAAGCACCATTACAAGATGAGGATACCCCTTTAAATCCACGAACGGTTTGCGGTATTCTGAGTTAGGCTTCATTCACACGTCCGTATGTGTTTTGCGGTCCGAAATTTCCCTGTAAGGTCTATGGCCAATCCGCCCTTGGCAGGGGGTCCAGGAGCTGTGCTTGTGTACTATGACCATGTGAAAGCAGCCTTTATATAAGGCCCCATTCAGACGACCGTGTTTCACTGTACGGAGGCGGCCTCAGGAAGCGCACGGCGTCATAGCAACTTATGACGCCGTGCACTCCCATCCTCTGGTGCAGCACAGGCCAGGCTTTCACGGCCCGTATCGTTCCGTGAAACACGGTCGTCTGAATGGGGCCTAAGGGTACGAAATAAATAAAACCCTTGCATGCGTGTGTGTGTGTGTACATATATATATACACTGTATGTTTAGTGTCCTCGAATATCAGGCTATGTCAGTATGTTGCTCCACCTCTCAAATGCTCCTAGATCCTAGTTTAGGTATGGTTGAATTTTTACCTGCAGTTACCAAAATATTCCACTGGAGGGCAGTGTTGCTCCACGCTTGTTCCTTCTGGTCTGTGTCAGCCAACCAGTAATTTTTTGGGAAGCTGCTATTATGTGTCATGTGTGCAGCTATGGATAAAGCAGGGAGGGTCCATCTCCGACTCCAGCTATTCCTAACGCCCCCTGTAAGTGAAGGTGGAGCACGTGAGGATAATAACTTCTTGCACCACCAGTTTACTTTTCTTCGGTTTTACAGAAGTTTATTTTATGGACCTCTGAGTAAAAAAAAAAAAAAAAAAAGTACAAATTCAGGAACGTGAATATATGATTTGTGTAGTCTCATAAGAGTTGTCATAGGGATCCTAGCTCTAGCCTAGCCACAGGCTTCGGAGGATTGCAGTAGCTTCCAGAACTCTAGCGTTGCGACACCCTCCTCTCTGGGTCACAGTCTGCACTGACCTTGGCACCGGGCCCTTATCTGTGCTCACCTGCCAGCCATAAAATAAGCAGGTGCAGGAAAAACGCACTAATTACGCCCTGCTGCCCCAGCTAGCGGCCTCGCTTCATCTCTTTAACCCCTTCCTTGCAGCTGTGAGGTGAGCCAAGATCCACAGTGATATCATCCTGCAGGCTGCTTAGATGACATCGGAGGACAACAGTGGTTCACGTCTGAATGTGTCTCATACCCTGTCTCTATACTTTCCTCAGAGAAGAGGTTCTGCATCAGCTGTTGCTTCCCTTCTTTACACTGCAGCTCTGCTTCTTCAGATGATCCGGTGTGTATATAGGCACTAAAAGTGACATGCTTTTAAGAGGGGCTTTCTACTTTGGGCAGTCTTGGAAAGAGCAAGTGGTAAAGCCACCCCGTTGAATACGGAGCAACACTGACACTCATTGTATTGCATCGGACATAAGAATTACTTTTATATAGTGTGTTTTCTTTAAAGGGAACCGGTCACCACAAGATGCAGTTCATTCTGCAGGCAGCGTTCTATAGAGCAGGAGGCGCTGAGCAGACTGATATGTAGAGTTGTGGGAAAAGCTTCAGTAAAATTTGTATTTTGTGCATTAAAATCTCTGCTTTTTCTGAGCTCAGTTGTACATGGGGGCCTCATATTAGTATCTGTATACACACACAGAAAATGCTATCAATCACCAGTAAGACTGTCCCTGTGTACATCTGTCAGTGACTGACAGATATCTCTGTACATGCGCGTGCACACAGAGAATCACTGATAAGATGGCTCCGTGTACCCGTGGAGCTCAGAAAGAGCATAGATGTAAAATGAATTATAAGTTTTACTGAATCTTTTCCCACACAACTATATATCATTCTACTCAGCTCCTGCTCTAGAACATGCTGCCCGCAGATTATACTGCATTCTGTGGTGACAGGTCCTCCTTAGAATTCCCTATCTAGAAGAGGTCTGTCCGTGTATTGAAAGCTCATTCTCATATGAGAGGGCAAGATATATGAGAGAGAGGGCAAGATATGAGAGGGAGAAGAGAGAGAGAAAGAAGGCTAGATATGAGAGAGAGAGAGAGAGAGAAGAGGGCTAGATATGAGAGAGAGAGAGTGGGGTTAGATATGAGAGAGAGAGAGTGGGTTAGATATGAGAGAGAGAGAGAGCGGGCAAGATATGAGAGAGAGAGAGAAAGAGGGCTAGATATGAGAGAGAGAGAGAGAGGGTAGGATAGATATGAGAAGAGAGAGAGTGGGCTAGATATGAGAGAGAGAGAGTGGGTTAGATTATGAGAGAGAGAGAGGGTTAGATATGAGAGAGAGAGAGAGAGCGGGCAAGATATGAGAGAGAGAGAGCGGGCAAGATATGAGAGAGAGAGAAAGAGGGCTAGATATGAGAGAGAGAGAAAGAGGGCTAGATATGAGAGAGAGAAGAGGCTAGATATGAGAGAGAGAGAGAGAGAAAGAGGGCTAGATATGAGAGAGAGAGAAGAGAGGGCTAGATATGAGAGAGAGTGGGTTAGATTATGAGAGAGAGAGATATGAGAGAGAGTGGGTTAGATATGAGAGAGAGAGTGGGTTAGATATGAGAGAGAGAGTGGGTTAGATATGAGAGAGAGAGAGTGGGTTAGATATGAGAGAGAGAGAGCGGGCAGAAGATAGAGATGAGAGAGAGAGAGAGCGGGTTAGATATGAGAGAGAGAGAGAGAGGGGCTAGATATGAGAGAGAGAGAAAGAGGGCTAGATATGAGAGAGAGAGAGAGAGAGGGCTAGATATGAGAGAGAGAGAGAGAGGGCTAGATATGAGAGAGAGAAGAAAGAGGGCTAGATATGAGAGAGAGAAAAAGAGGGCTAGATATGAGAGAGAGAAGAAAAGAGGGCTAGATATGAGAGAAGAGAGAAAAGAGGGCTAGATATGAGAAAGAGAAAAAGAGGGCTAGATATGAGAAAGAGAGCGGCTAGATATGAGAAAGAGAGGGCTAGATATGAGAGAGAGAGAGAGGGCTAGATATGAGAGACGAGAGAGAGGGCTAGATATGGAGAGAGAGAGAGAGGGCTAGATATGAGAGAGAGAGGAGGGGGGCTAGATAATAGGAGGAGGAGAGGGGGGGGCTAGATATGAGAGATGAGAGGGGGGGCTAGATATGAGAGAGAGAGGGGGGGCTAGATATGGAAGAGGAGAGAGAGGCTAGATATGAGAGAGAGAGAGGGCTAATAATGAATAGAGAGAGAGGGCTAGATACTGAGAGAGAGAGGAGGGCTAGATATGAGAGGAGAGAGAGAGAGGGCTAGATATGATGAGAGAGAGCGCGCTAGATATGAAAGAGAGAGGGGCCTAGCATATGATGAGAGGGAGCGGGGGCTAGATATGAGAGAGGGGGCTAGATATGATGAGAGGGGGGTAGATATGAGAGAGGTCGGGGCTAATATGAGAGAGAGAGAGGGCTAGATATGAGAGAGAGAGGAGGGCTAGATATGAGAGAGAGAGAGAGGGCTAGATATGAGAGAGAGAGAGGGGCTAGATATGAGAGAGAGAGAGAGAGAGAGAGGGCTAGATATGAGAGAGAGAGGGCTAGATATGAGAGAGAGAGAGAGAGGCTAGATATGAGAGAGAGGAGAGGGGCTAGATATGAGAGAGGAGGGCTAGATATAGAGAGAGGGCTAGATATGAGAGAGAGAGGGCTAGATATGAGAGAGAGAGAGGAGAGAGAGGGCTAGATATGAGAGAGAGAGAGAGAGAGAGAGAGAGAGAGAGAGAGAGGCTAGATATGAGAGAGAGAGAGAGAGGGCTAGATATGAGAGAGAGGGCTAGATATGAGAGAGGGAGATATGAGAGAGAGAGGCTAGATATGAGAGAGAGGGCTAGATATGAGAAAGAGGGCTAGATATATATGAGAGAGAGAGAGAGAGGGCTAGATATGAGAAAGAGAGGGCTAGATATGAGAGAGGGCTAGATATGAGAGAGGAGCGGGGGCTAGATATGAGAGAGAGAGGGCTAATATGAGAGAAAGAGAGGGCTAATATGAGAGAAAGAGAGGGCTAAATATGAGAGAAAGAGAGGGCTAAATATGAGAGAAGGGGCTAGATATGAGAGAGAGGGGGGCTAGATATGAGAGAGAGAGGGATAGATATGAGAGAGATTAGATCTATCTCATATCTATCCATGTCTCATGTAATCTATTAGTTTCTAGTAGATTTTTATCCCGTGTGCACTAATTCTTTACGTTCACTATTCAGTCTTTTCTCTTTTGGCGCAGTGTGATAAGCCCTTACTTCTTCGCCCCCCCCCCCCCCCCCCCCCGCTGGTCCCAGTAGTGCCTTCTTGTATGGGGCAGAGGGGTTGAGGAGGTTAATGTATGTAATATATAGGGGGGGGGTATCCTGCTGAAGGCCAGAGCCCCAGCGTGAAGCCAGGAGTCGGCGGCAGCAGTGCTTGTGATTCAGGCCTAACCAAGATTAATGTCCTGGCTAAGTAGCAGTGACAGGACAGCAAACACTCCGCCGGCAGCATGGCCACTCACACAGGCCTTCCTTTCAGTCCAGCTTCTCCTGAAAACTAAACTGATACCGTGGAGTTTGAGAGAAGGATAAATAACACCCTCACACCCCTGCCTGGCTACCCTGTCTCCTTTTTAACCCTTCTGCATCCCTCCGGGGGTCCTGCTGCGTTCAGTATGGGGGTATAGACGGGTGACGGAACCTGCTGGACGTTCTGCAGATGTCGGGTTAGATTTTGACAGTAAAGAGATTGGATTTCCCTTGTATTTGTGCTGGCGACGTCCTGCGGATGGTGACCTGGTTACACCGTGCTGGTAACATCAGCATCTGGTGATCTGTTTCTCTCCGAACGTGGCCAGCGCTGGCTCCTGCCCCCCTCACCTCTCAAAGGAGCCTTTATCTGCTGCGAGCAGTAGCTCTGGCGAGGCCCGCTCACAGGGGATATCGGCTAACCCTCAGCGCCTTCATTTACATGCATGACACAGGTAGGCCGAGGAGAGGTGCCCCCCGTTTGGTAGGGCCAGAAAGGCTTGCTGACGCCTCTGCGGTGGAAAAAAAAATGTGGCGAAATTATTTTGACTCCATGTGTTTGAAGGCAGATTCTGCGGCCAGAATTTTCGCAGCTCTGGATGTTCAGCTGCTTGTTCAGTTGGAAACGTGGCCCCTAGGGAGGGCAGCCGTGTAACCCTATGGAATATATACCATTGTACAATTGTAAAATGGAAAGACCTTTTAAATGTCACAGCGCTGATGATCCATCGATGACATGGCATACATGGTTCACATGACCACAGCAGCCAATCAGTGGCCTCAGCGCTCACAAAATATATGGATTATAAATTGTACGAATTCCACATATATTCCCTGTATAAAGGAGCGCGTCCAGGTGACTGCACAGCAAGACTAAGTCACAATTTAATTCAATTTCTTAATCGGAATTAGATATTTTCTGAGCCGTCTTCTGTTTTGCACGTTCCAAATTATTGTGTTATTAAATGCTGGATTATCCGAATTTCTGAAATACTGGATATAGAAATTGCCTCAATAAGTAACTGACCACTGGATATAGACATGATCTATACATAGAACACTACAACGCCAAACATGATCAACCACTGGACATGACCATAATACTATTCTATTAGGCCCCATTCAAACGACCGTATGTTCATTTCCGTATCTTATCCGCATTTTTGCAGATAAGATGCGGAACCATACGGACCCATTCATTTTTCCATAGGAGAAAAAAAAATCCGTATATTACGGAAGTTCTCTTGCAAAAAAAAAGGAAACATGTCCTATACTTGGCCGCAAAACACGTCCGTAGCCCCATTAAAAGTCAATGGGTCCACAAAAATGTGGAACACTACGGAAGACATTCTGTATGTCTTCCGTTCCATTTTTATACGGACACGGAATACATATGGTCGTGTGAATGGGGCCTTATAGTCTATACATAGAACACTACAACCCCCCCATAATGCAATTCTATTATACTTTGTAAATGGAACACTACAACCCCCAACATGACTATAATGCAGTTCTATTATACTCTATAAACAGGACACTACAACCCCCAACGTGACCCGACCACTGGACATGACCATAATACTCCTATAATACTTTCTCCCCCCCCCTTCCTTTCTAAATATATAGTGCACTACAACCCCCAACATGATCCAACCACTGGACATGATCATAATACAATTCTATTATAGTCTATACATAGAACATTACAACCCTCGACATGACTATAATGCAGTTCTATTACACTCTATACATAGAACACTACAACCCCCAACGTGACCCGACCACTGGACATGACTATAATACTCCTATAATACTTTCCCCCCCCCTTCCTTTCTAAATATATAGTGCACTACAACCCCCAACATGACCCAACCACTGGACATAATACGATTCTAGTTTACGCTATACCTAGAACACTACAACCTCAATGTATACTCTATACATAGAGCACTAACTCCTCATCCAAGCTGCTGTTCTCTATGGCTCTTTGGTGGCTCTTGGGCCCTCCAGGTGCAGGGGCCCAGTTGTGACTACTAGTTTCACCGCTTATAACTATGGGTTCCCCTGGTGGCCTCCAGATCATTCTTGGGACCTCAATGTCCACCGAATGATAACTTTTTTTTACATGCCAGATAGGAAATCGTATCATCCATGGATGGAATCCTAATCCATCCACATGTTGGGTGATTAACGTCTGATCAGTGGCGGTCTGACCACTTGGACCTCCACCGATTTACGAGAACAGGGGTCTTGTCCCACCATTGACCTGATCATCAGAAAAATGGATGCAAAAAAGACATCAATGATGAGACACTGTCCTGTCCATGGTCGGCTCTCAGATCCAAAAAGTTTTTAGGTTGTGACATTTTATAAAAGTGCAGTGAACAAAACGTCCGAGATCGGGGAAGAAGTAGAGCTGAAGCTCTGGAGACATGATCCACGGCCAATCTGGAGTAAAGAGAGCCCCTGTGTACTCGGTGACCTGCGCGGAAAGACAAGTATGTTTTTATTTGATCAGTGAAAGCGCCTCGGTTTAGAAGGATTTTACCCAGATCAGTCCTAGAACAAACCTACAAAGTACAGGTCTGTGATTAATTTAGGGAATTTTTTTCTTTGGGGTCCAACCTGGGGCGGGCGGCCGGGAGCCACATCAGATGTGCAGAGGTTGCAGCGTCCTCCAGCACGGTCTGAATGTAGGCCCCCTGGGAATCCTTTTAATCACCGGCAGAATGGCATCTGATGCTGGAAATACACGGTAATGCTGAGGTACGTGTTTAGCGCTCGGAAAAATAAACTCGGCTGAGCTGCGGTGGTGAGTGCTGCAGGATTTAGAGGGGGTGGGACACACCTGGGTGGTATTTTAAGATACCACTTAATTATCAGCTGCGCTCCATAAACAAGAAACTGGATAAGCGGCGGCTACTGTCAGCCTGGTGGGCAACTACCATTTTCAAAAGTGGCAGTGCCCCCGGCGTGGGAGGTGAGCAAAGTCTCGAGCGTAGTAAATTATCTATGAAAATAAAATCAACACATGTATACATAAAAAAAAAAAAAAAAATGAAAATGATTTTCTATTTTAGATTTAATATATTATTTATATTTTATTTATTTTATTAGATTTAATATTTAATTTTATTTGATTTAATATATTTATATTTTATTACATTTAATATTTTATTACATTTAATGTTTATTTTATTACATTTAATATATTATTTATATTTTATTAGATTTAATATATATTACTTATATATATTTATTTTACTCTTTTAAAAGGGGTTATTCGCTCCCAGGGACCTTTCAGGCAGACCCTCACCATGGTCAGACTTGTGGAGGGAATCCTACTTACCTGATCCCCCACTGGGTTCTGGCTTCTTCGTTCCCCCACAGCCGCCTCCACTCTCCTCAAATCAGAATCCGGTTTCACACTGGTGACATGGCGGCTACAGTCAGTGAATGGCTGCAGTGGTGACTTGGTGCCAAGCATCATGTCACTGGCCCATGTGACACATGAGGGCCAGTTGTCCCCCGTGAAACCCAATGTTGCTGTGGGGCAGCAAAGATGCAGGGACCAGGTAAGTAGTGATTCCCTCTGCAGGTACGGCCATGCTGGGAAATCTGCCAGGAAGGCTCTCTGGGGTAAACATCCCATTTAAAGGGTATTTGTTACCCGCATGTCATTATGCTGCTGTGTTCTATGGTTACAAACCTGCCTACATCGAACCCATCCGTCCCCACAAAAGAGAGTAAATATAACTCAAACTTCCTGGAGAAGAGTCCAGGACTCTTCTTCAGCAGCATCTTTGCGCACTTTGCCAACGTAGCAGAGGATGTTGCATCTTGCTGCACATCAAGCACCTGCACAGTGAAGCGAAGGGGGAACCGTACATGACTTCATCAAAGCAGTGCGCATCTGCCTGATGCTGCTGGATAAGAGTCCATTAAACACCGTAAGTGTAAGTCCACCTAGTCCGGTGCCATATGTGGCTGAAAGTCCTTGCTGACTAATTATTTCACAATTTTGCTGCGAAATCGTGCGACTATTGGCTGCTGTGGGTGGGAAAGGGTTGGCAGCATGCAACCAGTCTCGCCTGTAATGATGGAAAGAAGTGGGTTGTGTATAAGGATAATACACTCTGAAACTACTTCTGATCCAATACAACTAAATTGGAAGCAAAGTTGCACTACAGTGGTTGCCACTGTATCGTCAAAGTTACACAAGGGTGCAGCATCTTTGTATCTCCCTTTTACAAACTCCATTTATTCCTATGGATGTTTGTGCTGCTCAACTAAAGTCTTTATCTATCCCAGGATTGTGTGACTGCATTGTCAAAGTTGTACAAAGGTGCAACATCTGTGCATCTTCCCGTTACATAACTCCATTTATTCCTATGGATGTCTGTGCTGCTCAGCTAAAGTCGTCATCTATCCCAGGATTTATTAGAACCTAGTAGAAATAAATTGGAAACAGTTATTTGACTGCATTGTCAAAGTTGCACAAAGGTGCCCCATCTGTGTGTTTCCTTGTTACATAAAGTCATTTATTCCTATGCAACTCTGTGGTATTCTGTCCCAGGATTTATTAGACCCTAGTAGAAATAAATTGGAAAACAGAGATGCCTTACAGTTGTGTGACTGCATCGTCAAAGTTGTATGAAGGTGCAACATCGGTCCCTCTCCGTTACATAACTCATTTATTCTTATGTCGTGCTGCTTGACTAAAGTTGTAGTGTATCCCAAAACTTTGGAACCAAAGTTGCGCTACAGTTGTGCAATTGTTTTATCAAAGTTGCACGAAGGTGGCACATCTGTGTGTCTCACTGTTACATAAAGTCATTTATTCCTATGCATCTCTGTGGTAATCTGTCCCAGGATTTATTAGAACCTGGTACAAATAAATTGGAAAACAGAGTTGCCTTAAAGTTGTGTGACTGCGTCGTCAAAGATGTATGAAGGTGCATCCCCCTGTTACATAACTCCATTTATTCTTATGGATATCTGCTGTTTGACTAAAGTTGTAATGTAGGACTTATTAAAACCTAGTGCAAAAAAATTGGAAGCAAAGTTGCACTAACGTTGTGCAACTGTATCGTCAAAGTTGCAGAAAGACGCAATATCTTTGTATCTCCCTTCTGGATAACTCCTTTTATTCCTATGGATGTCTGTACTGCTCACGTAAAGTCCTAGTCTATCCCAGGGCCTGTTTTCATGGTTTATTTCAGTAAGCGGACTTCTGAAACGCGTCGGTGTACTGTGTCCTGGTACAGGTTTTTCCAGTTTGTGTTGATCCATCAGTCGTCTATCGTTGTCTTGTACCATCACAACCTCCGCGGCTGACACCTACATGTCCCCCCAGCTCTCTCAGCGCAGTGGCAGGGGTGGGGGGTGGGGGGCGGCCCGCGCTCCGGCTGTCACACTGCATAATAATCTGTCAGCACTTGCTGCCTCGGATTTATTTGTGCACTAAAACCAGCCTGAGGCGAGCGGATGCAGACAGCACCGCGTGGTTCTGGAAAATGTGTTCGAAGGGGCTAAAAAGCTGTTTTTAGAAATATTTCACCCTCCTAATAAACGCATTTAATTAAAGTCATATAACTTGCTTTTCATTAAAAATGTCTGCGCTGGGCGAGCGCTGGAATACACATTACTGGGAGGGTAAGACGGCACAGACAGGCAAGAAGAGAGCCCTGGTGGACGGCGCGGGGGCAGTTACATTAGGCCTCATGCACACAAACGTATTTTGTTTCCGCGTCCGTTCCGTTTTTTTTTTTTTTTTGCGGATAGGGTGCGGACCCATTCATTTCAATGGGTCAGCAAAAAATGCAGACAGCACACCGTGTGCTATCCGCATCCGTATGTCCGTTCCGTAGCACCGCAAAAAAAATAGAACATGTCCTATTCTTGTCCGTTTTGTGGACAAGGATAGGCATTGTTACAATGGATCCGCAAAAAAAAATGGAAACATGGATGCCATACGGATGTCATCCGTGTTTTTTTTTTTTTTTTTTTTTTTTTTGCGGATCCACAATTTGCGGACCGCAAAACACATGCGGTCGTGTGCATGTAGCCTAATCCTGTGTATGAGCAGTTATATAGCGGTTACACAGAGACCACCAGGCAGTATTTCTATTCATTTTATACCTAATGCCACCAGACCCTCCGCAGGGGCTCCTCTGGTCAGTGGCACCTTCTTTTCTCACTTTCTTCAATTTCTGTGACACCCGACGGACTATGGAGGAAGTTAAATGCCGTGGAGCGGACGCTGGCGTTTATAAGGGCACCGGACCTGGTATTAATGGGGCCTTGCAGCTGGGGGCACTGGCGTAAAGTTTTGATGGCACTTTTGGGGAAACTGCGGCATATACTTATGGTGGCCCTACTGCTAGTCTTTATGAGAGCGCTGTGGTTAGTACTTATCGGGGCACTCCGGCTGGCGATTAAGGGGATGCTGGCTTAAGCTTTGGGGCACTATGGCACTTAAAGGGCGACCACTGCTTATTTTTGTGGATGGCACTGGCTGGGAGATCTGAAGGATACTTAGGGGGGGGTGCTGTGCTCAGTAATGCTGGTATTGGAAGCGGTATGGTTAGCGCTTGTAGGGGCTCTGGACGCACGTATGGAGATACTGCCGTTATTGCAGGAGCACTGTGGCTTGCTCATGTGGGGGCTTTAGATGGCACTTATGGAGACACTATTGCTATTTGTGGGGGCACTGCAGCGGGCACTGCTTATGGGGGACCCTTCTGTCACATGGTGAGATTGCACATGGAAGGTACGTGTATTTGGCGGACCGCAGTACGGACACTGTCGTGTGCATGAGGCTTTATGGGGGTTGTCTCACCTCAGACATTTGGGGGCCTATCGCTAGGATATGCCCCCCCCCCCTCAATGTCTGATAGGTGCGGGTCCCACCTTTAGAACGGAGCCTGCAAAGTGAAGGAGGGCGCACCACACACACACACACGTGGTCCCCCTCCATTCATTTCTATGGGGCTGACGGAAATAACTGAGCCAGCGCACTGCTCTTTTTGGCGCTCCCATATGAATGGAGGCCGCCATGTGCCCTCCTTCACTTTGCGGGCACCGTGCTAAAGATGGGACCCGCACCTGTCAGACATTGGAGACATATGCTAACGATATGCCCCCAGTGTTTGAGGTAAGGGCGCTGAGGCAACCCCTTTAAAGGGCTTAAAAGGGTTTACGTGACTTTTCGGGCGTACATCATGCTAGATCCCCTGGGCACAATGGTTGCCTTATATATACGCTGGCCGCATGCCGGACACAGCGGGGCGCCATAAGCCAGAGCTGCAGACTACAGGCCAAAGAGTTAAAGGCTGCCTCAGGGCACATCGTCCGGGCCTATAGGTAGATGGCGTATTGTAACATGGCACGTTCCCACAGTTTGCACCCATCCCCCAGTATGACCCCACAGTCACCCCTTGTCCTGACCCCATCGGGCCAGCTCTTCCTGTAGGTGAATAGGCTGATACCCCATAGTTCAAAGTGAATTATGTGTCCGGATTGTGTCCCGGGGACCACCAGTGATCTGTCCACTGAGCTGGGAGCCCTCCATCAATCCCCCCCCCCCCAATTATATCCTGCAGGGAGGCCTGGCCGCTGCTTATATGTACATGTAATACTCACTGGCTGGAGAGAAATAGGAGAGATAGCTAGGAGATGGATAGATGTGAGAGAGGAGAGAAAGAGAGAGATGAAAGATGGATAGATCGTTCAATGAACTTGAATACTGTAATATGAGACAGATCACTTTGATATGGACATCGTGTTTTAGTCCTGGAAAGCTCAGTTAGGGCACAGTAACAGTTTATAAGGCCAAACAAAGCCCTCCGTCCATCCAGTTCGGCCTGTTATCCTACAAGTTGATCCAGAGGAAGGCAAAAAACCCCTGTGAGGTAGAAGCCAATTTTCCTCACTTTAGGGGAAAAAATTCCTTCCCGACTCCAATCAGGCAATCAGAATAACTCCCTGGATTAATGACCCCTCTCTAGTAACTATAACCTGTAATATTATTACCCTCCAGAAATACATCCAGGCCCCTCTTGAACTCTTTTAGTGAACTTACCATCACCACCTCCTCAGGCAGAGAGTTCCATAGTCTCACTGCTCTTACCGTAAAGAATCCTCTTCTATGTTTGTGTACAAACCTTCTTTCCTCCAGACGCAGAGGATGTCCCCTCATCACAGTCACAGTCCTGGGGATAAATAGATGATGGGAGAGATCTCTGTACTGACCCCTGATATATTTATACATAGTTATTAGATCTCCCCTCAGTCGTCTTTTTTCTAAAGTGAATAACCCTAATTTTGATAATCTTTCTGGGTACTGTAGTCCACCCATTCCAGTTATGACTTTAGTTGCCCTCCTCTGAACCCTCTCCAGCTCTGCTATGTCTGCCTTGTTCACAGGAGCCCAGAACTGTACACAGTACTCCATGTGTGGTCTGACTAGTGATTTGTAGAGTGGCAGGACTATGTTCTCATCACGGGGATCTATGCCTCTTTTGATGCAACCCATTATCTGGCCTTGGCAGCAGCTGTCTGAAACTGGTTTCTACAGCTTAGTTTGCTGTTCACTAAATTTTCTAGGTCCTTTTCTGTGTCAGAGTTACCCAGTGTTTTACCATTTAGTATGTACTGGTGACTTGCATTATTCCTTCCTATGTGCATAACCTTACATTTGTCAGTGTTAAACCTGATCTGCCACTTCTCTGCCCAAGCCTCCAGTCTATCCAGATCCATCTGTAGCAGTGTACTGTCCTCTGTAGTATATATACAGTATACTGTCCTCTGTAGTATATATACAGTATACTGTCCTCTGTAGTATATATACAGTGTACTGTCCTCTGTAGTATATATACAGTGTACTGTCCTCTGTAGTATATATACAGTATACTGTCCTCTGTAGTATATATACAGTATACTGTCCTCTGTAGTATATATACAGTATAATGTCCTCTGTAGTATATATACAGTATACTGTCCTCTGTAGTATATATACAGTGTACTGTCCTCTGTAGTATATATACAGTGTACTGTCCTCTGTAGTATATATACAGTGTACTGTCCTCTGTAGTATATATACAGTGTACTGTCCTCTGTAGTATATATACAGTATACTGTCCTCTGTAGTTTATATACAGTATACTGTCCTCTGTAGTATATATACAGTATACTGTCCTCTGTAGTATATATACAGTGTACTGTCCTCTGTAGTATATATACAGTGTACTGTCCTCTGTAGTATATATACAGTATACTGTCCTCTGTAGTATATATATACAGTGTACTGTCCTCTTCTGTGTTAATTACTTTATACAGTTTAGTGTCATCTGCAAAAATTGATATTTTACTGTGCAAGCCTTCTACAAGTTCATTAATAAATATATTGAAGAGAATAGGGCCCAATACTGACCCCTGTGGTACCCCACTAGTGACAGTGACCCAATCTGTGTGCTTTCCGCTTCCCTGTGTGCGTTCCTATACTGATCCGTAGTGTGCGGCCCGCGTACCCATTAAAGTCAGAGGCAAAAAATTGCAGATGCAACACGGACCACATCTGTATTTTGCACATCTGCGGTTTGCGGACCTCAAAATGGTTACAGTCATTTGCATGGGGCCCAGCTGTTCAATAATTCAGACTTTGCAATGTATCAATCCGGGGAGTATTAAATGAATTGCGCTACATTCGCCGACATACTATATACCCTGTGTGTGTATTATATATAGTGATGTCTTGCAGGTATCAGCAGGTACAGCCCGTTCCTGCTTTTCTCTTTTTGGGTCACGTTTTCGGCCGGCCCCGCTCGGTGTGATAGATTTCCACCTTTTCCGCCATGGAATGAATTTGTCCGATCGATATATTGCTCTCTGACGCGGCGCTGAATGCTGCTCTATTAAGCTTTCAGCGCTCGCCCTCTCTGGAGCTTTCTCTTGTTGTTCCGCTGTTCCCATCAATTTTCAGGACCTGCCGTCACTCCTATAGGGAAGAGCAGAGCGGGCGGCGGATGAGGGCAGAATGAGGTCGGGGGGGGCGGCGGCTATTTAATACCAGGGACTTCCAGCTCCAGAGGCCACATTAATAGGAGTATTTTATATGAAATTGCACAATGTACGAGAAACGGCTCTTCCGTAAATAAGGATTATTCATTGTAGAATAAAATGTTCTGCAGCTTTCTCCTATACTTTGTTTGAATTCTCCGCCATTTTTTTTTTTTTTTTTTAAGATCTCAGCTTGCTGTCTGTGAATGGAGACATTTCTGTTCTCCTCTTTTATTCCTGGGGTACATAATGCCGGAATATTTCTTCCAATCAACAGAAATCTGCTTGATCCAGGGTGGGCGAGGTTTAGGAATGCGCCTCCCTCAGTCCTTGAAATGTAATGGTTACAGCCTGTCCCTCCTTAGGCCTCCTGCACACGACCGTATCCGTTTTGTGGTCTGCAAATCGCAGATGCTTAAAATACGGATGCAGTCCGTGTGCATCCCTCAACGGATGTGGAGAGCATGCAGATGACATCCGTGTGCTTTCTGTTTTCTTTTTTCCCCATAGAAATGAATGGGTCCATGTGCGATCTGCTAAAAATGTGATATGGACACCAATAATACGGTCGTGTACATAAGACCGTATTCCTATTTTTACAGCACCTCTCCCTCTCTCTACATACACTCAGCTTGCAGTGCAAGGCCACTTACCTCCGCACTAAAGCATTTATCCAACTGGGGCAGTGTGAAAAGTAGCTAACTGGAAGTAGCTAACTGCTTTAGATGGTGATATCTCCTCAATGATGATGCAACTGATCTTGTCCGAAAGTTGACAGTCCAGGCTTTCATGCAAGACCAAGCTAAAGTCCAAGCAACAGAGGAGAAATCACTGTTAGAAATCAAGTCAGGAATAATCGCGAGTGAAACCTGTTTTTACTTTCATATTGCTGTAATTTTGGTATTGTCTGAAAGCTTGGAATGTCTACTTTCAAACAAGATCATGTTTCTAGCTGCTACCATTCAGGAGGTAGCAGCATCTAAAGCAGCCCTCCCCCCTCCAGTTAGCTACTTTTCCCACTGCTGGAGCTCCACTCTGGCAAAACAGTTAGGGGGTTAAAGGGGTTTTCCTAAAAAACCCTATCCTTGGGACAGGCCTTCGTTATCAAACCATGTGGGTCCGACCCCTGGCACCCTGTCTGATCAGCTACATGTGCCTTTCATTTAGTACTTTTAGTAGTGGTCAAGCTTGGTACTGGAAATGGGACTAAGCTGCAATACACAGTACAGCCTCTGCCAGGATTGTGGCGCTAGATCCACGGCTGTCAGCTGATTGGTGAGTGTTGGGAGACCGATTCCTGTCGCTCTGATATTGATGGCTTATCCTATAGATACGAGGTCCTATGAATGCACCCTCTGGGGTGCCTGGAGCATCCGTCTACTCCTCCGACGCTATGGTTTCCACTATTACTTTGTCTGTGACCATTAGAGATTTATCAGCATAGAAGTAACTGTAGTAGGTACAGAGGTCTCCAGTTCATGTGTCCTGTCAGTGCAGGTCTCGGCAGGTCGTACCCTGGCAGCGTCCTATAGCTGACATATGGAGGAACCGGATACGAAGCTGGGAACAGGATGTATAAGAAGTGGGATCCCTGCCAGGCACCGAGAGGCCAGAAGACCTGGGCAAACCTGATGATGGGAATGTAGTACTTCATATAGTAAGGGTGACACATACAGAGGACACGTCACGTATCAGGCATAATGTATGACTTTTACACAGGGGAATAATATGTGCACACTGTCTTCTGTTCCTCTCTGGTGAGAATTTATATTTTATATACCTCTGGAACTGCTGTCTAAGGCCTCTTTTACACGGGCATCGCGGATTCAGTCCGGATGTGTTCCGAAAATCCGCACGCATCCGCGCCAATCCGCACACAATCGCAGTCAGTTTTGACTGCAATTGCGTACGTTCGTTCAGTTTTTTCCGCGCGGGTGCGAAGCGTTTTAATGCGTTTTTCACGCGCGTGATAAAAAACTGAATGTTTACAAACAACATCTCTTAGCAACCATCAGTGAATCACGCATTGCATTGCAATGCGTTATTCACGCAGACCCATTCACTTCAATGGGGCCCGAGCTGCGTGAAAAACGCAGAATATAGAACATGCTGCGAATTTCACGCAACGGCGAACTGATGCGTGAAAAACATCGCTCATGTGAAAAGCCCTATTGAAATGAATGGGTCAGGATTCAGTGCGGGTGCAATGCGTTCCCATCACGCATTGCACCCGCGCGGAAATCTCGCCCATGTGAAAGGGGCCTTAGGCTAGTTTCACACTAGCGGCAGCACGGATCCGGCGGGTGAAGGGGCCCTCCGGATCCGTGCTGCCGCAGGTGCACGTGTGGGGCCGGAACCGCGCTCCAGCCCCATATCACCGGATCCGGCCGCAGCACGTTAACCCCTGCTGTTGTATTTTCGTTCCGGCCGCCTCTCAGCAGGGGTTAACGTGCTGCGGCCGGCCCCTTCACCCGCCGGATCTGTGCTGCCGCTAGTGTAAGAGTAGCCTAAGGCTAGCGTTTACATTGAGATCCGTCATAGGGTCTCAATACCGGAAAAAAATGCTTCCGTTTTGTCCCCATTCATTGTCAATGGGGTCAAAACGTAACTGAACAGAATGGAATGTTCCAAAATGCATTCTCTTCCGTTCTCATACCGGGGAGCAGCATGCTGCGATTTTCTTTACATCATGGGATGTGGAGCAAAACGGTCCTGACCCACAATGCAAGTCAATGGGACGGATCTGTTTTCTCTGACACAATAGATAGCGGATCCGTCCCCCATTGATTTTCAATGGAGTTCATGACGGAACCGTCTCAGTTATGTCACAGATAATACAACCGGATCCGTTCATAACGGATGCAGACGGTTGTATTATCAGTAACGGAAGCGTTTTTGCTGAACCTTGCCCGATCCAGTGAAAGAGACGATAGTGTGAAAGTAGCCTAATCTGGCAACCAATAGTCAAGAATCAAAAGGGTGGGTGGTGCACACATAGGTTTTGAGATGCGTTTTTCTGTATTTTTTTTGTTTTATTGGGGGGGGGGGGGGGGGTTAGCAGATGTGTTTATTATGTCAAAAAAACACCAGCTTCAGATATGAGGCGCAGGACATGTTTTTTTGATATCTCGGTTAGGGGGTGAGGAGCCAGAAAAAATATAGACACTTTAGAAGAAAAAAAAGCCACTAAAAATGCCATAAAAACATCATGTGATATGGGGAAAAAAGTTTTCTCTACTTTCCCTGGTGGCCACAGCTGCTGCATTCTGAAAAGAAGTAAAAAAAAAAGACGTAAAAAAAAAAAGACGTAAAATGCCATCTGCTGATAAGGGCAGTAACTAAAAACATTTCTGTGCCCTGCAGTTAATATCTCCTGTAGTTGTAAAAAAAAAATAAAAAATTAGTAAAAAAAAATGCAAGTCTGCACAAGACCGCCACTAAAGGTTTTTAGTGAAAGTGTGTTCTACATGTATGTGCTTTAAAGGGTTATTCTCATCTTAGACAATGGGGGCATATCGCTAGGATAGCCCCCATTGTCTTATAGGTGATGGTCCCACCGCTGGGAGCCGCACCTATATCGAGAACAGAGCCCCCAAAGTAAAAGAGGGCACACTGCGCATGCGCAGTCGCCCTCCATTCATTTCTATGGGGCCGATAAAAATTGCCAAGCGCTGGCTCGCTTATTTCCGTCGGCTACATAGAAATTAATGGGAGCGGTGGCGGCGCATGCGCAGTGCTCCTCCCATTCATTTCTATGGGGGCAGAGGGGGAGCTGCGCCTGATGGTGGCCGAAACCTGGGGTTCTCCTGGCACAGCTATTCCTGCTCCGTTCTCGATATAGGTGCGGGTCCTATATAAGACAATGGAGGCATATCCAAGCGCCCTCATTGTCTGAGATTGGACAACCCCTTTAAGGGTAGGTTCACATTTTTTTTTTTTTAGTTTTTTTTTTAGTTTTTTTTGTTTGTTTGTTTTAAAGCACATTTTTCCTGCAGGTTTTTTTCAACTGAAAAACCTGCTGGAAAATCTGCCTCCAAATCTGTGTGAACCTGCCCTAACAGATCATCCGGCTTCAACGGTGCCGAATTAAAGGGATTTTTACATTAAAAAAGATGTTCAATGCTCTAGTGCTACTAGAGTAAGGGGTCATGCATACGGGCTGTTTTGCGGATCCGCATAACACTGATACCGGCCGCATGCATTCTGCATTTTACGGAACGGCCGGCCCCTAATACAACAGTCCTATCCTTTTCCGTAATGCAGACAATAGGACATTTTCTGTTTTTGTGGAACGGACATACGGACATCTTTTGCGGCCTCATTGAAGTGAATGGGTCCACATCAAATGCGTTCATGTCCATGAGCCCTCAGGGTTATATATACTACCAGTCATTGTACAGGTAGACGTCTGACAGGACTTGGGCACAGTCATGGCAGGGAACAACAACTCCCAGCATGCCCTGATAGCATAGGGTGCCTTATACTCCTCTCAGGGGCTTGCGGTCTAGATGTAATGGATAGAAAATGTGAGAGTGTCCCTTTAAATCAGTGTCTGGCCTCATAAGCTCACAATCTAGCCCTGGGATATCTGGGGACACGTTTCTGGTGGAGGGCACAGCACGCGGTGTGGTAGGAGCTGGCAGTGCCAGGTGCGGCTGCTCTGGGAGTTAATCCCCTGCGTGTTTATCGGTCCTGGGGTCCTTGTGGACATTCACATGCCAAATATTTCAGCAGATCAGGGCTGCGGCTTGAGCAGTCTGCTAATTTTGCGGCCCGCTGTACACTAAGATTCAGTGCCCCCAGTAATCCGGGCTTAGCTGGGAGCTGACCCCCTACAGAACGGAGTCACAAATTAAAGAGGCAGGCCGGGTTCTCAGCGCAGGATGCCGTGACCTCCGCTTTGTGTTTTTCCACCTCGTTATGCAGAAAGATCCAGAATTCGCATCACACCTTGAGCAGACGGCTGACAGATATGAGATATGACAGGGGACAGAGACCGCTCGGCCCACCCATGCTGCCGCCGCCCCTCCCAGTGCCCCCCGTAGGTAATGATATATATATATATATGTGCTTCAGTCACCGCTGTATACCGCTCTATACTGAACCTGCTGTGCTTCTACCAGTCCGCAGCCTTGTATCTCTCCACCCTCCATACATACGAATGGATTTTGTTTCCGTGTCTGTTCCGTTTTTTTGGCGGATTGGATGAGGACCCATTAATTTCAATGTGTGCTATCCGCATCTGTATGTCCATTCCGTAGCCCCTTAAAAAATATAGAGCATGTGTAGTCATGTATGTTTTGCGGACAAGGATAGGCATTGTTACAATGGGGATCCACAAAAAAACGTATGCCAAAAGGACGTTATACGTACTTTTTGCGCATTAGTGTTTTGTGTACCGTAAAACATATATACGGTTGTGTAAATATAGCCTTAAAGGGGTTGTCTCCCTTCAGTAAGTGGCATTTATCATGTAGAGAAAGTTACTACAAGGCACTTACTAATGTATTGTGATTCTGCATATTGCTTCCTTTGCTGGCTGGATTCATTTTTCCATCACATTATACACTGCTGGTTTCCATGGATACTACCACCCTGCAATCCGTCAGTGGAGGTCGTGCTTGCACACTATAGGAAAAGGCACCAGCCTATGTGCGCTCCCATGGTCCCGGCCATCAGAGAGGCTGATGCTTTTTCCTATATTGTGCAAGCACGACCACCACTGATGGATTGCAGGGAGGTTGTAACCATGGAAACGAGCAGTGTATAATATGATGGAAAAATGAATCCAGCCAGCAAAGGAAGCAATATGGAGAATCACAATACATTAGTAAGTGGCTTGTATTCACTTTCTCTACATGATAAATGCCACTCACTGAGGTGAGACAACCCCTTTAAGGCTACATTCACACAACCGTATATGTATGCATGCCTTCAAAATCTCAAACCCGCCACTAAGGCTACATTCACAAGAACCACGCCCCAAAAAAAAGGGCAGTAAAAAAGGGATGAACTGTCAGTTTTTCATGGTCATTTAGCATCTATCTGTATATCTATTTTTGGTATTTTTGGCCATTTTGCATCAGTTTTTAACGGTCATAAACATAGGTGAATTTTCACACATGAGAGCACTCCCTGCTCACTGGAGGAAGCAGGACCTGATGTTCCCAGCGTGACCATGTGATGTCATCACCCAGGGGATGTCGGGTCCTGTTACCACCAGTGTGGAAGAAGTGCTTCCTTGCATGAAAGCAATGTTTTTTTGTTTTTTTTCACAGTACCCATTTTAACAGTGGTTAGATAGGGCACTCCTATGCAAATGGCTATTAAAAACGGATTTTCGTGCAAAAACAACACACACGAACGTATTTTATTTCTGTGTCCGTTCTGGGTTTTTTTGGGTTTTTTTTGCGGCCCGTATGCAGAACCATGCACTTCAATGGGGCCACAAAAGAACAGAAATGACAAATGACTCCGTGTGCTCCACAGACGAATAGAACGTGTCCTGTTATTGTCCGCATTACGGAAAAGGATAGGACTGTTCTGTTAGGGGCCAGCTGTTACATTCCGCAAAATATGGAATGCGCACGGACGTCATCCATATTGTTTGCGGATTTGTGTTTTGCGGACCGCAAAATACATACGGTCGTGTGCATGAGCCCTACTACAGGACCAGCAAAGTAAATGAGATTTGCCAGGAGAACTTCCAGTATCACGGTGCAGAGTCCATGTTGTTCTTGGCAATATTTGGCTCTAACAGCGCAGTACGAAGCGTGCGTAATAATCCCCCGGATCCTGGAGATGCCAGATTTAAAGGATTTTTTCTGTATTACTCTCCTCTTGCTTCCTTTAACCCTTCCATAGTCTGTATATGTGACAGGTCGGGAGCCGGGTCAGCAGAGCTCAGTCGCTGGCAGATTCTGGCCTCTTACAGCGTCCTGTGACCAGAGCAGGTGGACCCGGGGTGGACGGAGGTGGGTCTGCAGTTCCGGCTGTCACCTGGTGGTTGCTATGGCTTTAATCCTCTCAGAAACAGAATGATGGAAGAACCGGTTGGGCAGAGAGTGGTGCGAGACGGGATGGGCAAGGACGAGGAGAAGCAGGAGCGTAAAATACGAGCAAAAAAAAGAAACACTAAGAATTCAGAGTGCTAAAAGAATGTGAAATGAAGAAATACCGCCGCAGAAATGTAAACACCCGGAGTTTCAAGGAAGATCGGGCGGCGATCAGGTGTGATCGGCTCTAGGGACCTCCCTGGAGTTACAGTCGCGTCTCTGTGTATTCTAGAGGGAATTTATTATTTCACTTGTATCAGTTTTGTATCAAAAAAAGTCACACGACTGTGTTGCACAAGAATTTGAAACTTTTTTAAAAAATGTTTTGCTCCGCTAAGCAGAAGAGGCGGAGACTTCACAGCTTTGCAAGTTTTACTATGATTTACGCCATTAACAAGTATAGATGGTAGCGCAAATCTACTCATTATTTTGCTTTTCTGGTGGACAGACTGCACAGAAGATGACACAAATTTATTAAGATGCCTGAGCAAATTTGCCGCATTTTGCTTTGGTGCACTTAAGACTGGCAAGTGCACTTTCCTGATAACGTGCTGTAGGCCTCGTTACAGTGTAGCAGACGTCCTTCTGTTTCAGGGATGCTCAACCTGTGGCCCTCCATCTGTGTAAAATTACAACTCACACCGTGCTCTGCTGTAGGCTGTCCAGGCATGATGGGAGTTGTAGTTTTGCAACAGCTGGAGGGCTACAGGTTGGGCATCCCTGTTCTGTTCCAATCGTCCCTAAAGCTGTGGGTGTAGAACTTGACCAGGATCAGTTTTCAGGCTCTGGAGGTAAAGATGAATGTGTCCATTCACTGACAGCATGCAGAGATACTAAAAAAAGTGATTGATTAAAGCACAAAGTACACTGGAAAGTTGCAGAAGGTTTTGTTGTATATTGATTAAGCATTAAAAGGGTTTTCTGATTGTTTAATACTGATGACCTGTGTTCAGTATCTGACCGGTGGGGGTTGGACACCCGGGGACTCCCTCCAGTTAGCTGTTTGAAAAAGTCTAGGACACTTCCTAGGCCGGTGACATCACGTTCATCGGTTGCATGTCTAAGAAGTGAATGGGGCTGAGCTGCAATACCAAACACAGCCACTATACAATGGATGGCGCTGCGCTGCGAGGAGGCCACAGCCTCTTGAAACTGGTGATCAGCAGAAGTATCAGGCTTCGAACCTCTTGCCATGTCACATGTTTGATGGGGAGGGGAAGATGAAGCCACCACCAATCGCTAAGGGGGCAAAGGCGCTCACCTGAGTGCCGTGCTGGTGCAGCTTTATTTGTGTATGACTCTGTTCCGAGCTCTCTAACTCCCCCTAGTGGTGACTGCAGGCAGCCAGAATGGTATTATTTGGAGATTTGAAGCATCACTATAGCTGGTTTTCTATACAACAGGCCTTAGTATCTGTGCTGGGGAATTAGAATGCAAGCTCCCTGGGCCAGCAGACAAGGGTGAGACGTAAGGCAATGGCGCCGTAGTTTCACTTATAGAATAATTTCCAGCCTAGATCTAGAAATGCATTGGTGTATTAGTTGCTATGATGATCCAGGTAACAAACAAAGACGGAATGCGGATCAGCCGGGTAACCTGTGTGCCGCCTTCTAACAAAATCCCTTCGGCAAATAGTTAGACCCGGACAGGCCTTATGTAACCATACTGAGGTCATATCTAACCACTTGTCAGTCTTGCAAAAGGATTATGGGAGTTGTAGTTCCTCATTGGTTAAAGAAGAACTTCCGACAAAAAATGTATTCCATGTCCTGCTAGAAATGTACATGATGTAATCTGTAATTTTCTTACCAGTGTCTGAATTTTTGACTTCTATCATCCTGAAGTTTCTTATCTGTGCCATGTGACCAGCAATTAGACCCACCAACTCACACATAGACTTATGTGTGGACAGGAAGTCTAATTCTCTATGTATTCCTATGAGACTGAAAGTGAGGCTCCCATAGGAATGAATAGAGCAGTTACCGGCTTTCTGTCCTGGGTCAGTTGGAGGTCAGGGAGTTGGTCACATGACCCAGCTACAATAAGAAGAGAGGTTTTTACTCACAGAAACAGTCACTGATAAGAAAATGACAATCACTACAGATTATATCATGCAACTTTCTAACAGGTCAGAGAATACAATTTTTTGTGGGAGTTCTTCTTTAAGTACAGATGGAAGAGTTCAGCATTGTATCTTATATAATGGTTTACAAGAGGGGCATTCCCAGGCTGATTGGGTATGTGCATGCATGTACTGTATTCTATTTTGATACTTGCTATAATTTAAGTTACTGCCCATCTGATGCAAAAAATCCCACCGCCTCCTTGTAAGATCGTGGATTTTCAAGGTAACCACCTAAAAAGGGACTGTCCAGAATGAGAAGAAAGGCAGTTCAGCTCCAATTACATGAATACTGCAATACCAAACACAGACAGCAGAGGCGCCATTTCATAGAGAAAAAAAAAGAAGACTCTTTTTCTCTCATCATGAACAACCCCTTTAAGGAATGACTTGCTTTCCATTCGACTCAGGGATCCTTACATGAGTATTTACAGTAGAAGGTTAAAGGGGACTGCATTGAAGAGCATAGTGGGGTAACATCAGTGACATACCTACCGTAGAGGCAGAGCACACAGCTGCCATGTGCTGAAATTCTTCTACTGTCCCTGACATAAATTGACAGCATTTTCCTGCGGCTGCCACTAGGGGAGCTCAAGGCCTAGATTTTATTTTTTTTTTTACAGGTTCTATCAAGTTTAATGACAACTGTATAAATTTCTACTTACTGAGCTCCCTCTAGTGGTGGCTGCAGGCAGTCAGTTTTATCATGTGCTATATCAGAGCACTTAGATCTGAATTGGGAGCAGTTTATTAAAGAAGCATTCCCGCAAAAAATGTTATTCCATGTCCTGCCAGAAATGTACATGATGTAATCTGTAGTGAATGTCATTTTCTTACCAGTGTCTGTATTTGTGAGTTATATCTCCCTGATGCTTCTCAGCTGTGTCATGTGACCAGCAATCGGACTCCCCAACTCACACAACATCTTATGTGTGAACAGGAAGTCTATTTCTCTATGTATTCCTATGGGAGCCTCACTTTCAGTCTCATAGGAATGAATAGAGAAGTGACTGGCTTCCTGTCCTGGGTCAGTTTGAGGTCAGGGAGTTGGTCACATGACCCAGCTACAATTAGAAGAGAGGGGATAACTCATAAATACAGTCTCTGATGAGAAGATTGCATTCACTACAGATTATCATGCACCTTTCTAACATTTCAGAGAATAAAAATTTTGCGGGAGTTCTTCTTTAAAATGTATTCATGCCAGTTGTCTGGAATAATGAGCAATGTGGCATTCGGAAAGAGTGTGATATTTAGGAAGCACTTCCATTCATACTTAGTTTTGCTATGAGGCCCTATGAGATCTCTATGCACCCCTGGGTAACAATACATGTATGTATTTATAGAGTATTGACAGCTAAGGGTTCAGCCATGTAATGGGCCAACCAAAGGTCTACCAAGTCCCACCAGAGGACCTGAGGAGACATGGTCCACAAAGTCCTTGAGGTCCCAGTGGACAGGTTCTTGGGCAGATAACTTGGCCCGACCACCTTGAGGACACTTAGACGCAAGGAGTTGCTGGTGTATTTTGAATAAGGAACCTGGCTTCGTCCATGTCCTCTTATCAGGATCCAGCAGTCCCAACCATACAGGAACCATCACTCCGACAGGTGAGATGTAACGTGGCAGGATGCGACCTCCTCAGAATTCGGCGTGAGATTAATAAGATGCATCATTATCCATTGCTCCCATCTTCTCGCAGAAACTCCCTCCCCAGCCCCTTAAATTCTGCATTTCGGAAAGTTGAAAAGAATTGCGGATTAGGTTAACGCTTCACAAGTTACTAAGGCTAATAGCCCGTGCTTGTGGGGGTGGCTGAAATCCTACTTAAACCTATAAATCCGCAGATTTCCTACTCGGTGTTGTCCCTCCTCACCCTCTTCTGTAATTCCTATTCTTTACATGGCATTTTGATCTGCTGTAAGCCCCACCATTAGGTTCACCTGCCTGACATATCTGACAGTCAACTCTTAGGACAATGTTGCTGGAAGGTTGGACCGTGAAACCGGGTCTAATTGGCATCAAGGTTGGCGGATGAGTGACTCATACTATGTTCTATACTCCTAGGGTAATTAGAAGACATAATAGCCCCTAAGAGAGCGTTTCCTCCTGCACCCTCCAAACATACAGTAGTAATGAAATACTCCAGAGGACCAGGAAAACGTAATGTGATTGAGCTGAGATTGGTGGTGCTTGGTCAACGGTCACGCAACCAAGGTGGTGGCCCCATTATTTTGGGTTCTGCAGTAGGGTGTATGATGAGGCAGGGTCACAATTATACTGGGTGGCAGTGATACAGGAGGCCATTCTGTCATGGTGAAGGTCATGCAGATGCTGGATGTCCTCCTGTGGTCATTCCAAGCTCCTTCATCTTGGACCCATAGTTCAGACAAGGTGGTTGTTGGCTCCTGTACATGGGAGATCCGTCCCACACATTCTCCATGGGAAGAGATCTGGAGATCAAGCTGGACATCTTGAGAAGCACATTGTGTAGTGTGGGCATTATCTTGTTGGGGCACCATGTCTCCTAAGTCAAGAAAGGCAGTACGACTGGTTCCATATTGTCCTGGACATACCAAAATCTGGTCGATGTTCCCTCCACGGCAACAGCCATGGTGGCTAATAACGCCCCACACCATGACACTTGGTTTGGTCCTGTGTGTCTCCATGCTATGTATGATCGCAGTAGACTCTCTCTCCGGCCCTCCTTTGAACTTTGATGTGACCATCTTTAGTACCAAGGCAGAACCTGCTCTCCTCACTCTGTGGCAGCCATCTTGTGGCACCGGTGCAGGCGCTCTCCAGTCCTCCTTTGAACTTTGAGGTGACCATCATCAGTACCAAGGCAGAACCTGCTCTCCTCACTCTGTGGCAGCTCTCTTGTGGCACCAGTGTAGTCGCTCTTGGCAATGATGAGAGGTCATATTTGAGGTTGTACGAAATGTGATAAGAATGTGGAAATCCGGATGTGTCACCAACAGGTTGCAGCCTTCATGGCTAAGTAAACAGTGGGCATAACAATTTTTTAGTTTAGGAGAACACTCCCTAGTTAGTAACTCATTACTAGTAGCTAGTTTGTGTGGGTGAATACTGTGCCACAGAGAGCCAAATATATTCGGCCAGGTGAGGTTACAAAATTTCCACATGCCTTTATTCCAGGCCATGAGTCCAGGGTCAGCGTTGGGACCTCAGGGTTCCTTGATTGCCACCAGTGGCCCTGATGGTACTTGCAACCTTGTTTGCACCATGCCTGGTGCTCAAACCTATGGCGGCCGCATCGGATCCAGCTATAGCCTTCAGTTTATTGATCAGGCGGTTTTATCTTGGCAACTGTTCAGGGTTATGGGCGATATTTGGTGTGATTATTTGTATACTTAGCCTTGTAATATCTAGGTACAAATTCACTATATCCATGACCTCCATTCCCATGAGTGAAGATGCCGACCCCACCCGCGGGACAGTCCTCTCTTTTGTTAGTTTTTCTCCAGCACGCACAGGGTTATAGCAGCAGAAATGGTGTATTCTGTCACTAGCTGGAACATACCTGGGAGCATGTCAGCTGTGACCGGGAGTTTACACAGCCCCATAAGGGAAATACATGATTGTGTTTCTTCCAAGCTTCCACTCTGCGGTGAGATACATAGACCACTGACTGTCCTCCGGCATACACGTATGGCCAGAAACCTGACACATGGCTGCACCAGGAGGGCTAACATATGATGAAGGGTTGTAACCATGAAGCATTTGGCATATGTACAGGCGCCGGCAGATTACTATCGATTATGAAAGTACAATCACTGCCTTAAAGAGGCTGTCCCATGAAAGATCTCTACATTTTTCAACCCAGCTCCTGCATCTGATTTCTTATATAATTACATGTATTTAAAAATTCAGCATAGCCACTAAGTTATTCAATAAAATATATCTGTAGAGCACCACCTGCTTGTTTTTTTTTTTTTTTTTTTTGTCCTGGTCACTGAGATGGCCGCACATGCTCAGTTTCATCCTACAACTGCCTCCTGAGCTGTGATAGGGAGAGCATGGACACGCCTCCTGAGCTGTGATAGGGAGAGCTGAGACACGCCTCCTGAGCTGTGATAGGAAGAGCTGAGACACGCCTCCTGAGCTGTCATAGGGAGAGCATGGACACGCCTCCTGAGCTGTGATAGGGAGAGCATGGACACGCCTCCTGAGCTGTGATAGGGAGAGCTGAGACACGCCCCCTGAGCTGTGATAGGGAGAGCTGAGACACGCCCCCTGAGCTGTGATATGGAGAGCTGAGACACACCCCCTGAGCTGTCAGCTTGATATAAATCTAGCAGAGCAATGAATGGGGAGATCTCTGGATCCATGTGAGGTACAGGGCTGGTTCTAGCTTTGTTAGAAAGAGATTGTCATGTCCTATATGCTGTCTGATTTTCATTTTTTACATTAGTCATGGGACAACCCCTTTAAAGCGACCCTCTGGTTCAAGGAAAAAATTTACATTTAATTGGGGAACAAACAGAACACTTACCTGGTGACCTCCTTTTCATCTCTTCAGCTGTAGGTCAGCTCCTTTTTCTGTCCTCCAATATGGCCGCACTGCTTCTCTGACTACCTAATGCAGACAGTGCGTTCGGTGGCCTAAGACACTTCCTGCCTCCCTCGGATTGGCCAGCACTGCTCATGTGACCAGAGCCGGCCAATCCAAGAGCAGGGCTGGACCAGCAGAAAGTGTTATGGGCTCCTATATGAACAGTGTGCATCAGGTAGTCAGAGAAGTAGCAGCCCAATAACCGTGATTGGAGTGGTAGCCATGCTTGCTCACTTCGCTATTGTTGGAACTCCCGAAACAACGAATGGAGAGCATGCTGCCCTTGTGCGGTGCATTCTTCTTCACTTCAGGGGCTCCGTTCTCTAGTCAGGAGTAGGTTCCAGCTCAAAGGGGAGTGTTCTTTCTCCGGGGGATGGGGGAGGCAGTGAGCAGGACAAAGAAATGAGAAAAAAACAAACAGCAGGTGGCACTATACACATACATATTATTGAATAACTCGGTAGCTGTACTTAAATTTTAATTACATGCAATTACAAAAGTATTCAGATCCAGGTGCTGGTTTGAAAAATAGGGACAACCCCTTGAAGCGTGAGTAGGTTCTAGAATGAAAAGGGCTAATTAATTAGTAATATTAATAAATAATAATGACATTTATTATTATTATTTATCTGGTTTATTCCAAAAGGAGAGAACCAAATTAGATGGTTGGAGTCCAGATCAGTATGTGAGGCCCTCGGGTTTCGCTTTTTGCTGCGGGTGCTGGGGATCAGCTGATCGGCCAGCCGGATGCACTTTGTTAGGGGGGATTTTCCTGACATCCCCCTTAAAGGTTAAATATTACAGATCTGCTCTCACACAGTAGGGGGTAAATTTGGTGTTTAGTGCATTTATTATCTACGGTGCGGGAAATTTATCACCGATTGGCCTTGAATGAGTTAACCTGTGGCGCAGTGTGACACCGGAGCATTCCAGAGCTGTCACCTGAGGTTACAGCCAGAGACAGGGAGGCCGGGACGCTGTTTGTCATTCAACGCTTCATTAATATCACTTCCTCTTCCAGCTTTCTCTCTCTTTTTTTTTTTTTTAAAAGATTCCATAACACATTTAATCCTTTCTGTGCCGCATTGGGATGAAGCTGAGCTTCATCCCAACGACCAGGAAAAGGCCTCTGATAACTCTAGTCCATCCAGTCTACCTTGTAGACCAGCTTTCTTCCGCTCTACCTCTCATGACCAAGTCCAAGTGGAAGGGCAAAGACGTGAGAGGCATCGGGTAAGGAACGCCGTAGAAATTGGTTTCAAATCTTAAAGGGATTGGCTCATCTCACTAGGATGTGCCATCAATGACAGATAGGTGCAGGTCCCACCTCTGGAACCAGCTGCTATCTCCATGATAGGCCACCGAAGTGAAGGAGAGGACACCGCACGTGTGCAGAATGCTCTCCATTTATCGCTATGGGAGTTCCCGTAGCGGTGAATCGAGAGAGCAACGCGCAAGTTGCTGGAAATACCTGGCGCGGCTGTTTTCAGAGATCCCATAGCGGTGAATAGAGGGTAGATGCACATGCGCGACTGCTCTCAGTTGGCTTTGGAGTGGGACCCGCACCGATCTGACATTGATGGCATAACGTAGTGATGTGCCACCAATGTCTGACATGAGCCAACCCTTTTAACTTTAGAGAGGACTTATCCCAACTCCGGACACATCTGTTTTAGTAAATACTTGTATTCCCCATGTGGTAACAATTCTGGAGCATTGTATAGGGACACACCCCCAACTGGTTACACCAGTTGTCAGTTTAGTTATACATTTCTAGAAGTAACAACAGAAGAACAAATGCGGAGTTCGAAGAAAAGCAGCTCCAGAATTATTTCATGGGGAGTGTAATAATAAAGCAGTTCAGAAATGTCAGAGGGTCCTTTTTAATACTTGGTATGGTTGTAGGAGGAGGTCCTCTTTAATACTTGGTATGGTTGTAGGAGGAGGTCCTCTTTAATACTTGGTATAGTTGTAGAAGGAGGTCCTTTTTTAATACATGGTATGGTTGTAGGAGGGGGGTCCTCTTTAATACTGGGTATGGTTGTAGGAGGAGGTCCTCTTTAATACTGGGTATGGTTGTAGGAGGAGGTCCTCTTTAATACATGGTATGGTTGTAGGAGGGGGGTCCTCTTTAATACTGGGTATGGTTGTAGGAGGAGGTCCTTTTTTAATACTGGGTATGGTTGTAGGAGGAGGTCCTCTTTAAATACTTGGTATGGTTGTAGGAGGAGGTCCTTTTTAATACTTGGTATGGTTGTAGGAGGAGGTACTTTTTTAATACTTGGTATGGTTGTAGGAGGAGGTCCTCTTTAATACTTGGTATGGTTGTAGAAGGAGGTCCTTTTTTAATACTTGGTATGGTTGTAGGAGGAGGTCCTCTTTAATACTTGGTATGGTTTTAGGAGGAGGTTCTCTTTAATACTTGGTTTGGTTGTAGGAGGAGGTCCTTTTTTAATACTTGGTATGGTTGTAGAAGGAGGTCCTTTTTTAATACTTGGTATGGTTGTAGGAGGAGGTCCTTTTTAATACTTGGTATGGTTGTAGAAGGAGGTCCTTTTTTAATACTTGGTATGGTTGTAGGAGGAGGTCCTCTTTAATACTTGGTATGGTTGTAGGAGGAGGTCCTTTTAATACTTGGTATGGTTGTAGGAGGAGGTTCTCTTTAATACTTGGTATGGTTGTAGGAGGAGGTCCTTTTTTAATACTTGGTATGGTTGTAGGAGGAGGTCCTCTTTAATACTTGGTATGGTTGTAGGAGGAGGTCCTTTTTAATACTTGGTATGGTTGTAGGAGGAGGTCCTTCTTAATATTGGGTATGGTTGTAGGAGGAGGTCCTCTTTAATACTGGTATGGTTATAAGAGGAGGTCCTTTTTTAATACTTGGTATGGTTATAAGAGGAGGTCCTTTTTAATACTTGGTATGGTTGTAGGAGGAGGTCCTTTTTAATACTTGGTATGGTTGTAGGAGGAGGCCCTCTTTAATACTTGGCATGGTTGTAGCAGAGCTGAACGTGCCAAAACTCTATCTATTCGGCAGACTATCATCTCGTGTGCTGAGCCCTTACCATACGACCGCTATGGGTCCATGAGAAGAAGGAGACCGTGGACAGAAAAGTCACATCCTTCTGCCAGACAGGCCGTAGGGGTTGTGCCCCAAAACTGTTCTACCAAGGATGGGACTGGGTAGAGGATAACAGCTGGGCATCCCTAGGCTGATAGGGTTGTGTGGTACGAACCAGCCCCATTCTGATTTTATATAGAGTGTATCCCTGTAGAGACACTAAGGTAGTACAATGCGATTTTGGTGTTTCTCCACGAAAAATATTCTACAGTTTTCAGACCAGCACCTGGATCTGATTACTTTTGTAATTGCATGTCATTAAAAATTTTGCATAGCCACTGAGTTATTTAATGAAATCTATCTGTATAGCGCCACCTGCTATTTTCCCTTTTCTGATTTCTCTGTCCTGTTTACTGAAGTGGACACACATGCTCAATTCCATCCTCCAGAAGTAGAAAGTGAATGCCCCCTAAGCTGCCAGCTTGAAAGAAATGAGATCTCTGGATCCATGTGAGGTACAGGGCTGGTTCTAGCTTTTGTTATGTACTATATGATATACATTTTTCGTTTTTTTTTTCCATTAATCATGGGATAACCCCTTTTCATACCTGACTTGTACAGGCCAGTGACCCCAGGCTCCATCCCTGGTGTCGCCCTTGCATTGCTGGAGGCGCTGCCACTCCTTTGTTATCCAGCGGGGTGAACGCATCCGTTCCAACACGTTTCCAGTTGATATTTTTGGTGTTAATGTATCTTTAAGCAAATAAGCTCTGCTCGTTTCCCATGTCTGCTTCTTGTACCCGTGGGCTGTTTGCTCTATCGCTTGTGACTCAGGAACTGAAATTTAGACAGCAGTCTCCACCAAACCTGAAATTTTGCAGCGTGCACCGCATCGCCTCCTGTCAGTCGGAGCATCGATCATTGTTATTAATGGCGATTTCCACTCTTTCTCGGACCGGGGTGGCATGCCGTGCGCTGGAAGGACCATATATTTGCTCTGTCGGGTTTGAGTGATAACAGGCGCTTTCTATACGTCGCAGAACAAACAGGCCATGTGGGTCCAAAAATACTTCCGTTTTAGGCTGGAGGGGAAAAAATCCCAAGCTTTCTAAGAAGCAAATCTTGAAGGGCGAGATTCTCTGCCCATTAACCCTTTAGTTAGACATGCGATTCTATGTGCCTGTAACCTGTATGGGACATAAGGAGTAGTCATTAGGGCCTATAGTAAAAATTGAAAGTGGGGTATGGCTATAGCCTGAAATGGGTAGGCTATGAGAGGAGAAGGCTATGGCTCGCCTAGGTTGATTAACCTAGAACTTCTTTCTATTTGGCACGCCCCTCTATTACTACTACTATGCCTGATCCTGTGGCTTGGGTGGACTGATTGTTTGGGCCAATATCTCTTCATTAACATTTAAGCATAAGAGTGTTAAAGGGGTTTTCCGGGCGTTCCCACCCAGGGGTGCACCTAGCCTTTCTGCTGCCTGAGCCCAAAACTAAAACAGCGTCCCTCCCTCCCAATGCCAGTTTCTTAACCTAACCCTTTCCCTTCAGCCCATGGCCCTTCTGCTGCCCCCCTCTTGCCCCTACCTGGTGCTGCCTCACCTGGCCTCATTGGTGGTGCACCCCTGTTCCCACCTATCCTTGGTGGGGATCTGACACCTGGTACCCCCGCCAATCAGCTGTTTGAAGAGGCTGCGGTGCTCCTGTAAGCTCTGCGGCCTCTTCCTAGGCCAGTGACATCACGTTCATCGGTCACATGACCTAGGCGTGGATCAGTCCTATTCCAGTGAATGGAGCTGAGCTGCAATACTAAGCACAGCCACTATACAATGTACGGCGCTGTGCTTGGTAAGCTGCAAGAAGGCCACGGCACTCGCCAAAGCAGCTGATCGTGCCAGGAGTCAGATCCACCACCGATCTGAAACTGATAACCTATCCTGAAGATAGATCATTAATAGGGATGAGCGAACCCGATCAGTATATGGTCTACACTGGTTAGTCCTGATCCGTATACGGTTTACACTGGTTAGTCCTGATCAGTATACGGTCTATACTGGTTAGTCCTGATCAGTATACGTTCTATACTGGTTAGTCCTGATCCGTATATGGTCTACACTGGTTAGTCCTGATCCGTATATGGTCTACACTGGTTAGTCCTGATCCGTATATGGTCTACACTGGTTAGTCCTGATCCGTATATGGTCTACACTGGTTAGTCCTGATCCGTATATGGTCTACACTGGTTAGTCCTGATCCGTATATGGTCTACACTGGTTAGTCCTGATCCGTATATGGTCTACACTGGTTAGTCCTGATCCGTATATGGTCTACACTGGTTAGTCCTGATTAGTATATAGTCTGCACTGGTTAGTCCTGATCAGTATACGGTCTATACTGGTTAGTCCTGATCCGTATATAGTCTGCACTGGTTAGTCCTGATCCGTATATAGTCTGCACTGGTTAGTCCTGATCCGTATACGGTCTATACTGGTTAGTCCTGAGCCGTATATGGTCTACACTGGTTAGTCCTGAGCCGTATATGGTCTACACTGGTTAGTCCTGATTAGTATATAGTCTACACTGGTTAGTCCTGATCAGTATACGGTCTATACTGGTTAGTCCTGATTAGTATATAGTCTGCACTGGTTAGTCCTGATCAGTATACGGTCTATACTGGTTAGTCCTGATTAGTATATAGTCTGCACTGGTTAGTCCTGATCAGTATACGGTCTATACTGGTTAGTCCTGATCCGTATATAGTCTGCACTGGTTAGTCCTGATCCGTATACGGTCTATACTGGTTAGTCCTGAGCCGTATATAGTCTACACTGGTTAGTCCTGAGCCGTATACAGTCTATACAGGTTAGTTTTGATCTCTCTATAGTCTCCGTTGGTCGGTCTATATGGTCTATGTATACTCCACACAATCATCGCGTCTACACGGGTACAACCTTCATGACTAGGTGTAGCGTCTTTGTACCACAAGCTGTACAGATTGCACTGCCCGTGCCGTGGTTCTACCGTACAGGTTCTCGTGAATAATTACCCCCCCTTCCCAAAGAGGGGGTCCTTGTCCGTCACTTGCAGAGCTGCGATCTCACATCGCAAACGTGGCAAGTTCATTAAATAGGAATTTGTTAAATAGTAAATCAGAGGACCTGCTAATGAGAGCCAGACCCGGAGCCATTCATTCCCACCGCTCTAACACTGCAGACGCGTTTTCGGGATAGGATCTGTGAATAGGATTAGTGATGCTGTCCCAGATACCTCCACAGCTGGAAGGCAGGAGCTACAAGGCGACTTTGGCTGCAACGAGCACCATGCCACCAAAGATCCGGTGTAGCAATACTGAATGGGGTCACAGCGTGACGAGTTTCTGCACCCTCGGAATTGCAACAAAAACAGGAGTTTTTTCTTTTTTGAGATTCCAGTAATGTGGTCGCCTTGTAGCCCCAGCCTTATAGTCCATGGAAATGGAATTACCTCAATACCATGGACCATGTCTCAATTTTGGGTGCCTCTGTATGAACCTGCAGCAAACTCTGGACACTGTATTACAAGCCTACCAACTGATATCCAGAGACTCCAGCCTGGCTGCATTGTCTGTTGGCACTGTGAGGTAGTCTAAACGTCCATCTCATGATAAATTTCTGTCTATATAAAAATGTTAAAGTGACCCTCCGAGGAACGAACAGGACACTTACACAGCGACCTCCTTATCTTTTCAGTTGCAGATTTTCTAATTTACTGGCTCTTCTTCTGCCATCCAAGATGGCCGCACCACTCCTCAGACTGCCTGAGCATCATAGCCCAAGACACCTCCTACTTGAACATTCCTGCTCTTGGATTGGCCAGCTCTGTTCACATGAGCAGTGCCAGCCAATCCAAGGGCATCAGGAAGTGTTCTGTGTGCGTCTGAGGAACGGTGCGTCCATCTTGGATGGCAGAAGAAGAGCCCGGGAATTGATGGATCTGCAGCTAAAACCATGAAAGGGAGGTCACCAGGTAAGTGTTCTGTTCATTCCCCAGTTAATGGGAACCTTTATTCTTGAACTGGATGGTCACTTTAAGAGGTACAATCATTATACATCCTGAAAACAATTTACTGGTGGTGAACCTTCTCAGGTCTGGTCAGATAATCCATTTTGTATGTGAAGAGGCAGAAAAACCCAGGGAGGCAACCTATGGTTATTGGATATGCCATAAACGTCTGATAGGTGTTGGTTCCGCCTTTGGGATTCGCACCCATCTCTTGCCACAATGGAGAGGTAGCCATGCATGGGGGGGCTCTCTCCATTCACTTTTATGAGAGTTACGAAGGAAAAGGTGAGAGCGTTAGCTGTGCCATTTTCAGAACTCCGGCAGAAGAATGAGGACAGCTGAGGATATGCTGTAAATGCCTAAATTGGACAGATTAAAGCTCTGAACCCGGACATACCCTCCATCTTCTCCCCTTCGGCCCCTCTGACATGAGCATTCGAGCATTTCATGTAATATAGCACAGGGCAAGGGTTTGTTACTATTTTTTACACTGCTAGGAGGAGGCTCCTACCTAGCAGTGTTCCCGGTGATGTCACCGGCTCTGATGGGTGGGCTTTAGCGCTGCCCTAGCCGTTTTACAGACTAGAGCAGCGTTTAAGCCCGCCCATTAGTGTCAGTGACGTCACCAGGCTCACTGCTGGGCAGAAGCCTCCTCCTAGCAGTCCCTATGGAGAGCCCACCGTACGTCACCGGATCTCCAAAAAATGTGTTTGCCTTGCGCAATTCAGCACAGGGCAAAGGAGAGTTCATGCTCCGATGTTCAGGTCAGCGGGCTGCCTGGGTGAAAATGGGAGTATGTCCGGATTCAGCTCTGAACCCGGACAACCCCTTTAAGGTTGGGTTCAAATGTGACTGAAAATCCAGCAGAAAAACTCAATGGCGGTTTTTGGTGTGAAAAAAAAAAAAAAAAAACAACTAAAAAAAAATTCAGTTTTTCCTGAAGAGTCAGCTGATTTCACCTTCTCTATTGCAAAAGGGTGAAATTCGCAAAATCTGCAACAGCAAATCTGCAGCTAATCGATCACGTGTGATGTCAGGTAGAAATCTGAAAAAAGAAACCTTCTGATTGAATATGGACTACTATAGAGCTCACACAGATTTTTTTTATTATGTTTTTTTTTTTTTTTTAGGCTTTAGGCGTCTCCTATATATTAGAAGAGTCCTTTGACATTAAGCAGATTACAGTGTGTTTCCATGCGGACACCCCCCAGCAATCAGCTGTAATTAGTGGGTAAAGGGTTTTCCAAGATATTATTTTTATTTTTTTTTTACTGGATAGGTCATCAGTATGTGATCGGTCGGGGGTCAGACCCCGCCGATCAGCTGACGATCGCAGTAGCACCACAGCCTTCTTGCAGCTTTCCTTAAGCCATCTGACGTCACATTCATCATTCGCATGACCTAGGCGCAGCTCAGCCCCATTGATGTAAATGGGGCTGAGCTGCAGTACCAAGCACGGCCACTATACAATATACGGCGCTGTGCTTGGTTAGCTTAGAGAGAGAAGTGAGCGCCGCGCGCCGGTGCCTTCTCAAACAGCTGATCGGCGGGAGTCCCAGGTGTCGGATCCTCACTGATCAGATACTGATGACCTGATCATTTAAAGAGGTTTTCGGAGATTTTTATTTACCAGCAGCGCCACCACAGGGAAAAGGATGTATAGCACAAAGTCCATTAACAAAAATGGTTTCTCTGTGTAATACAGGACAGGTCCTCCAGAGACTATTTGTATCTGCTGTCCACTCTGGCCAATAAACGAGGAACAGAGGACCCTCCCCCCAGGACCCTTCACAGGTTTTCTGACTGTATATTTTGTAAACTAGACAATCCCTTTAAAAGGGGACCTGTCACCTCTCCTGACATGTCTTAGTAACTACTTGCAACTGTTCTTTTAGGGCCCATTCCGACGGCCCCGCAATACTACGGCTGCCGCCCGGTGTGTGTTCCGCAGCGCTGCGGAACACACGGCCAGGAGCCCCATTCAAAATGCCTATACTTGTCCACGGGCGGACAAGTATAGGACATGCTTTATCTTTTTATGCGGAGCCGCGGCACGGAGCTGGCTCCGTGCCGCGGCTGGGCACTCCCATAGAGGTGAATGGGGCCGCATCTATTCCGCAATATTGCGGAATAGATACGGCCCCATTCATACTGTCGTGTGAATGGGGCCTTAACGGTATGTTGTGCCATTACTCCTTTATTCCTGCAAAAAGTCTATGAATCAGTTGCCAAAAGGTCCAACTGGGTGTTACCAGTTTGGGGGTGTAGTCTGGCACTGATTAGATGGTGTCAGACTATGCAGGGGCACATCCTCAACTGGTAAAACCCACCTGGGCCTATATTGCACAATGCTGGTAAGTCATTCCTGACTTCTAGTAGGAATAATAGAGGAATGATACAACATAAATTTACAAATGGATGCTCCAGAATTTTTGTTATATGGGGGGAGGGATGCAAGTAATTACTAATACAGACCTGTCAGGAGCCTCTTAAAGCTATAGTTCAGACTCTTTCCCATGGATTTCTTAAGAAGTGACTTTCCTTTGATTAATAAAATCTGCAGCAGATTAAAACATTGGATAAAGGTGTTTATTTAGGCTGAAAAATATCTCCAAATTCCAGGCTCTGCTACTGGCCAAACAGATCTCGTAGCCACAAAGAGAGATTGCCGCGTGACAAGAGCGGTGCCAGTCTGCGTATCTCAGGTTAGGCCGATATGGAGAACAAATAAGTCACACCCGTCCCGGACGGCGCTTCTGAAAGAATTCCCCCCGATTCCGACAAGGAAAAGGAATCTGTACCACATCCCGCACAGACATCAAATAATCGTATCTGAAAGGCCGCCCCACCGCTCAGACCCAGAGCAAAGGTGGTAATCAGATCCCGGATCAGTACGGGGGGGGCGGACACCGGTGCTCCAGAACGGGGAAACTGGGTGGAGAAAACAGAGGGTGGGTGTGGTACACACTCAGATTTGGTCACTGTCATTAGTGGGGTAGCACAGGGGTCAGTATTGGATAGGTCACTGTTACTAGTGGGGAACCATAGGGGTCCGTATTGGATAGGTCACTGTCAGTAGTGGGGAACCATAGGGGTCAGTATTGGATAGGTCACTGTCACTAGTGGGGAACCATAGGGGTCAGTATTGGATAGGTCACGGTCACTAGTGGGACCATAGGGTCAGTATGGATAGGTCACTTCATAGGGGACCAGGGGTCAGTATTGGATAGGTCACTGTTACTAGCGGGGTACCACAGGGGTCAGTATTGGATAGGTCACTGTTACTAGTGGGGTAGCACAGGGGGTCAGTATTGAATAGGTCATTGTCACTAGTGGGGAACCACAGGGGTCAGTATTGGATAGGTCACTGTCAGTAGTGGGGAACCACAGGGTCAGTATTGGATGGGTCACTGTCACTAGTGGGGGGAACCATAGGGGTCAGTATTGGATAGGTCACTGTCAGTAGTGGGGAACCATAGGGGTCAGTATTGGATAGGTCACTGTCAGTAGTGGGGAACCATAGGGGTCAGTATTGGATAGGTCACTGATACTAGTGGGGTAGCACAGGGCTCAGTATTGGATAGGTCACTGTCATTAGTGGGGTACCACAGGGGTCAGTATTGGATAGGTCACTGTTACTAGTGGGGTGCCACAGGGGTCAGTATTGGATAGATGGATCTGGATAGACTGGAGGCTTGGGCAGAGAAGTGGCAGATGAGGTTTAACACTGACAAATGTAAGGTTATGCACATGGGAAGGAATAATGCAAGTCACCCGTACATACTAAATGGTAAAACACTGGGTAACACTGACATGGAAAAGGACCTAGGAATTTTAGTGAACAGCAAACTAAGCTGCAGAAACCAATGTCAGACAGCTGCTGCCAAGGCCAATAAGATAATGAGTTGCATCAAAAGGGGCATAGATGCTGGTGATGAGAACATAGTCCTGCCACTTTACAAATCACTAGTCAGACCACACATGGAGTACTGTGTACAGTTCTGGGCTCCTGTGAACAAGGCAGACATAGCAGAGCTGGAGAGGGTTCAGAGGAGGGCAACTAAAGTCATAACTGGAATGGGTGGACACCGCAGTGATGTCATGCGCTTTGACCTGTAGATTTAAATATTGAGAATCATGGTTAAGAGGAACAGGACACTGGGCTTAGGTCTCATGCCCATGAATGTAAGGGCTCTGTGCCCGTGCATTGTGGACAGCTCTTTGCGGTACACGGCCAGTTCCCGTGCTGCAGATGATGACCCATTGACTTGAATGGGCCCGTGATCTGCAAGATACGGCCGAAGATAGGACACGTCTTATCTTTTGCCTAGCAGAGGCACGGACCCGAAAGCCCAAGGAAGCTCTTCTGAGAGTACATTGTATAGTGGCTGCGCTCGGTATTGCAGCCTGGGCCCATTCGCTTGAATTGGAGTTGCACTTAGGCCATGTGATCAATTATCATGATGTCATTGACCAAGGAAGAGGCTGCAGCACTCACCGGAGCCCTGCAGCCTCTTCAAACAGCTGATTGGTGGATTCTGATATTGACCTGTCTTATCCACAAAATCCCTTCCACAAAAGGGAAATTCACATGGCTCATGGCTTCACGGCCGCCTCTTCAGGTCCCTGGGAATAGACATCTTGTTGACGGGCGTTACATGACCACTGCAGCCAATCACTGGGCACAGAGATGACCTTTCACCTATACAGCATGTGACCCAGTGACATACCGCATGGATGACCGGTCAACGTTGTGGCTAGTGATTGGCTGTAGTGGTCACATAATGCCCGTCAACAGGATGTCGAGACCCAGGAATCGCAGATGCAGCCGAAATCCTGCAGCCAGGACAACATAAGTATGAACCCCACAGCAGGTCCAGCCACTCTGAAGGCGTCTCCCTTAAAGGGGTTTTCCAAGCTTTTAATATTGATGACCTATCCTCCAGGATAGGTCATCAATATCAGATCGGCGGGGGTCCGACACCCAGCTCCAGCTGAGATGAGGGATCCAGCTCTACTATCGCTAGGACCCCCACCGATCAGATACTGATGACTTATCCTGAGGATAGGTCATCAGTACTAAAATCCCGGAAAACCCCTTTAAAGGACTTCTCCTGAGTACAGCACTAATGGCACAGACTTGCAGCGGAGTGCTACACACCACGTATAGAGATCAGTGGATGACCCCGTGACCCTCGGCCATTTCCCTAGAAACGCCCCCCTACTGATATTTTTAATAAATCACAATGGACTTTCTTGCCATCTCATGCTTTCTCCTTCTACATTCCTGAAGGCCGTTCCTGTCCTTTTCCATGTGTCTACCAGCCCTTACTGCTCACACGTGACTGCGCTTCTGCAGGGACAGTCCAGATGCGGAGCGCCAAGGGTGAGGGTCACCTGCTCCACGAAGGGTCTCGACTTCTATAATGACCGTTCTTTGTGCCACGCAGGATGAATTTGGCAGCTTTTGGGTACAAAAAAAATCCCAGTTCCCGAAGAGGTCAGAGATCGCCATGGATGACTGAGTTGCAATTATGCATCCAGAGACAAAAAGCAGAAAAGAGGCAGAAGCGGAATCTGTGGACGTCTGGGTGTTGGCGCGTCCCATCAACCTTCATGTTTGTCGGAGAACGTTCTACAGACGTGTTCAGATTTGTAATGTGACATTACTCAGCATTGCAGGAGGGGCACCGGGGGTACTATGACATGCAGCAGACTTTCCCATTCATGACACCGCCCATGGCTGCCAACCTGCAGTAAATGGGTCGTCTGGTTATGTTCATAGAGAGGGGAACACCCATTCATTATCCAGCGGAGAGTGGAAGCTACAAAGAAAGTTTTTCTCTGGAGGACCCGACACGTCCTGACATTATACGGCCTGTTGATTTCAGTGAGATATTTGTAATACTATATTTTGCCTGTGGAGGCGCTGCCAGTAGAGAACACTTTAAAATGGTTTTCCGAGACTTTACTGCCAATGACCTATCCTCTGGATAAGTCATTAGTATCTGATTGGTGGGGGTCCGACACCCAGGACTGCTGATCAGCTGCTCACAGGAGCGCCGCGGCCTTTTCTCTGCTCACTAAGCACAGCACCGTACATTGTATAGTGGCCATGCTTGGTATTGCAGCTAATCTCAATTCACTTCTATGGGGCTGAGCTGCTCCTAGGCCATGTGACTGAACATGACATCACTGGTGTAGAGAAAGGAAAATTCTTGAATGCAAAATGACATAACTGTACATCATTTGCATGAAGCGGGCTCCCGAGGTAGTGCCACATCCAAATTGTCCAAACCAAATCTAAAAATATTTATTGTGCATGGTAAATGACATAATGGGGGGAAACTGATGATTTACCTTGTTTTGCCACCTTGCCTGCCGCCTCAAAAAATAAAAATATAAAGTGATCAAAAAGTTATATATGCCCTAAAAGAAAACTATAGCTTGTTCCACAAAAACAAGCCATCACACAGCCCGGTAGATGAAAATCTAAAAAAAGTTATGGTTGTCAGAATTTGGTGATGCAGAGAAGTTTTTATTTAATTTTTTTTTTTAAAGTTAATAAAACATTTTGCATTATTTCAAATGTAATAAAACATAATAATAGCTAACCGAATTTGGTATCGCTGTAATCATATTGACCCGCAGAATAAGGTCATCATGTCATTTATAGCATAAAGTGAATGCCATTAAAAAAATGCTTTTTTTTATTAATATTTCACCCCACAGTTTTTTCCATTGCAAGAAATAAAATGGAGCCAATAAAAAATACAACTTGTAAGGGCTATGTGAATGGGAGGAAAAAAAAAATGAAAACACAAAAAAAGAATATTGTCCCAATCCTTAAAGGTGTTGTTCATGTTCCGGGGGTCTTTCGGCATACCACTACCCTCATAGCCAGACCTTCGATCCCCTGCTGCTCTATAAGCATCCAGTTTGACACCACTGCACTGAATGACTGCCCGTAGTGGTGACCGCACCAACCCCCTTGGAAAAGGGGGCTTATGGAGCAAACCACTGGCAGATGTAGACGGCAGGAGACCTGAGGGCTGCAGGGGTGGAGGAGAGAAGGTGTGAGCAGGTCAGGCCGAGAGGGGGAAAGTCTGAGGAAATACCACAGAAAAGGAGCAACGCCTTTAAGAGGACAACAGATAAAATAGCACAAAAAACATAGTAGTAACCCGATGAAAATGTAACACGACCAGAAATAAGTCTCTAAAGCAGCTTTAGCTTTTCTTACCGCCTGGAGTAACTTTGAACGTGACTTGTTAGGCCGATGAATTTGGTTAAATGACAGTATGGTCCGTGTTCCTTTAAGAAAACCATATAATAATTAATAGCTCGGTCAGGTGACACCTAATAAACTCATTATGTTTATTCCTTTCCATTACAGCCATGTTTCTCCCCGCACCTGGACATCATGTAACGGGAGGTCATTAAGGCGCGTCGGACGGAGCCGCTCTGACACATGTAAGTACCACTTATGAAATGGATACCTTTCCCTAAATAAAACGTGTTTGGTAAAATTGACATTTGGTAGAAAAGTGTGTGTGTTGTTTTTTTTTTGGGAGGGGGGGTATATAAAAAAAAAAATAATTTCCTTGTCGTAAGTGGATTTGTCCTTTGTGAAAGGACATTGATGGAGAAATGCAGGCTGTTCTGCTCCTTGGATCGTTCCGTGCTGGGTTGTTGTTTTCGCTTACGGGATTTTGCCCTCTTTCATCTTGCGGCCAAATGTTCCTCTCATTCATGTCTCCTAGCATCACACTGAACTGGAGCCAAGACAACACAACGCTCCATCTCCAGTCCCATAGGGCAGATCGAGGCCTGGTCACCAAAGAGTTGATGGTCTGTTGTGAACCTCTGCCCTTTTAATTACCTTATAATTTATTCGAAAACTGCACCTTGGGGGGGGGGGTACTGGTACTGGCTTTACTTAAGGAGCCATAGGGTCAGTGCCTCATTGGAAACTATTATGCAGAGAGGTATCTCAGGTATCTGTGCAGAGAAAGAGAACCGTCTCACGAATGCCACCTTTTGGAAGTCCTACTTTTTAGCGATCCTTGGTACATGACAAGGGAAAATAGCCAAGCCAAATATCCAGCTGTTTAAAGGGAGTTTTTGCCCCTCATCATTGTAGTAACTGACTGAGATGTCTTCTACAGTCATTCCCTTTAAAGAAGAACTCCCGCAAAATTTTTTATTCTCTGACCTGTTAGAAAGGTGCATGATATAATCTGTAGTGACTGTAATCTTCTTATCAGAGACTGTATTTCTGAGTTATCCCCTTTCTTCTAATTGTAGCTGGGTCATGTGACCAACTCCCTGACCTCCAACTGACCCAGGACAGGAAGCCAGTTACTTCTTTATTCGTTCCTATGAGACTGAGAGTGAGGCTCCCATAGGAATGCATATAGAAATAGACTTCCTGTCCACACATAAGATGCTGTTGGTGAGTCTGATTGCTGGTCATATGACACAGATGAGAAACATCAGGGAGATATACCTCACAAATACAGACACTGGTAAGAAAATGACATTCACTACAGATTACATCATGTACATTTCTAGCAGGACACGGAATAAATTTTTTTGCAGTTCTTCTTTAAGGAAGAACCTACAGTGGGTGTGAGGAACCTTAGGTTTGCCAGCAGTTTACAGGCTACCATTTGTAGACGCCCGTTGCCTGTGAAGAGTATGACATGTTATTGTTAGTTGCCTGATGCCAAAGTCATGTCTGATGTGATCCACCTACACCAGACATTGTTTTGGCAGTGGTCTACTCCAATTTGGTGGTCAGAGTCCTGAAGAACTAAAACCATCTTGAAGTTGAGTATTGTATTCTGCTATTCTAATATGAAGTTATACATTTTATAGGCCTTTGGTGTTATCAGGTGCCATGAATGTTTCCAAACCTATGCTAGGTGGTGGTCAGACTTGCCTGTAATATCCACAGATTAAGAGAGCTTCATCCTAACATCCTACATGTGGTCAGCTTGTATTCAAGGTATTCAGAGTACCACCATTCTCTCGATAGTTGTGGAGCCCCTACCCATCAGAGTATTTAGTTTTTTTTTTTTTTTTAAATTTCTGTTTATTGTTTTTTTAAAACCATGTGGACTTGTTTCTTGCTGTCTTTTTCATGAAAATGTACGTTCAGAATCCCCAACTGCCCTCCAATATCAGCCTTCAAGTACCATTCAGTATCCCTGAACGGGGTCATGATAAGGTTGATGGCTTCCCTGTCATGAGAGGCCACTATAAACCATCTCCACTTTCGGAAGAAGGGAGCCATTTTGGTGACTTTATGTTGCTAAGAATGAGTTCTGTCATGGTGCGTAGGTAGGGCCAATTGATCGGTCACCTCGTGAACCGTGGCGACTTCTGGCCTCAACCAGTATTGGAGCAGCGTACGTTTAGCCACCAGGAACACCGCTACCACAATAAAAAGGAAGGGACGAGTATCAGGAGCTGAGTAAAACAATAGTATCTGGGGTATTAATGGTAAACTTCCAAGTTTCATTTATATATGCTATTTACCCAAAAGGTGTTGACTGAGGAGCATTTGGGGCAGGTGACTAACCGATGTGGAGCTGCCGGTTAAAAGCAAATATAGCCCCATGTATGAAGTGAAAATGAGATTCCCACCATACCTATCAGAGTTTTATTGCATACCTTGCGGAATACCTCTTTCACCATCATGGCGTGCATGTATTATACAGTTCTTTTCTCCTGCAATGGTCTAGTGATTGGCAGTACGCAAGGTATTCCAGACTGGTTAGGGGAGTAGTAGACAACTAATCTTTTTTGGTACAATAGGATCCACTACAGGTTGGGCTGGGTCCTGTAGGGTAATGTAAAGTGACAGGTCCTCTCAATCAAGGTACAATACAGAGATGAAGGAAGGTCAGTGGGCACAGTAGCGAGGTCGCAAGTAAAAAAAAAAAAAAAGCCCGGTTCAATGACAACCGATCCATCACGAAGAGTAAGGGTAGAAGAACCAGATAGGCAAGTTTTATGCAGAAAATTCTCTGACAAGTGTACAGGAAAGGCGGCTTGTGCACGTGGAAATTTTCAAGAATGGTTCCATTTCTGCTCAACGCAAGTGGCATAATTAGAAATGACTGGGCCCCACAGCAAATTTTTGCAACCCCCACTCCCGTGGTTAGTCAAGATCACGCTCTCAGACGAGTCTTGGCAGTCTGTTTCCTACAGGTCAATGTATATAATGCCATTGTATAATACTGTTGATGAAACGGGCCAAGGCTAATTGTAGTTTTTTACAGATGAGCTCAAGTGCTGAAATTAAAGTGTCTGTTTGCTTCAGGCAATCGTTTCCTATGTGTCCTATTACATCAAGAAAAGTTGAAGGAGGAGACAGCCGAGAGCTGTACCAAGTGTTGTAATTCTAAAGAGGCTCCTTTCTCTTCTGGTAATAGCTTACAACAAGGGTCATAGAAGATATATAGACGTAATAATATGAAAGGTGGTATCCAATCTGGACAGGTCCTTTAAATTGATGGGCCATCAATATTGAATCGGTGGGTGCCACTCTTGTTGACTGAAGAGGTCACGACTCTCCTGTAAGTACCATGTTTACCAAGTGCAGTGCCATATCTGAATGGGAATGAGGTGCTCCAAGCTGTAATACTGGGCTTGGTAAACAACGAAGGGGATGGAGGACTGTCTAGAGCACCAAGGCCCCTTCAGTCAGCTGATCTACAGTGTTCAGACTCCCACCAATCTGATATGAATGGTGGCCATCAATTTTGTTGTCATGATGTCAACTACTAACTTGAGACGCAAACAGAATGATCATAAAAACCTTAAGAAAAATAAAAAAGCCCTAGTTATCCAATGATTAGAGCAACACAAGGCTAACAGGAAGACTCCAACAATGCCCAGCAAAATGCCCAATTTTTGAAAGAAATAGACATAGGGTTGGTTTGAGATTTGGCCATAGGTCAACCCCAGCTCTTAAGATCTTCACAAAATTGCTATTTAGGAAGAGGAAACTTACTGCTATCTGAAATAATCAGTAAAAACCAACTCCATTCCTCCACCACTACCACAGTAGATATTTTGGTAGATCTCTCCATCCCATCTTGAGAAGGTCTCCCCTCCGACCTCATCCTGCCTGATTGGAAATATGGAGAAGACATAGCTTGCCGTGCTATACTGTTTTTCATAACTTCCATTCACTTGTATGGGAACTGCTGAAACGGCTTATACCATAAATGGTGGCAAAAGTAACCAAATTCACACTTGTACAACTCAACCCCTTTGCCCCACATGGCTAGACCCATGGTCAATATGAAAGCTAAACTCTTCTTCAGCTACTTCCCTTTAAGGTGGATTAGAAAATCCATTTTTGAATACTCCATTAGGGAAATCTAAGTTTTTAAAGCGGCTCTGTCACCAGGATCAACCCTATTAAACCAGATATCCTGCCTGATGATTAAAACTATACCTTTGTTTTGTCTCGATGCCAAACAGCTGCAGAGATATCTGCATTCTTATTCATACCACAAATTACAGTTGATTGCTGAAGGTCTCGGCAGTGTTTGCTTATCGTCGGGAGACCCTCCTACCAAAAAAAAAAAAATAAAAAATGCATTGTCCAAACTGGGCAACCCCTTTAAAGTGCAGTAGGTGTCCTGCAGTCTAGGACATTTTCCCTGGTCACCACAGGGTGTAGATGGCTTCCCGAGTACATACAAATATATTTATTTTTGGAAAAAAAAAAACATATTATTCCGGCACGGACACGTTGTCTAATCTCCTTAGAGATTTCTCAGCATTTTTTTTTTCTTGTAAGTCGATTATCCAGCTTGCCTTCCCTGTATTATGTGAATATTACGCATGTAAAATAAGACTGATCGGAGCCTCAGAGACACGGTCATTAACATGACCACTCTGTTCCTGCTGTCTAGGCCGAGTGTGAGAGATGAGCTTTGGAGCAAGGAGAGGAGCATCAGGCAGGGCAGGGTGACCTCGGAGAGAGCACCCTTGGTTCAGTCTGAGATCCCATTTCAATTTCTGGTTCATTTAGTTGCATTTTATGTAGCTGTGCTGCCAAAGGGACGCTCAGTCCTTGACTTTGGCACAGTCCAGCATCTCTCCTCCCATGGTAAACAACTACTCAAACACGGAAAGGAAAAAATATGCCGCGATGGGTTTCCTCTCTGGATGTAATTTAACCGTTCTTTTCAGTCTACGTTATCGTGCTATGTTTCCAGTGCTTCATGCATTTAGCTTAAGATCTTATATATCTCTATTGGACCTTCTGTAATTTCCATCTTCTTCTCCTCTACTGCTCCAATTTTCTTTCCAGAGAACCTAAAAGCTTAGATTTCCAGGGAAATGTTTGGAAATTCAAATGGAGACTCTAGCATTTTGCTTGTTGCTTCCCTGAAAGTTGGTAGAACATCCAAATACTACACTGGAAAAGCAATCTGCCCGAGTTTTGGTTAGCATTTAAGGTACATCTGAGGAGATGCCAAGGATTGGTGTCTTATATTCTAACCTCAAACCGAGTTTTTCAAGGTTTTTCCAAAATGTACCCATTTTCTTGGTGCTTTATGTACATGAACTGTATAGTCTTTGTCTCGAAAGCTATCAAGATTCTCCCATTAGTTTATTTTTAGGTCACGAATAGAGATGAGCGAGCATGCTCGCGAGCTTCCTGATGGCAACCATAGTCAGTCCAGTTGGTTCCTACGGGGGTTGCTTTTTCTAGTACCTGCTCACTCGGACCAGACTTGTAGGCTAGCTTTTCCTTCTCTTGGGTCAAAGTTTGCTGCCCTTGCACTGTGTTACAAAGCATGTGGACCTGCTGTGTCACCTTAAAAAGATTTGGCTTGGGCCAAAAAACTCTTACGAGTTTTATCAAAGGATCTAGACTTCTCTGCAGGGGAACCACCAGACTGCTTACCTCTTGGATATCTGTTCAAGTAACCGCTGACCCCCTGGGAGTCCGTAGACACCGATGTGGAGCAATAAGTGAACAGAAAGGGACAGGCCGAAGTCAGAGCTGGCAGAGTTTTTGCAATCTGGTAAACAGGCCAAGGTCAGAGCGAGCAGCTCAAGATGAGAATGAAGATCAGGTAGCGAAGAGTCAATTCCAGAAAACAAGCAGTAGCTGGTACATGGGTAGATGAAGCTAGAACACACCTTTGCAGGATACTGGTGGACGAGAACCTGTTGCTCGGATACCGTCACTGGAGAAGGTGTCCTAAGTACCCCAGATTTTGGTACCTTCCTCCTGGTCCCTCAAAATCTGGAAGGAGTGTGTGCGCCCTATGGACAGAGGGAGAGTGGTCTTGCTGGCAAGTAGCAGACCACAGCCTGTCTGGAGGGTAAGAGCAACTCTATTGGTTGGGCATGCTGGATCGAGGGTGTGGGAGTTCAGGATTCAGTAGGAGATGCAGCAGCTGTGCCCATCGGAGGGAAAGGAGTGGCGGCGGTCATGGACCAATGACATAATAGTGTATGTAAGTACCCTTGCCAAGAACCCAGTGCAAATGACCGAGTAGCCCCCTCCCTATCTTCACCTTTGCCCAGACGATCTATTCCCTTCTCTTGAAGTCTCCCTATTAGTCACAGTGAGCGACTTAAAAAACAATAAAAAACTAAAAACAAGAAATGCTGAAGTATGTAGTTCAATGGTGACACATGTGACATCTTATGCCCATTAATCGGCTTCTGTTCATATTTGGTGAATTCACCAGGTAGTCTCCATTGACTTGCTGAATAATAGGGTCCATCTTTGGTTTCTATTGTTTTGTTGGGAAGGATAGCACTGCATGGTGTGCTATTCTATAGACCAGTTCACATGTGACGTGGATCTTGCCATGAATGGAGTTACACTCAGATGTTTCTTGCCTTTTGCACAAGTTCAGACTCACACTGATACTAATGTATAGCCCCAAGGTAATATTGGGCCTGGGGCACACCAGCTTAAAGAAGAACTCCCGACAAAAATTTTATTCCATGTCCTGCTAGAAATGTACTTGATATAATCTGTAGTGAATGTCATTTTCTTACCGTTTGAATTTTTGACTTCACTATCATCCTGAAGTTTCTTATCTGTGTCATGTGACCAGCAATTAGACCCACCAACTCACACATAGACTTATGTGTGGACAGGAAGTCTAATTCTCTATGTATTCCTATGAGACTGAAAGTGAGGCTCCCATAGGAATGAATAGAGCAGTTACTGGCTTCCTGTCCTGGGTCAGTTGGAGGTCAGGGAGTTGGTCACATGACCCAGCTACAATAAGAAGAGAGGTTTTTACTCAAAGAAACAGTCACTGATAAGAAAATGACTTTCACTACAGATTACATCATGCACCTTTCTAACAGGTCAGAGAATAAATTTTTTTGCGGGAGTTCTTCTTTAATATTGAGCACATATTGAGAGGTTGAGATGTGAGGAATAAGAGCAGATCCATATTCTTGCTAAACAAAGTGCCATCATGTTCCTCATGGTTTCACTCAATCAGCATGATGGTAATAATGACTCATTGGAAGGAAATTTGCTTCTCAAATCCATCAAAGACCGCCGTCAGTCTGTTGAAGACTGATAGGATTGATTCTACCCATCTGCCAATATCAGCCGCAGGTGGTGAAGACAACACTAAGGGGTTACGCCTTGAAGACAACCTCTGTCCCTATGCCTCATTAGGATGGCATAGAAGGGTTTGCCCCGTGCTGATTAGACTACATGGACAGCCAGGTATCTCAACAACAGCACTCATGATAAGGCTTCTCTGGCAAAATCGGCTGTTTGCCAGTGGTGCCGGGAGAAGATCTTCATGGTGATCTCTGTAAAGTAGAACACCCTTCCCTTGCAAAAATGACAACCAGCCCTGTACCTCACATGGATCCAGAGATCTCCCTATTCATTGCTCCAATTGCCCTGATAGATTCTCTTCAGGCTGGCACCTCAGGGGCGTGTCTTTTCTCACGGCGTGTGTACTTTCTTCTACAGATCTTTTCCTATCACAGCTTGGGTGGGGGGTGTCCTGTATCTGGGTTTCCTTTCTTCTTGTAACTGTCCCAACTTCTAACAGAAGATAGGGCTGGTGGCAGTCGTATGATCAAACTGAGCGCGTGCGACCACCTCAGCCTAGGTGGACAAGAAAACTAAGGAAACTTACAAACAGCAGTTGGTGCTATACAGATAGTTACAGTCTAGTAAATTATTCAGTGGCTATACAAAATTTAATTATATCCAGTTACAAATGTTATCAGATCCAGGTGCTGGTTTGAAAAATGTTGAATATTTAAAGTGGTTCTCCGGGATTTTACTACTGATGACCTAGGCCATCAGTATCTGATCGGGGTCGGACCCCCAGGACCCCCGACGATCAGCAGTTTGAAAAGGCACCGGCGATCCCATGAGCGCCACGTCCTTCTCTCAGCTTTTCCTAGGCCAGTGACGTCACGTTCATTGGTCACGTGGCCTAGGAGCGGCTCAGCCCCATTCAAGTGAATGAGGCTGAGTGCGATACCAAGCACAACCACTATACAATGTACGGCGCTGTGCTTGGTGAGCTGCGAGAAGGTAGCGGTGCTCACAGGAGCGCCGGTGCCTTCTCAAACAGCTGATCGGCGGGGGTCCTGGGTGTCGGACGCCCACCAATCAGATACTGATGACCTATACTGAGGATAGGTCATCAGTAGTAAAGTCCTGGAAAACCCCTTTAATAATAATAATAAAGATACATTTTGATGAAAACCCCTTTAAGGGAATAGGTGTTTAAACGACTTTTTAAGAGCGAGAAGCAGCTGAACCTTCCATTTCCATTCTGTGTGGCTTGTAAATGAGCCATGACAATCAGATTTACGTGTGACAGGTGAATGTTTTTGCTGGGAGTCTGATATTAGCTGATGATGTGCTATCTGCTGCTGTTGTAACACGCCGGCGCTTGTCTGCCTTCTATATCACGTACTGTACGGACTGCGAAGAAATGTTACCAAGACGAGAAACAAACACACAGAAGACGTGGAGGATTTTAATCATCTTCCAGTCAAAAGGAGGAAAAAACATCTGTACTTATGGTGGTAATCCCTGAAAACACAAATTAACACATCAGTAAACTATCACGTATATCACTCTGTTAACCCTATAATGAACATGATAACCTGGAAGGAGGTTTTACTGTATACACTGCAGTTGCACTGCGAGAGTACGGCAAGCAGAAGGGACATTGGCCTCAGACCTCCACCATGGTCTTAAAGGGCATCTGTCAGCAGTTTTGTACCTATGACACTGGCTGACCTTTTGGCAGCTGAAGGCATCTATGTTGGTCCCATGTTCCTATGTGCCCGCATTGCTGAGAAAAATGATGCTTTAATATATGCTAATGAGCCTCTAGGAGCAACGAGGGGGTTGCCATTACACCTAGAGGCTCAGCTCTCTCTGCAACTGCCGCGCCCTCTACACTTTGACAGGGCCAGGCAGGCGTGATCAGATTTACATAATGTATTTATAGGAACCTGTTCATTTGATGGATGCCAATATACTTTTTTTTTTTTTACATTTTCCATATAGAAGTATACAGTAAAAAAACGTACACCATGCTGGCGTTTTTTTTTTTTTTTTTTGCGTAGATCCTGTGCAGGCACCAATATATTAGCACATGTCAGAGGTAGAGATGAGCAGATCCGTTCTAAACTAATCAAATTTCCTATGAATGTCCCAAAACGTTTCCAACTACAGAATTTTTGGGAATTCTTCCTGCTCAAAGAACACAAAATGAATGTCCCTATTTTACAGTTCCGAAAACCTCTTTCTGTACAAAGGGATAATTTTTGGGTAATTTTCTGTTTTTTAATAAAAATAAAAAAATAAAAATTTTGGGAAAGTCATTCATCTCTAGTTGGAGGCTCACATTAGAAAATCTTCAGCCCACCACATCCCTTCTTATAGCAGAAGCCCTGCTGACAAGTGACTTTCGTCTGGTCCTCCTCGCCATCAGTTCTAATGCCCGGGAAGCCATTTTATTTTTAAAAAAGCTCCGATTTTGATAACGTGAGAATGACGTGAGACTTGATCTAATTTCCAGAGGGGTTTATAAAAAGGAAGTAAATTCTTAAGGAAGTAAAATATATTATTTACCTCAATTTCTATAGCTCAGTAAGGGTTAAAATTTCAGCAGTTATCCCTCTCCCCAAGGCCAGTTTTCTGTTCCCATCCATCAAACCAGCTGTTACATCAGGTATCATCCTCTTAAAGCCAAGTATCCAGCGTACAGGACAAGTGTCATCACTACATGGCAGGCTTTGCCTCCAGGGAAGGAAGGTCAGTCTGCAGCTCTAAAGGCAGAGACGTGAGCCTCGTTGGAGAGTAGAGGTTTGTTTTTGTTGTTAGCGACAAGGATCTTGGTTTACGATAATGCTGAAGCGATGAGTGTTACACGTCCCACCGAGACGGCAATGGTGTTTGTAATAGCAGATCCAGATAATAAATTATCATCGGCGCTAACACAGTTACAAGGCCCTCGTGTCTAATCCCTTTTACTGCGCAAGACCTACGAAGGTAAATAGACCTGGTAGACCTCACTTCAAGGAACTTTAACAGGACAACCTGTTTTCTTGTTGTTTTTGGGTTATACAAGATTATTAGGGATCGGGAACCCCTTTGTTATCCATTCCTTCTGCATCCGGAGAAATGTGTCCCAACAAGATGGTTCCTCCAGAAAGACCAGGTCGCCTGTAAATCATGGTACCTGCAAAAAGAAGTCCTGAGTAGACAAGACATTGATTCAGTTTTTGCTTGATGCTTAAAGGGGTTTTCCAGGATTGTACTACTGATGACCTATCTTCAGGATAGGTCATCAGTATCTGATCGGTGGGGGTCCCCCACTACTCAGCTGTTTGAGAAGGTACCGGCGCCCCTGTGAGCGCCACTACCTTCTCCCCGCTCATCAAGCACAGCGCCGTACATTGTATAGTGGTTGTGCTGGGTATCGCGCTCAGCCCTATTCACTTGAATGGGGCTGAGCCGCTCCTAGGCCACGTGACTGATGAACGTGACGTCACTGGCCTAGGAAAAGCTGAGAGAAGGTCACAGCGCTCACGGGAGTGACAGTGCCTTCTCAAACAGCTGATCAGTGGGGGTCCCGGGTGTCGAACTCCCATCGATCAGATACTGATGGCCTATCCTGAGGATACGTCATCAGTATTAAAATCCCGGAAAACCCCTTTAAACTAAATATGCATCCCCAAAAAAGAGAAACCTAAAGCTTCCCGTTCTCTTCACCCTACTGCCTCCATTTCTCCAAAGTTGGGTGAAAACTGATGTTGGCCATAAAGGAGCACTCTAGGCAAAACTGTATTGTGCCTATGGGAGCGAGCCATGAGGGGACTATAGCTATAGAGGATGTAAGGATAGTAGTTGAAACCGGGCCCGAGTGCCTGAGGGAGCCCAAATGGCGTATGGGAAGGTGGGGACCCTCTTATAGATTTGGCATTGGGGGCCAATGAGCTTCGTGTAAATGGGGTTGTCAAGCCTAGGAGCTGACAACCCCAGTAGTCCTAAACTATGCCCCATTTAAAAACCCAAAAAACACCTGTCTGCAGTCCCGCCATGCCAGCGCCACATCTGCGTCAAGTGCCACAAGTGCTGTTCAAGCAGATGTGACCACTGACACCATTGATTAGCAGCAGTGAACACTGGGCCAAGGGCCAAGTCATCTCCTGGGCCTGTAGGGAGAGTGGTGTGGGTGCACAGGTGATTTTTAAATTTTTTTTAATAGAGCACAGTTTAGGACTGGAGCAGCGACTGTGCATATGCCGTTACACTTCTGGGTAGCAGCGCGTGCACAGTCGAGCGGTGGCACAGGCACCAAATTGACAGAGCCATGTGAGGTGTCTGGTCCGTCCATTCAAGTGGGAGCAGCAGGGACATGAACCAATCGATTCGCTCCTCTCTAGATGAAATCATGGCCATCTTTCACATATTTTATCATTGTTACCAATGCTAGTAACTATTTTTTTTTTTCTATGGAAACCCGTTCTGTTCAAACCCATCAGCAACCTCCGGCACTCCACCTGTTCCGAAACTACAACTCCCAGCATCCTCCTTTCGCTTCAGTGGGAGTTACAGGAACAGCCAAGAATGTCTGCATGCTGGGATTTGTAGTTTCGCAGCAGCTGGAGTGCCCCTAAAGGGAGCAGTTATGGCATTTATATGGCGTTTTCTTTATTCTATAAAGTGCTCTGTTATTCCAATAAGGTTTTGCCTTTTCGCTATGATTAATGGGGCTTTATTTTTATGTCATTATTTTATGTCATTTTATATTAGTATTTGCATTTTTTTTGCTGATATCGGGGGGGGGGGGGGGAAATGTGAAAGAAATAATCCGCCTCTGCCTTCTCTATGGAGAGTTCAGCTGTCTCTGTTTTCTGTGCAGCTGCAGAGTCTATAGAAATGTTTAGTAACGTCTCTGCGGAGTTATGGGCCGACCTGCCCGATCTCTAGACCCGCGGCCTGATCACTTTCTAGGCCATGAGTTAGTAGGGTTTGGTCATTTAACAGGCATGTGTCGGGGAGAGGCACGGAGTAGGACAGGCTTCTCGCTGTGCTTACAAGGAGGGATGAGATTGGAAGATCTACTAAGTAGAAAAACGGGCCCCTGGTTTTCCAGAATTGTACTACTAATGACCTATACTCAGGATAGGTCATCAGTATCTGATCAGAGGGCGTCTGACACCCAGGACCCCCGCCGATCAGCTGTTTGAGAAGTCACTGTCACTCCCGTGAGCGCCACGACCTTCTTTCAGCTTTTCCTAGGCCAGTGAGGTCACGTTCATTGGTCACGTGACCTAGTAGCGGCTTAGCCCCATTCAAGTGAATGAGGCTGAGTGCGATACCAAGCACGGCCACTATACAATGTACGGCGCTGTGCTTGGTGAGTGGGGAGAAGGTAGTGGCGCTCACGGGAGTGCCGATACCTTCTCAGACAGCTGATCGTCGGGGGTCCCGGGTGTCGGACTTCCACCGATCAGATACTGATGACCTATCCTGAGGACAAGTCGTCAGTAGTACAATCCAGGAAAATCCCCCAAAATTTGCCCAACAGTAGTTTCTGTTAGATGGCTCCTTCCTGCACAAGGAAAACTGGAGAAAGTCACGCGGATACTATAAATATGGATTCGGTAGTGACGTCAAGTTTTCATATTTTTTTTTTCTTTTAGTATCCTTTTTTAGCATGTAGTGGGAGATTTATCAGGACCGGCCCTTTCCGGTCTGGTTTTGATATCCCCTGTGCAGCTGGAGGGTGCGCCTAATTTATGATGAGGAGCAGGCATGTTCGTAAATTAGGCGCATCATTGCGCAGTCCATGCGCCTACACAGAAATCTACGGCAGCTCAGAGCTGCCATAAGTTTCTGGCTTTGCACCTGAAAACTGGTGTAAATGAAGATAAATGTCTCGCTGGTGTTGGTCACGCCCTTTTCCCACCCTTGCCACGCCCCTTTTGGAAATGCCAATTTTTTTCCTTTAAAAAGTCACACAGTTTGCCACTTTTCTGGCACACAGGAGATGATAAATCGCCCCCTTCATGCTAACCCGCCCGTAATATTCTAGCTGTGTAATTTGTTTCATACCTGCTCAGTTGTACTCATACATTTTGCACTACGGGCAGCCGTGTCATGTGCTCCACATCCTCCTTGTTCCTATATACGCTCCTCCATGTATACAGTACTGCTGGGATATATTTGTGCCTTCTCTAAGGGACTAGGAGACAAGTTATATTAAGTGAGTCCAGTGGCGTACATAGAAAAGTAAGGGCCCCATAGCGAGGATCAAACCAGCCCCCCCCCCCCGCCCCCCCACATACACACACACACACACAGGACAGAAGGGTTTCCGCCTAAATCCCTTTCAGTGAACCTTGGGACATTTTTCCACGGCCTCATTTGCTAAAACTTGTTCCTTTAGAGGGTAGAGTCCTGACCAAGTTTTCACCTCCAGTAGAAGAGGAGATAATCCCAACTAAGACTGGGCCCCCTCTTGCCCTGGGCCCCATAGCAGTCACTTGGTCTGCCGCTATGGTAGTTACGCCCCTGAGTGAGTCCATACAATGACCGGCTGCAAAGCTAGACACTGCCTGTCTGTACTATCTTTGTGTACTTTGTGCAGAATCTCCAGTGTAATTCTGGGAGTTGTAGCTTCACACTGCTCTCCCTACCACCTGCTTGTGAAAGCCGACAGGGGCAAACCTATCACAAGCAGAAGGCAGGGGAGACGGGCTGAAGCTGCATGACATAGGAATACACTCAGACTCTGCAATGTGAATTAGGCCTCATGCATCAGACCATGTGCCGGCCTTGCCCTTACCGCAGACCACAAACTGGGGTCCGCATTGCACCTGCACTGACCGTATGACCGCCGTCTGTGGATGTGGACCCATTCACTTGTTTGGTTAGAATCTGAAGCCAATACTGCTAAATCTGGAAGAACTTCAGATGGAGGCTACTGAAGAGCATCATCCACCTGTAATGGTTAATGAAGGATAAAAAGATTATGAATACCGTACTGTACAGACCTAGACAAATGTAATACAATCTATTGACAGTGACAAGACACTTGTCACCTTAAGTGGGTGTATCTTCTAAGACATGAGGGTAACAATTTACTTTGCCAGGACTTAGCAGTTACTTGACAAGTCTACAGCAGAAGAATGACTGGGACTTCAATCTGTGCAATCCAGGAAATGCCCAGAAGAATGAGGCTGTAGAGAGAAACAATGAGGTCACATCAACGATACTGACAGTGAAAACTGGTGACAGATCATGGGAAGAAGCTTTTATAAAAACTATTTTACAATGAGCTAGAACTCAATACTCCCACGCCCAGCCACAAATCCATTAAAGGGGCCGTGCCACAAAAAATATTCTAAAATGTTCAAACCAGCACCTGGATCTGAATACTTTAGTTATTCAATAAAATGTATCTGTACAGCGCCACCTGCTGTTTGCTCTTTTCCTTATTCCTCCGTCCACCTCACTGAGGTGGTCGCACGTGCTCAGTTTAAATCGTCAACTGCCACCAGCTCTGGGACACAGACCCTGAGAGAGGACATGCCCACTAAGCTGCCAAAATGAAATAATTCTAGCAGAACAATTGAAGCAGTGAATGGCGAGATCTCTGGATCCATGTGAGATAGAGAGATGTTTTTAGCTTTATTAGAAAGAGTTTTTGATTTTCTTACATCAAGATGAGGAATGTTTTTTTATAATTTTGGCCAAATGTCCAGGCTGGAACTGGCACATATTCATGTATTTATTTTTTGGGTTCACTTTACGTGTTTGTCACTAGGATTTTTTTCAAGGTTGCAACACCCTAACGGGCTACCCCCCTGAGATCTAGGGGGTATGTGTGGCCCTCTGGTTCCTCACACCCCTGTAAACCCCTTGGCGAGATCTCGACTATGGCTCTTGGCCATCACCTGAGTGAAAGCCAGAGCAGGACTGTCATTTCTCCAGCTTCAGGTGTGGGATGGCCACTAGTCTCAGACCCTTGAAGGGAGCTCTTCTCTTATGGAGAGGGTCTGCAATAGACCGCTACCTAGTGCACGTTTTTGTGTCGTACGCTGCACGATCTAGAAAACATGTACCTTGAGCTATAAAAGAAAAAAAAAATTCATGAACGTTTCCTAGTGAGTAATGACTTTCTTATGGGAATTCCTTCATTCCTTTTTCTAGTTTCCTTCCTAAATTTTAGCAATCATTGATCATAAATATGGAACCTGCATAGAAACCAAGAGTAAATATTCTCCTCCATTGGGAACCAAGACAACAAACATAACTCATCCAGCATTTTATGGGTTTTATGGGTGTGTTAAACAAAAATTGCTCCCTGAACAGATGGGGGAACTATACAAAATGCTACTTCTAGGAATACGATGAAGACCGCTGTACAGATGTTGTACAAAGACACACATCATTTCAAAGGACGTAACTCAAAATCGCCCTTAATCTTTCGTAATTTATAGTTCACGGCCTCCTGAGAGGTAGAGCGTGGGTTGGGGGCACTTTTGAACATAAACCCCTTTAATTATGAGCTTGTTAGATGCAGTGTGTAATACTATGGAGGTGGTCCAGCCCTCTCTGGAGAGGAGCATTACTCACTGCGAAAAGCCATACCTGGGAAGTGACTCAGGATGCTCCCAGGGCTAAGCTTGCGGCACCTGTCCCAGACAGGGCCGGCTATTAACAGATTACTTACTTACAGGGTGTTTGTGGAAATAAGGAATTAGACAGACATCTGGGAAGGAAACCAGTCATGGCCTTGTTTTCATGTACACAAAGCAGAGAAGCCAGAGGTACAAGGTCACTGCCACCTCTTCTCCACCTCTCATCGGGTCTGACACATCTGGAGATACTGAAGAACACTTTCCACACATTACCTTCAGACACTTATGTCCTATAGGTTGAAACTAAGATCTAGATAATTATAAATGGTACATGGTACATCATGCCCATAGTTTCATATATCTGCCCAGTTTTTGAATTTCTGCAAATTGGCTTGTGTCTACATCACCAGCTAGTCCTCTCACGACAAGAAGTCTTAAGTTTCTTGCTAGTTTACCTATACCATGCCAAAACCATTCTGTGTGTGCCCAAAACCCAACCTGAAGCCCAAATGGTTTTTAGAAAAGTCATAAATCTGCAAAACATAGCAAGGATTCATCAACTGGGATTGCATTAGAGCAGCTTGGGTCCAGTTCTTCAGTAGCTTAAAGGGATTGTCCACTCTGTCTATCTGATCGAGAGGGATTTGGCACCACTGCCAATCAACTGTTTCAGAGTAGCTCGAAGAGCCTGAAATACACAGGTCCGTGCATTGTGTAGTGGGCAGAGATTGTAACTGCTGTGAGAAAAGAACCGCATTAACCATCTCCATCCACGGCACAAGTCGTGGAACGGAGTCGTGTAGTTCTGGCACCAACTTTCTGTGACTGAGATACTGTGAAACAGCTGATTGGTGGGGGTCCTACTCCCTGCACCCATGCCAATCAGATATTGATATTTGCTCACTGATAGGCCGATATCAGCTGGGTTAGTTTTCTCGGTAATGGAGTGACGCAGGCGGCACCGAATTAGAGAGGCTGGATTCATCGCATGAGCATGGACAGGTAAGTACCTGACACCAGTACTGAAAGCCTTGAGTAAAGAGGGAAGACTATGACTATGCAGAAAGCATTGCCCTTAGACAATATCCCACCTCCCAACTTTGTAAATGAACAAAGAGAGACACGTTGTGCGTCGCGCAAAGCTGCAGATTTTTTCAGCACTAGGCCACGCCTCTAACTCCGCCCAAAACATAACTATACACCTAATCCAACTCAGTCCACTTACTGCCCCACATAGTAATTATTCCCCAGTTATGTGCCCCCAGTAATATGCCCAGCTGTGCCAACAGTAATATACCCTGTTATGTGCCCCCAGTAATATGCCCCAGTAATATGCCCAGCGGTGCTTCCCTGTAATATGTCCACATTGTGCCACTCACAGAAAGTTAAAAAAATAAACACCACATACTTACCTTTTTCCTAGCAGCATCTTCAGCAGGATACTGGCTGCGCTAGTCTGGAGGGGGCCGAGCCAAGGCTGACAGCTGGCTGGCCAGCCCCGCCCCCGCACAGACGAGAGGTATGGAGAGCTGCAGGGTGTACGGGAGGGTTGATGGATGAAGCAGTGAGCCGATGCCGGCTCTCTGCTTAATCACAATACAGGCAACTGTCTCTGTGCCCTATGGACGCAGGGACAGCTGCCAGAAACCGGGACATACCTCCCCCGTACCGAAACGGCAGGACAGCCACTGCAATCCGGGACTGTCCCGCTGGTTCTGGGACGGTTGGGAGGTATGCAATATAGGTGATTGTGGAGGATCTTTTGAGAACACCTGAAAATGATATAGTTCTCAGTGGAGAAAGTGTGGACCCAGAAGTTAACATAAAAAATAGAGAACTGAGTACAGGTTAAAATCCATTTGGCTTTTGTTAACCTACACAAGTGTTTACATCTCATAAGTCATGAGAGCTCGCATTCATATACCTGCTTTTACTGAGATTAATGGCTCCATAATGTTCCTGGGGGGGTCTCGGACGTATATAATAGTCATTACTGTTCCTTATGTAAACACCTTTGCCTCCCTCCTCCCTTCCCTGTGCAATATCAATGCAGACAATGTCAAGGCTTGGCCACTTTCCCGTCTTCAGTCAAGTGTCAAATGAGGAAACCTGTTATGTCAACAAAGTGGGCGTATGGGGTCCATAACCTGTTATACTGGGTGGGTCAAAAAAAAAAAAATTCAAGACCAGCTCCAGGTGAAGTAGTCAGAGTTCCAATGGGTCCCTGTTTATTCCATTCTTGGCTTGTTAACTATAGACCATGTGTTACCCAAATCATGGTCCTCCTTCACCAAGTCTAGCAGACCATTGCATTGCCTATCCTGAAAAAATAATCTGGTTGAGTGAATGTTGAGCCTAGAAAAATAAAACTTAACGGAAACGTAGATGTTATGAACTCCTCTTCTTCCACCATAACCCATCACCTCTTGGAGGACCTCTGAAGTTCCACACATTTAAAAAAAATAATAATAATAAATTTGACAATAAATGAAAAAGGCAAAAATCGAATTACAATAACCCAATGTTAACATAAAAGACTAGTAGATACCCCAAATAATACAGTAATGCCAACTTGGAGAAGTCTGTGTAGCCTTGGATGAAACATGTTGGGGTGTTTCTTATTACCAGGGCCAGGTTTCTCAGAGAAGATGACCGAGAACCAATTTTGCTGAGAAACCTGGCCCTGGCAATAAGAAAAACAACCCAACACGTTTCATCCACAGCTTCTCCAAGTCGGCATCACTGTATTCTTTGGGGTATCTACTAGAAAAAATGGGAAGCTTCTGCTAATTCATGCTAGGGTTATCAATATTAGAAGGCAGAGAAGATGACCAAGAACCAATTCTGCTGAGAAACGTGGCCCTGGTCATAAGAATAACAACCCAACACGTTTCATCCAAGGCTGCATGCACTTCTCCATGTCGGCACCATCTTGTGTACGAAAACTAGATTCTTTGAGGCATCTATTAGAAAAAATTGGAAGCTACTTCTACTTCACGCTAGGGTGAGGGCAGCAGAATTGGTTCTTGGTCATCTTCTCTGCCTTCTAATATTGATAAACCTAGAATGAATTAGCAGCAGCTTCCCATTTTTTCTAGTAGATACACCAAAAGAATCCAGTTCTCATACATAAGTGGTGCCGACTTGGAGAAGTCCATGCAGTCTTGGATGAAACATTTTAGGGTGTTTTCTAATTACCAGGGCCAGGTTTCTCAGCAGAATTGGTTCTCGGTCATCTTCTTTGCCTTCTAATATTGATAAACCTAGTGTGAAGTAGCAGTAGCTTCACATTTTTTCTTGTAGATAACCTAAAAGAATCCAGTTCTCATACATACCGTATTTTTCGCTTTATAAGAAGCACCCAATGATAATACGCCCACTCAGTTCCTATATCAGCCCACTGTGCCCCCATCTTACCTCAGATCAGCCCACTGTGCCCCTATCAGACCTCGAATCAGCCCACTGTGTCCCCATCAGACCTCAAACCAGCCCACTGTGTCCCCATCAGACCTCAAACCAGCCCACTGTGTCCCCATCAGACCTCAGAGCAGCCCACTGTGCCCCCATCAGACCTCAGAGCAGCCCACTGTGTCCCCATCAGACCTCAAACCAGCCCACTGTGTCCCCATCAGACCTCAAACCAGCCCACTGTGTCCCCATCAGACCTCAGATCAGCCCACTGTGCCCCCATCAGACTTCAGAGCAGCCCACTGTGCCCACATGAGACCTCAAACCATCCCACTGTGTCCCCATCAGACCTCAGATCAGCCCACTGTGTCCCCATCAGACCTCAGATCAGCCCACTGTGCCCCCATCAGACCTCAGATCAACCCACTGTGCCCCATCTTACCTCAGATCAGCCTACTGTGCCCCCATATCAGCCCACTGTGCCCCTATCAGACCTCAGATCAGCCCACTGTGTCCCCATCAGACCTCAGATCAGTCCACTGTTCCCCATCAGACCTCAGATCAGCCCACTGTGCCCCATCAGACCTCAGATCAGCCCACTGTGACCTCAGTCAGCCCACTGTGCCCCCATCAGACCAGTCAGCCCCCATCAGACCTCAGGTCAGCACTCTGCCCCCATCAGACCTCAGACAAGCCCACTGTGCCCCCATCAGAATAAAATAAAAAAACTCTCTTACCTCTCCTGTGCCGTGGCTCCGCTCGGGGTCAGGCGCTCCTCTGTCTTCTCTGCCCGTGCTGCACTGTCACCTGACTGCGTGCAGCGTCAGGTCAGAGTGCGCGCACTATGTCCTGACGCTGTACGCGGTCAGGACAGTGCAGCGCCAGAAGGAGAAGACAGAGGAGCGCCGGACCCGTTGCGGGGCTGCAGCGCAGGAGGGTGAGTATGTTTTCCCGCTCCCGGAACCTATTACATACTAGTGAGCGCTTCCATAATGGAAACGCTCACTAGTATTTGCTTTATAAGACGCACCGCTATTTTGCCCCTACATTTTTTTGGGGGGGGGGGTACGTCTTATAAAGTGAAAAATATGGTAAGTGATGTCGACTTGGAGAAGTCCCTGCAGCCTTGGATAAAACATTTTGGGGTGTTTTTCTTTATTATTATTATTATTATTCAGGCCACGTTTCTCAGCAGAGTCGGTCCTCAGTCATCTTCTCTGCCTTCTAATATTGATCACAAAGAACTCATTTTGTGGGGAAATGTGAGTAAACCACATGTTTTATTTCTAGTTGGAGTCGATTTTCTATTCAAGGCATACAATTAATGATGGGTCTTTGAATTTCTTTGTGCTTCTTCATATCGAAGGTGACTATTGTACGTTAGATTATTACAGGGTGTGTTTTAGTGTTTTTTGTTTTGTGTTTTTTTTTCTCAGTGGATTGTAGTTGTTTCTTTATCTGATATGAAATCCTAAGAAAATCGCTGCGAGATGAGCGGAAAATGTAGATAAGAAAAATGTAAAGTCCACATTGCAATGTGTTTCGGTTATGGTGGAATCTAGGTTGCTATATACCGTCCCTTTAACCGTACACACTTCAAGTACAATCTTCAGCCAAGTGTCCCGGTTTCCTGGCAACCTGTAGGAAGCACTTTTAATTTTCTTGTTTACTTGGGATTCTTATCCTTTGTGTGAGCTGTCAGGTTGAGGGCTGGCCTCTTGTCTTTCTAAATAACGCTGGTAGGATGAGCGGGCTTCATTCCAGCTTTGTGGTGGCCCTTAACTGGCCCCTTTTAGAAAAATATATGAAATAATCCAACGTCCCATATCAGCTGTGTGCATTAATCCTTAAAGGATCGCTGGCATCTGTTGTACGGGAGGCGTTAATTATTTTACACGTAGGATTCACAGCTTAGGGCAGACATCTGTAGTGTGAAACGTCTGCGAAACAAGTGTGGTGCATCAGGAATTGAGAAAAGGAGGTGAAACGTGTGTCCTGATGAAGGCACATCATCACCTTCTATGCAGCTTTTCTCATGTATTTAGGAACGTGGTTCCCTTTCACATTCAATTTAATTTTTCACTTTGAAGCACTTCAGTCATTACATGGTCTTGTGAACCCTGCCGTAGTAAAGATCTGTAATATGGGGCCCACAGGCTCTGGGCCTATACTGTACCACCATGTATATCCCATATGACTTATAGAGGACCTTTCACCACTCCTGACATGCCTGTTTTAATAGCTTCATGCATTCCCCATGTAATAACAATTCTGGAACATCTATTCTTATGGCTCTATGTTGTACCATCCCTTTATTATTTGCACTAGAAGTTATGAATGAATTGCTATTTGTCTTCAGTAAAGGAACAGAGGGGAGGTAACTAGTTGGCGGTGTGTATCTGCACAGACTGACTCTAGCCAATCAGTGCTGTCATGTTCAGACTGTGCAGGTACACCCCCCCAACTTGTTAACTCCCCTCTCTACCCTTACTGAAGGCAAATAGCAATTGATTCATAACTTCTAGTGCAAATAATAAAGGAATGGCACAACATACAGACATAAGAATAGATGTTCCAGACTTGTTATTACATGGGGAATGTATGAAGCTATTAAAACAGGCATGTCAGGAGCGGTGAAAGGTCCTCTTCAATCCCATTTTATGCTGTAGTATGAAGTATTCTATAAACCGTGCTTCCAAGGAAGAGTAAAGTGCCTTTCGTATTCTCAAGGAGGCACCATATAGCAGCACATGGAGTGCCAACACCCATAGGACACCAATGGTCTTGGTGGACATCTTGGACATCTACAAATACTTTTCTGCTGCCATGTAACCCTTCCTAGCTGCGTACACCTGTGTGGGAAAGGGATAAAATGCACAGTTGACATACGTGACAAGGAGATAATGGTGACTAGTTGCTACAATGTAGAAACCATACTGTCATACCGCATACAAGGAGCACATGTTTTCCATAAGTGATGCCCATATATATGTCTGCCATGCTGACTGCTATCGTTAACATATTGTACAGTGACCAATATTACTAGATTGATTATGTATGGGGGTGTTTTTTGGATTTATTACAACTACATTTTTGGAAATGCCCGAGGATTCTTTAGAATTTTTTTTTATGGTGGTCTCCACTTTTAGCCTGGAGTCTTAATATGTCCTACAGCACATGGATATGACACTGACAAACCTCTCTTTTTTTTTGTTTTGTTTCCTCCTAGGGTAGACGCTTGGCTTCCAACACGGGCACCAGTCTGGTAACATCAACCCTTCTGTGGTCTACAGGAAGACTGAAGACTGCTGTACACGAAGCCCAACATGCAGAAGTATATGTATATATATTTCACGCTGGAAAATTTGAGAGTAATGCAAGTAATATGGAGTATTGGAAATCGTTACTGCACGATGGAGTATGAACTCTGTTCTTGACATTTGCAATGGATGATGGTCTGGAGGTCTACCACCACAGGATGGCTTTACACAAGCAAAAGAAAATACTATATGGTTTTTATTCGTTACCGCCCCCAAAAAGACTCATTATCCAGAATAAATTAAACTTTTAAGGTCCTTACTATCCAAAAAGCTGAAGATGCTGAAGGATCTACATGTCCTCCTATATTCTGTATCGTGGATCCAAGCTTCAGAGCTTATTTCCTCAATTACGAACTCTTATCTGTACATCACTTGCTCTGATTTAAAGAGAATATTAAATACTAAAAAAAAATTCAAAAATATTTGTAATCGTTCACTTATTACTCTGCAAACAAGAAAGGAATCCAATTGCTTAAACAGTACAGATCACTTCATGCCCAGCCGCATGTGATTCATACATGCACTATGTCATGGATGAAACCAAGCATGTAGGGAAGTATCATGCCCTATGAAGGGCATAATCTTGGCTACGCCAAGTAGTAGTAACGCCGCACACAGTGCACTCAGCTACTAAGGTCTACAAAATAATTTGTCATAACTAAAAACTTCACCGTTTCATGCTCCCCATTGATTGTGGTTAAATGGCTAACCAAAGTCAATATTATCATTGGCTAATCTAACGTTAGGCGCGTCGTTAGTGGAAGTCTCCAGTTAGAGGTGAGATATTCTAATGAGGAATCTGGGTGGAGACTAAAAGTTTGCTGGAAAAAAAATCCAATTGAGAACGTAAAGTTTTTTTCGTGCCAATAGAGTTACCACATTTCCAGCAAATGGCTTCTATTTCCAGTAGTCAAGTGATGACTAAGGCCCCTTTCACACTAGCGGCAGCACAGATCTGGCAGGTGAAGGGTCACGCCGGATCCGTGCTGCCGCAGGTGCACGTGTGGGGCCGGAACCACGCTCAGGCCCCACATGTGTCAGACACTATGAGGAGGGAGGGGGAGTTACTTACCTGTCCCAACAGCTCCCGATCTGTCCCAGCTCCGGACCTGACCAGCGACGAGGAGGAGGACGGCATGCACAAGGGTAGGGAGGGAGGGGAAAGTGCAAGGTGACGGATCCGTCATGAACTCCATCGAAAGTCAATGGAGGACGGATCCGTTTACCATTGTGTCACACCGAAAGGATCAGTCCCCATTGACTTGCATTGGGGGTTATTCCGGATCCGTATTGGTGCAGATGCCCAGACCGGAGAGCAAACCGCCAGCATGCTGCGGTTTGCTCTCCAGTCTGGAGACTGAAGAGAACTGAACGGAATGCATTTAGGAGCATTCTGTTCTCTTCAGTTCAGTTTTGTCCCCATTGACAATGGGGACAAAACTGAAGCGTTTTTTTCCGGTATTGAGCCCCTATGATGGAACTCAATACCGGAAAATGAAAAAGCTAGTGTGAAAAGTAGCCTAAGGTCTGCCATGCATTAGAAAACAAGAATCAGCCATGAAGAAGATATTTATGGAAGTAGGATATTATCATGGCTGGTGGTTTTCTTCAGCTTACTTTACATATGGTTTCCAAAATTGTACATAGGAGGCTATGGGGCCGATGCTAGAAGGGCAGCTTCAGTTGGCCTCCTCCTTCTCCATGGGCAGTATGAAAGCTCTATAGTTACCAAAAAATGTGAAAGAGATAAAAATACATGGAGGGCCATAGGCCTGTACGCAGGGGGGCGGGAAGTACAACAAAGTTGGCCAGATGTGTGCTTAACTGCAAAGTAGGCAGGACTCTAGTAACATGTGGAGTCCTGTTGGCCACCGAGTTCTCCAAGACTCCAGTACTCAGAATACTCTAGAACAAACTTGAACTCAATTGGTAAAGGTAGCTTTATATTGAGACCCCAGATGGAAATGGATATAGAACAAAATGTATTTGTCCAGCACCTTTTTAATCCAAATAAGGCTGGTTTCAAATCCGCGACTGTGCGCCCGCCAGGGTTCTCCGGATCCGAGATGTTACCAGAATGCCCACCGGCCCCATTGACTATAATGGGATCTGGTGGAGATCCGTCCACAAAGAGGCAAATATCCGGCATATTCGCCGGATTTTGCCAGACAAAAACAGCCACATTCATTGTTTAGTTTTTTTTGTTCCTGCCGATTCCTGGCATTCTATGCTAAAACTCCATGTCGGAAAGGACAAATGCACATGTGAAAGAAGCCTAAAGTTTGTGCTACCTCCATTTCCATCTGAAATCTCTGCATTACCTTGTCCTGGCAGCACGATATAAAACCCAGTAGCATTTTCATTCACTAAACTGAACAAGCCAGGAGTGAAGAAGTTGCGGGTCAAAAGGACCATCTCTCCTACAAAGGTTAGGAAGAAATATAACTAAGCACCAGGGCCTTCTTCTACCAGGATGGAACTAGCATCTCTGTAGGCCTCATTTTTACTTTGTCATTGGGCTACCTTTCATGCGCATACTCCTGTAGGCCACCTTTACGCGTGAAAACAGTATTTTGCGTTTTTTATGAAGTAACAGTTCTTGAAATGTCCCCTATATTCTCCTTCTTACAAAATGCACGTCACTGTTACCTGCTGGGCATGAGTTTTCCACCAAGATATGATAGATGAAGGCTGTGATATCTTTAAGTTCTAGAAGTTGTTGCAGAAAATACATGGTTGTTTTGTTGGCCATCAGCAAGGTAGAAGAACATTGTCATAGAACTGTACCTCAACCGGTTTGGGCATAACAAATTATGTGGAAACCAACAAGTGAGATACACAAGACACTGGAGGGGTTTCCTTATCCTTGACTTGCAAAGATCGTTAAACATCAGTTGTCCATCTTGCAGGAGAAGGCAATGACCTAATTGGTGCACAGTTCCTTTTTGGAAGGGAATGGGTTAATGGAGGTGGGTGTCGGGGGGGGGAGGGGTAATGGAACATTCCTTGCGGTAAAGACATGGCTCCAGAGAGCATTTGGAATATGTTATTCTTGGATTGTAGTGCCCAAAATTCAGAGTTTTATGAGGATCCTAAAACTCTTAAGTGCCCAAATAGGTCAGTGTTGATTCAGTTTCTTCTTTCTACCATAATATTTGTATTATGCATATGAACAGAAAGTAGACTTTTGGGCGAACACAGGTGATGGATTAATTTGGGCTACCCCATTTCTGTTGGGACGTCGCGCCACGCATCCCACGCAGTATCATACGTGACCGCCACTACAAGACTGGAGACTACCTGGGCATACCTGAATTAATGAGGAGATATGAAGCCTACTTAATATTGAAGCAAAACATGCCTTGGATTCCTGGTTGGATTATGTGATGGTCAGAATATCTCAACACTCATGTGCAAAACAAAAGTTGGTTAATACAACATATATCCACCATACATCAGGCTTTATTTATGATGACCACAGGAGACAAAAGAAATTATAACTACTTGAGTTTCAGTGCAAGTTTGTATAATGGGTCCAAATGTGGGCATCTGCTCTATAAGATGGTATAACCAATATGTATATACACCGTATTTTTCATCCTATAAGACTCACCTAGGTTTTAGAGGAGGAGAATTAGAAAAATATTTTTCATTATACCTCAGATCAGACCCCCAATCTGACCCCACAATTTTAATAAGAACCCCCCCCAAATAGATCTCAGATCAGACCCCCAATGTTAATAAGACCTCCGCTCAGACCCAAATGCGAATGACCCCCAATCAGACCTCAAATCAGAGCTCCAAGTGAATGACCCACCCCCCCAGATCTCATATCAGAGCCCAATATGAATATGACCCCCCCTCATTCAAAACTCAGATCAGACTCCCAATTTGAATGGCCCCCCAGACCTTAGATAAGAGCTCCAATATGAATACCCCCCCATTCAGACGTCAGATCAGACCCCCTATATGAATGAACCCCCTTCCCCCCCAAGACCTCAGATCAGACCCCCATGCTCAGAGCAAATAAAATGAAAAAAGAAAATCAATTTGCCGCTCCTAGGATACAGCTCTCTTCTTCCTGCCGCGTGCTGTGACCCGAGTGCTGACATCCTCACGCTGGTTGCACCACTGTCCCTACACAGTGCGTGGCTAAGGACCATGAAGCTGTGAGTACAGAACCGGGGGAGGACTGTATTCACCACTTCCTGGTCCTCCTGTACTAATGAGTGCTTCCATAATGGAATAACTCATTAGTATTCACCCCTTTGGGAGGGGAAGTGTCTTATAGGGAGAAAAATATGGGTTATATATATATATATATAATTTGTATATAGTGGAGAAGGGACTTGTGGTGTCCTGCTCATTACTATTTACTTAAAGGGCTTCTCCATCTTGGACAATCCCTACTTGTTAGAATCGTCTCTTGATAATATGTTGAAAAGATTCAGGAAAGATTTTTGTCCACCGCTTCATTCAAATGGGGGACACTGGGTCTTCATTCCCATGATGGGTGAGACAATCAGACAGTTATGAAAGGGAATCTGTCATCTCCGAAACACAAACCTGCAGTAAAATGCACTCACTGGACTCCTGTGCTCACTCATATAATGGAGAGGACTCAAAGAAGAGACCACTGAGTGCATTTTACTGCCGGTTTGTGGGAGCACAGCGTCAGAATGGAAGTGAGTATGAAGATAAAACTTACATATTCGGATTCAGCATCACTTACACTATACAACGCTTACTCTAGTTCAGGGGGTGTTTCGGAGATGACAGGTTTCCTTTAAGTATCCTGATATAGGTGATTAATTGATATTGGAACAATCCACTTTAAAGAATTAATACCACCTGTAAAAACATCTTTCAGCGATCAAAAATATATAATTTGTAGCATGCTGGTGCCCGGTGCAAGATGGTGCCCGGCCTTGGCTTAAAGGGCATCTGTCAGCAGTTTTGTACCTATGACACTGGCTGACCTGTTACATGTGCACTTGGCAGCTGAAGACATCTGTGTTGGTCCCATGTTCATATGTGTCCGCATTGCTGAGAAAAATGATGTTTTAATATATGCAAATGAGCCTCTAGGAGCAACGGGGGCGTTACCATTACACCTAGAGGCTCCATTTTCTCTGCAACTTCAGCATCATGTAAACTTTGACAGGGCCAGGCAGGCAGTCAAACAAAGTGGAGAGTGCGCAGCAGTTATAGAGAGAAATGGGAGTAACGGCAACGCCCCCATTGCTCCTAGAGGCTCATTTGCATATATTAAAACTTCATTTTTCTCAGCAAGTCAGGCAAATAGGACCATGGGACCAGCACAGATGTCTTCAGCTCCCAAGACCACATGCAAAAGGACCGCCAGTGTCATAGGAACAAAACTACTAACAGATGCCCTTTAAATTTAAAGGGGTTGTATGATTAGAAAGTTAAAAAAAAGTAAGATAACCACTCTTTGTCGGAAGGCCGAGTCTTGTACTCTAGCTTGTCCTCATTTGCTCGATTGATGCAGTCAATGGAAGAAAGAAGAGGTGTCTGCAACAAAAAATTGCAAACCCATAAAGTATTTTGATTCTTGGACAACTCCTTAAAGAACAGGTAGTAAGATGGATAGTACAGTAGGTTTTGTTTTACTGGGATTTTTTTTTATCGAGTTAGGCTTTAAAAGGTATCTTAGAACTTATTTTCTGTAGGTCATGTGTTTCAAGAGGTGGACAGTATGAAGGACTAATGGTCACTTTCTTGGGTCTTCTAATTTCAGTCGTCCTGATGAAGTCACCTCTTGCACAACCGCACTTGTACGATGCCTATTGGAAATGACACAAGTTTCGGCACTTTTCAGAATGTCCTGGGTTTTGTCATCTTTGGACATCTTAAATCAATCTGTTATATTAGCAAGTTCATTCTGTATTGTTGATGCTGCCAAAATCCAACAAATACAGAGATCTGCTCAAGTGATTTGTACATCTTAAGATCTGGGGAGGTTGGGGTGGGGACAAGAATAATCAGAACCCCCCCCCCGGGGGGAGCACAATGAGGACCGACTGGGAAGTGGACATGTAGTCATTGGAGATGGTGGGATTAGGGGTCACTTACTTTACATTTTAATATCATATTGACATTTTTTGACTTTTTGTTCAATTCTCACAGTCAGTTACTGATGCCAATTATTTCTCCATGTGTGCCAGCCTGTGACGTGTGGTTTCCATGCGGCTTATTTCTATGACCATGCAAGGCTTTGATAAACACGTGTGTTGCAGACCTGGGAGGCTTTTCATTAGTTTACTTTTTGCAAAGTCAAATATTAGTTGTCGGTTGGATATTCTCAGATTTTTTTTCTTCACCCTTGCTTTTGTGCGTCCCTCCTCGCCTGGCGCCTTGTCCCTCAGATAAGAGTGTGCGAAGAGGTGGGAGGGAGCAGCGCTTAAAGGTTTACATCGAGCGCTCTCTACCTGTACAGCAAACCTGAGGCACTTCCCGCATTCTGCAAAAAACAAACAAAGCAAGTATTGAGAATACACAGGGCGGCCAAGCTCAAGCTTCACTCCCAAACTGCAGTGTATGAGGGCTCCAACTGACATGGAGGACTTAGAGATGCCCAAAGGCTCCATCGTAAGGGTGGCCAACATCTTTCTTGGTCATAGACACCCCGATGCCACTATGGTAAGGGTGGTCACTAGCTTCATCAGTCATAGACTCCCCAATGCCCCTATGGTAAGGGTGGTCATCATCTTCATCAGTCATAGACACCCCAATGCCCCTATGGTAAGGGTGGTCACTAGCTTCATCAGTCATAGACTCCCCAGTGCCCCTATGGTAAGTGTAGTCATCATCTTCATCAGTCATAGACACCCCAATGCCCCTATGGTAAGTGTAGTCATCATCTTCATCAGTCATAGACACCTCAATGCCCCTATGGTAAGGGTGGTCACCAGCTTCATCAGTCATAGACTCCCCAATGCCCCTATGGTAAGGGTGGTCATCATCTTCATCAGTCATAGACGCCCCAATGCCCCTATGGTAAGGGTGGTCATCATCTTCATCAGTCATAGATGCCCCAATGCTCCTATGGTAAGGGTGGTCATCATCTTCATCAGTCATAGACACCCCAATGCCCCTATGGTAAGGGTGGTCACCAGCTTCATCAGTCATAGACTCCCCAATGCCCCTATGGTAAGGGTGGTCATCATCTTCATCAGTCATAGACGCCCCAATGCCCCTATGGTAAGGGTGGTCACTAGCTTCATCAGTCATAGACTCCCCAATGCCCCTATGGTAAGGGTGGTCACCAGCTTCATCAGTCATAGACGCCCCAATGCCCCTATGGTAAGGGTGTTCACTAGCTTCATCAGTCATAGACTCCCCAATGCCCCTATGGTAAGGGTGGTCACCAGCTTCATCAGTCATAGACTCCCCAATGCCCCTATGGTAAGGGTGGTCATCATCTTCATCAGTCATAGACGCCCCAATGCCCCTATGGTAAGGGTGGTCACCAGCTTCATCAGTCATAGACTCCCCAATGCCCCTATGGTAAGGGTGGTTATCATCTTCATCAGTCATAGATGCCCCAATGCCCCTATGGTAAGGGTGGTCACTAGCTTCATCAGTCATAGACTCCCCAATGCCCCTATGGTAAGGGTGGTCATCATCTTCATCAGTCATAGACACCCCAATGCCCCTATGGTAAGGGTGGTCATCATCTTCATCAGTCATAGACGCCCCAATGCTCCTATGGTAAGGGTGGTCATCATCTTCATCAGTCATAGACACCCCAATGCCCCTATGGTAAGGGTGGTCACCAGCTTCATCAGTCATAGACTCCCCAATGCCCCTATGGTAAGGGTGGTCATCATCTTCATCAGTCATAGACGCCCCAATGCCCCTATGGTAAGGGTGGTCACTAGCTTCATCAGTCATAGACTCCCCAATGCCCCTATGGTAAGGGTGGTCACCAGCTTCATCAGTCATAGACGCCCCAATGCCCCTATGGTAAGGGTGTTCACTAGCTTCATCAGTCATAGACTCCCCAATGCCCCTATGGTAAGGGTGGTCACCAGCTTCATCAGTCATAGACTTCCCAATGCCCCTATGGTAAGGGTGGTCATCATCTTCATCAGTCATAGACGCCCCAATGCCCCTATGGTAAGGGTGGTCATCATCTTCATCAGTCATAGACACCCCAATGCCCCTATGGTAAGGGTGGTCACCAGCTTCATCAGTCATAGACTCCCCAATGCCCCTATGGTAAGGGTGGTCATCATCTTCATCAGTCATAGACGCCCCAATGCCCCTATGGTAAGGGTGGTCATCATCTTCATCAGTCACAGACGCCCCAATGCCCCTATGGTAAGGGTGCTCACTAGCTTCATCAGTCATAGACTCCCCAATGCCCCTATGGTAAGGGTGGTCATCATCTTCATCAGTCATAGACGCCCCAATGCCCCTATGGTAAGGGTGGTCACCAGCTTCATCAGTCATAGACTCCCCAATGCCCCTATGGTAAGGGTGGTTATCATCTTCATCAGTCATAGATGCCCCAATGCCCCTATGGTAAGGGTGGTCACTAGCTTCATCAGTCATAGACTCCCCAATGCCCCTATGGTAAGGGTGGTCATCATCTTCATCAGTCATAGACACCCCAATGCCCCTATGGTAAGGGTGGTCACCAGCTTCATTAGTCATAGACTCCCCAATGCCCCTATGGTAAGGGTGGTCACCAGCTTCATCAGTCATAGACTCCCCAATGCCCCTATGGTAAGTGTAGTCATCATTTTCATCAGTCATAGACACCTCAATTCCCCTATGGTAAGGGTGATCACCAGCTTCATTAGTCATAGACTCCCCAATGCCCCTATGGTAAGGGTGGTCATCATCTTCATCAGTCATAGACGCCCCAATGCCCCTATGGTAAGGGTGGTCATCATCTTCATCAGTCATAGACGCTCCAATGCCCCTATGGTAAGGGTGGTCATCATCTTCATCAGTCATAGACGCCCCAATGCCCCTATGGTAAGGGTGGTTATCATCTTCATCAGTCATAAATGCCCCTATGGTAAGGGTGGTCATCATCTTCATCAGTCATAGACGCCCCAATGCCCCTATGGTAAGGGTTGTCATCATCTTCATCAGTCATAGACGCCCCAATGCCTTTATGGTAAGGGTGGTCATCATCTTCATCAGTCATAGACGCCCCAATGCCCCTATGGTAAGGGTGGTTATCATCTTCATCAGTCATAGATGCCCCAATGCCCCTATGGTAAGGGTGGTCACTAGCTTCATCAGTCAAAGACTCCCTAATGCCCCTATGGTAAGGGTGGTCATCATCTTCATCAGTCATAGATGCCCCAATGCCCCTATGGTAAGGGTGGTCACCAGCTTCATTAGTCATAGACTCCCCAATGCCCCTATGGTAAGGGTGGTCACCAGCTTCATCAGTCATAGACTCCCCAATGCCCCTATGGTAAATGTGGTCATCGTCTTCATCAGTCATAGACACCTCAATGCCCCTATGGTAAGGGTGGTCATTATCCTTATTAGTCATAGACGCCCCAATGCCCCTATGGTAAGGGTGGTCACCAGCTTCATCAGTCATAGAAACGCCAATGACCCGATCATAAGAATGGCTACCAGTTACATCAGTCATAAATGCCCATATCATAAAAGTGTTTACCAGCTTCATCAGTCATAGACACCCCAATGCCCCTATGGTAAAGGTGGTCATCATCTTCATCAGTCATAGACATCCCAATGCCCCTATGGTAAGGGTGGTCACCAGCTTCATCAGTCATAGAAACCCCAATCCTCCGATCATGATAATGGTTACCAGTGACATCAGTCATAGACGCCCCAATACACCTGTGCAACAAGGGTCAGCAGCCTCATCAGTCATTGACACTCCAATGCCCCTATGCAACAAGGGTCACCAGCTTATCACAACAGTGGTCACCAACTTCATCGGTAAGGGTGGTCACCAGCTTCATCAGTCATAGACTTCCCAATGCCCCTATGGTAAGGGTGGTCATCATCTTCATCAGTCATAGACGCCCCAATGCCCCTATGGTAAGGGTGGTCATCATCTTCATCAGTCATAGACACCCCAATGCCCCTATGGTAAGGGTGGTCACCAGCTTCATCAGTCATAGACTCCCCAATGCCCCTATGGTAAGGGTGGTCACCAGCTTCATCAGTCATAGACGCCCCAATGCCCCTATGGTAAGGGTGGTCACCAGCTTCATCAGTCATAGACTCCCCAATGCCCCTATGGTAAGTGTAGTCATCATCTTCATCAGTCATAGACGCCCCAATGCCCCTATGGTAAGGGTGGTCATCATCTTCATCAGTCATAGACGCCCCAATGCCCCTATGGTAAGGGTGCTCACTAGCTTCATCAGTCATAGACTCCCCAATGCCCCTATGGTAAGGGTGGTCATCATCTTCATCAGTCATAGACGCCCAATGCCCCTATGGTAAGGGTGGTTATCATCTTCATCAGTCATAGATGCCCCAATGCCCCTATGGTAAGGGTGGTCATCATCTTCATCAGTCATAGACGCCCCAATGCCCCTATGATAAGGGTGGTCATCATCTTCATCAGTCATAGACGCCCCAATGCCTTTATGGTAAGGGTGGTCATCATCTTCATCAGTCATAGACGCCCCAATGCCCCTATGATAAGGGTGGTTATCATCTTCATCAGTCATAGATGCCCCAATGCCCCTATGGTAAGGGTGGTCACTAGCTTCATCAGTCAAAGACTCCCTAATGCCCTATGGTAAGGGTGGTCATCATCTTCATCAGTCATAGATGCCCCAATGCCCCTATGGTAAGGGTGGTCACCAGCTTCATCAGTCATAGACTCCCCAATGCCCCTATGGTAAATGTGGTCATCGTCTTCATCAGTCATAGACACCTCAATGCCCCTATGGTAAGGGTGGTCATTATCCTTATTAGTCATAGACGCCCCAATGCCCCTATGGTAAGGGTGGTCACCAGCTTCATCAGTCATAGAAACGCCAATGACCCGATCATAAGAATGGCTACCAGTTACATCAGTCATAAATGCCCATATCATAAAAGTGTTTACCAGCTTCATCAGTCATAGACACCCCAATGCCCCTATGGTAAGGGTGGTCATCATCTTCATCAGTCATAGACGCCCCAATGCCCCTATGGTAAGGGTGGTCATCATCTTCATCAGTCATAGACGCTCTAATGCCCCTATGGTAAGGGTGGTCATCATCTTCATCAGTCATAGACGCCCCAATGCCCCTATGGTAAGGGTGGTTATCATCTTCATCAGTCATAAATGCCCCTATGGTAAGGGTGGTCATCATCTTCATCAGTCATAGACTTCCCAATGCCCCTATGGTAAGGGTGGTCATCATCTTCATCAGTCATAGACGCCCCAATGCCCCTATGGTAAGGGTGGTTATCATCTTCATCAGTCATAAATGCCCCTATGCCCCTATGGTAAGGGTGCTCACTAGCTTCATCAGTCATAGACTCCCCAATGCCCCGATGGTAAGGGTGGTCATCATCTTCATCAGTCATAGACACCCCAATGCCCCTATGGTAAGGGTGGTCACCAGCTTCATCAGTCATAGACTCCCCAATGCCCCTATGGTAAGGGTGGTCACCAGCTTCATCAGTCATAGACGCCCCAATGCCCCTATGGTAAGGGTGGTCACCAGCTTCATCAGTCATAGACTCCCCAATGCCCCTATGGTAAGTGTAGTCATCATCTTCATCAGTCATAGACGCCCCAATGCCCCTATGGTAAGGGTGGTCATCATCTTCATCAGTCATAGACGCCCCAATGCCCCTATGGTAAGGGTGGTCATCATCTTCATCAGTCATAGACGCCCCAATGCCCCTATGGTAAGGGTGGTCATCATCTTCATCAGTCATAGACGCCCCAATGCCCCTATGGTAAGGGTGCTCACTAGCTTCATCAGTCATAGACTCCCCAATGCCCCGATGGTAAGGGTGGTCATCATCTTCATCAGTCATAGATGCCCCAATGCCCCTATGGTAAGGGTGGTCATCATCTTCATCAGTCATAGACGCCCCAATGCCCCTATGGTAAGGGTGCTCACTAGCTTCATCAGTCATAGACTCCCCAATGCCCCTATGGTAAGGGTGGTTATCATCTTCATCAGTCATAGACGCCCCAATGCCCCTATGATAAGGGTGGTTATCATCTTCATCAGTCATAGATGCCCCAATGCCCCTATGGTAAGGGTGGTCACTAGCTTCATCAGTCAAAGACTCCCTAATGCCCCTATGGTAAGGGTGGTCATCATCTTCATCAGTCATAGATGCCCCAATGCCCCTATGGTAAGGGTGGTCACCAGCTTCATTAGTCATAGACTCCCCAATGCCCCTATGGTAAGGGTGGTCACCAGCTTCATCAGTCATAGACTCCCCAATGCCCCTATGGTAAATGTGGTCATCGTCTTCATCAGTCATAGACACCTCAATGCCCCTATGGTAAGGGTGGTCATTATCCTTATTAGTCATAGACGCCCCAATGCCCCTATGGTAAGGGTGGTCACCAGCTTCATCAGTCATAGAAACGCCAATGACCCGATCATAAGAATGGCTACCAGTTACATCAGTCATAAATGCCCATATCATAAAAGTGTTTACCAGCTTCATCAGTCATAGACACCCCAATGCCCCTATGGTAAAGGTGGTCACCGGCTTCATCACTCATAGACGCCCCAATGCCCCTATGATAAGGGTGGTCATCATCTTCATCAGTCATAGACATCCCAATGCCCCTATGGTAAGGGTGGTCACCAGCTTCATCAGTCATAGAAACCCCAATCCTCCGATCATGATAATGGTTACCAGTGACATCAGTCATAGACGCCCCATTACACCTGTGCAACAAGGGTCAGCAGCCTCATCAGTCATTGACACTCCAATGCCCCTATGCAACAAGGGTCACCAGCTTATCACTCCAATGCCCCTATCACAACAGTGGTCACCAACTTCATCAGTCACAGACACTCCAATGCCCCTATCGTAACAGTGGTCACCACCTTCATCAGTCACAGACACTCCAATGCCCCTATCGTAACAGTGGGCAACACCTTCAAAATTCATAGACACTCCAATGGCCCCATCGTAAGAGTGGTCACAGCTTCATCGTTCATAGACAACCCAATGCCCCTAATACAAGAGTGGTCAACACCTTCATAAGTCATAGACACCCCAATGCCCCTATAACAAGAGTGGTCAACACCTTCATCAGTCATAGACACTCCAATGCCCCCATCACAAGAGTGGTCACCAGCTTCATCAGTTGTAGCCATCCCAATCCCCCTGCTGCAACAATGGTCATCAGTCATATCGTAAACCATATACCATAGGAGTACTACTTTTACTTTGAAGTGGTGTTCCATTACAGGTACATCCACACAGGCTGAAAGATACAGCAGGAAAGTATGCTGCAGATTACGTTGTGGGTTTGCTACAAAAACTGCAGCAAAACCAGCATGTATTACATGCGACTTTTTTTATGGAAATGGCTGTAGATTTTTTTTAAGACCATACACTAGTCTAAAATATTTTTGAGTGGATAGTGCCAATTTTATTAAAAAGGATGTGCATTTTGGTCTGTCGGAAATTCAGAAAATTAAATCAATGAGTGCCATGAGCTCTACTGTGCAGGTTCAGCTGAGTCGCAGACACAGGAAATACAGGGAAGCGATGGGTGGCCTGCATCTGCACTTGTGCTGAATGCTTTCATCATCCACGCAGTAGAGGATACAGCTGCCATCTTGAGTAGCTATAGATGGTGCTGCAAAGCCCCTCGTCTCTTCCTTCCCTTCATAACTGGGTGTAAGGCAGCAAAGGTAACAAAACTGGCGCATAAAAAAATAAAAGTTTTTGACGGTGGGTGGTGTTCTAAAGTCCATGCTCCTGCTAGGTCTGGTCAGAGATAACCATAGGCCGAGGGTAGAGGCTAGAAGCAGCTTATAAGCTTCTGTCTTTTCTTTTCACGGCTACATAGCGTTCTATGGGCGCTTGAGTAGAGGAAGTGATGCTCATGCGATAGCCAGATGTTCTCCAGGCAGGGTCTATGCAGATCCAGATAGGCTCTGCCAGTGTAAAATACCATGCACGGCTTGTTTCCCCTGTACCCGAGGCTCCTATGGATGCCCCAATTACAGTAGAAAAGTGCAAAATAAAAAAAAATGATAAAGTCGTTGATGATAAAGGGTTTTTTGTGACATTATGACTCAAAAATAAAACCACACATTAGTAAAAAAATAATAATAATTAAATAAAAGAAAAGAAAAAACACCCCTGCCAACCCCAACTGTTCCCAATTCTGTGATTATATATATATATATATATATATATATATATATATATATATATATACACACACACACACACATAGTATATAGATAGATATTATGCGAATATTATATTCATTACATTTAAAAAAAAAAGACTCACAAATTAGGAAGCCATTTTTCTTATTTTATTTTGGTGTTGGTTTTGCAAATGTAAAGAATAATTGGGAAAAAATTATTTTTAATTTTATTTTTTGTACTATTTACAACAAATAAAATAAATTAGGTTACGAAAATTATTTTGGTAGCCCAACAAAGAAAAAAGTTACGCTGTGTGATAAAACTTCAAAAAAAATAAAAAAACAACAAAAGAAAAGTGTCTGGAGATTAAAGCCTTTTCAGGGGTGGTTGTTTAGGGGTTAAAACAGTATGGTGACTATATCCTCTATATATACTACCAGCAGGACCGAGGACTGGGAACAATCCGGGGCCCTGTATCTTTCAGCTCTTCTCTTTTTATTAGATAAGAATTCTTGGATGAGTTTACAGAAAGTGCTGAAAAGTATCTCTCGTCTTCCTGTTGACCTGCTTCACAATGAGCTACCTGCTGGGAGCGAGGAAACATCCCACCGATTCCCACTCTGAATACTCCAGAGGCGGCTGCCGTCCGGAGGGCAGTGTTTGGACAATTCCTCCATTCTGCACAGGAGCAGCGCACTTTGGTATGGAGTCAGAAAAACAAACTGGGCCAAAAACTGGATTTTTAGGGCACATTTTGCATTCATGTATTCATGCATATAAAAATAACAGCAGCTAAACAATCGGCTTACAGTAGGACCATGAGAAATGCACATCCCTGGATGCAGAAGATGCTGGGACCTTGGACCACGTTGCTGGCCCAACACAGTGGTGGAAAGACACTGTCTGAGGAGGGATGCCAACCTGGCTTCAAGCACGGCGTGACCCTGCCTGTACAGTGGTACAAAATTCACTAATATATGTGACTTGGAAACTTTGCATTAAAGAGTCCCTGTTCCCTTCTTCTGACATGTCTATTTTAGTAACTGCCTACATTCCCCATGTAATAACCATCTAGCAGATTCCTGCTGTTACCAGTTGGGGGCGTGTCTCTGCACAGTCTGACATTATCCAATCAGTGCTACCAATGTCAGACTGTGCATGGACACGCCCCCCTCCACTGGTGATACCCAGAAGGACCTTCATTGCAAACTTCGGGCAATTCATTTATAAACTTCTATTGGAAATAATAGAGGAATGGGTAACCCACAACATGGATATATAAAAAGATGCTTCAGAATTTTCACTCCATGGGGAATAAAAATACACCTGGAAAATGTAATGCAACTGAGGTGAGATTAATAAAGTATAAATCACTAGTGGTGCTCGGTCAATGATCACACAACCAGGGTGGTGCCCCCGTTATTTTGGGTTCTGCAGTAGGGCGTATGATGAGGCAGGGTCACATTAATACTGGGTGGCAGTGATACAGGTGACGGTCATACAGACGCTGGATGTCCTCCTGGGGTCATTCCAAGCTCTTCCATCTTGGACCCGTAGTTCAGACAAGGTGGGTGTTGGCTCCTGTGCATGGGAGATCTGTCACCCCATCCAGTCCCAGATATTCTCGATGGAGGAGAGGTCTGCCGCCCAGTCCAGTGTAGGCGCCACTTGAAAGATGCAATCACTCGACAAATTATTGTTTGTACACAAACATAGAAGAGGATTCTTTACAGTAAGAGCAGTGAGACTATGGAACTCTCTGCCTGAGGAGGTGGTGATGGTAAGTTCACTAAAAGAGTCCAAGAGGGGCCTGGATGTATTTCTGGAGGGTAATAATATTACAGGTTATAGTTACTAGAGATGGGTCATTGAGTTATTCTGATTGCCTAATTGGAGTCGGGAAGGAATTTTTCCCCTAAAGTGAGGAAAATTGCCTTCTACCTCACAGGGGTTTTTGCCTTCCTCTGGATCAACTTGTAGGATAACAGGCCGAACTGGATCGACAGAGGGCTTTTTTCGGCCTTATAAACTATGTTACTATGTTTGCTGAGAGGTCGGTGACACCATTGCAGGGGACAATCGAGATTCTTGCCCATGTAAGAGGCTGGCCATACATGTTAGACAGTCCCCTCCCCCCTCAGACATGCATGTGGGTCTTGGCCAAGTGTGCATGTATTCTCAGAAGTAAGCTGAGACCAAACATCTCTAGTTGTGGCTTGGTTCCCGACAGCAAAACGATGATCCTTCTCTCCACCAAAATCTGCCATCTGGAGAGACTGTAGCCCCTATTCACATTAGATATTATGCATGTAACATGATGATTGTCCATCTATATTTGGAGGGATTCTCCATTTAAGTCTTGAAGGAGCTGTCATAAAAGATTTAGGATGTGCGGGTCCTTCATCTTAAAATAGTGCCTGAGCAACCTGAAGGCTCCTCAAAAAGCTTGCACAAGACCAGCAGCAATCCCAGATGACATGCCTTATCTCATCTGGACTCATGTGGCCGAGTAGACCAACTGTGCTAGATTTACACTTTGTATGGTGGTATCCTGCAGCATGTTCAGGGATCACCATGGGACCTAAAGTCCGGTTTTCATTTTCCTCTGGCTTCCTCCCTTATTCATTTTCACCAGTTCTGTTTACTCAGATTTCTCACCTCCCCCTAATCATTTCCCTACAGGTCCCGGGACCCTCTCCTTCCCTTTACTTCAGAGGCGCCGTGCCCCAATGCTAGCTGTCAGAGCTGACGCAGACATGCCGCGTGCTGGCTCTCCAATCTCCCTTATGTCCGTTTCTGAAGGAACCTGATCCAGACATTCAGCCCTTGCTCCAACAGCTCCTTGCAGGATGCCATACGAAGACTTTGATATAGTTTTTTTTTTACAATTTTTTTTCTCCAGGATGTAGAGGAAGTTTATTATTGGGGGGAAAAGGAAAGATAAAGGGAACTTTCAGCACCTCCTCATTTCCCAGCTCTAGATATGTGTTGAAGTCTAGAGCTTCATGAATAAATTAAGAGTCAACTATCTGCACCTTATATTGGCCTCCTTAAGACACAAAGGAATAAGAGTACAAACTCTAATCGTCCCTTTACACGGGCCGACGATTTAGCAGATTATCGGGAAGGACGCGTTCCTTCTGGGCATTCTGCTTTTAGCTAGTGGAGGAGACCGGTGCATTTACATGCACCAATCTACTCTATAATATGGGGAGGAGCAGTTACTAATGCCATTGCTCTTCCCCATACTGTCTCGTTTTCCGGCAGCAAATTGTGGTTACACAGCGTCATCTGCCACTGGGAAATGATGATCTTTTATGCTGCACAACAGGTACAATTACCCAATGAGCGAGCATCGGCGGTGCATCTTAACCAGCGTTAGTACTAACATTCGTTAGCAATGATCTGTTCAACTGTCGGTCCATGTATAGGGCCTGTAAGGATCAGCACAATAAATCTTTGCTATCCCACTGATACCCCCGCCTTATTGTGTGTCCAATCTAGACATGGTAACACACCTCTGCCAGTAGAAGACAGGTACAGTTCTGTAGCAATGTATACATTTATCACCTCCTGTTGAAATACTACTCTCCTGTACATTAGATCTCAGCTCTAATTTATCCCTTCTCCCATGTGTTCTGAGACCTGTTCTTGTTCCTTTGCTCCATTTATCTTCTGCAGCCTGCATGTATTCTAAAACATTGCAGGCTGATCAGTTCTCAGTATGTTCTGAGATCTGATCCTCTCCCTTTGATCCATTTTTCTTCTGCAGCCTGCATGTATTCTGATACATTGCAGACTGCTCAGTATGTTCTGAGATCTGATCCTCTTCCTTTGTTCTATTTGTCTTCTGCAGCCTGAATGTATTCTGATACAATGCAGGCTGCTCAGTTCTCCTCAGTATGTTCTGAGATCTGATCCTCTTCCTTTGCTCCATTTGTCTTCTGCAGCCTGCATGTATTCTCTTAAATTGCAGGCTGCTCAGTATGTTCTGAGATCTGATCCTCCTCCTTTGTTCCATTTGTCTTCTGCAGCCTGAATGTATTTTGATACATTGCAGGCTGCTCAGCTCTGCTCAACATTAAATCGGTCGTGCAAGCTCAGTCCATAGCTGCTCCCTCTGCTCTCCTGAACACAAATCTAAGCGTACCTCTCTCCAACCAAATAAAATAAGCTTCAATCAAAAGTGATGTCAGCTTTATGAATGTTCAGCAGAGCGATGACAGACTGATCCGTCAGAAGCTTACCTAATGGATTTCACAGTGAACTGAACTGAGCAGCCTGTAATATATGAGAATATACAGAGACTGCAGAAGACAGGAAATTTTTTACATTAAAAAATGTATGATTTTTAGTCAACAACATGTGCGTTGTAGTAGTAAACAAGACCTCCAATTGGGGGCATAGTCCTTTACTTGTGAGCCTTGATGAAGAGAGAGAATCAAACTGGTTTCTCCTAATAGGGCTACAATTTAGCGTCCGTCTTGCAGATGTAACATCCAGACCACCCCGGTGGACTAGGAAATACTAGTCTATGTTAATAGTCTTAAACAGTAAAACTCTGGGTCGGTACTGAGTTAGTTTTTGTTGTAATATAGACAATATGGCCATCTGAAACTCGGTCTCAGCTGACAGGCTCCCAAGCAGCACATGGGAGTAGTCTTTATAAAAATATCTACACACCTTAGGCAAAGCAGATTATGACAAGAGGAACATCTAGAGTATTTGTAATGTGTCTGCAAGGAACTGGCCAAAGACTGACCCATCAATATTTTGGGATCACAAGATGTACCTTCAAACCTCATACATGATTTGTCATTTTGAACCAAATGGTTTATATTTTATTGTTTTAAGGATCAGCACAAAATAACCTCTTAAAAAAATGTCGTAGACCAACCTGCCTTGGATGGACAATGATGTTTGGAACACTCTGTGGGGTAAAGTTATTATCGCTACGGTTGGTCCCCTTGATGCCACTTCCCCAGTGTCAAATTGTGGTTCCTTGGGCCCAATGGAGGACATTATTTTGGGGGCTATGTGTCCTCAAAAAGTTTTGAATCAGAAATAGACCGTAGTGGCAAGAGAGTTTTTGACTTGGATTTTTGGGACAAACTATGGTATTAGATCTTGGTCCCACCTGAGGATCTTCTAGTGCAGGGGTTGATTGGCTATAGACCTTACAGGGAAATTTCCCAGTGGGCCGATGCCCAGAGGGCCACCTTGGCCCTCTTCACTGCCGGCCAGTGGATGTTTTTGTGGATGTATTTTGTGCTGCTGCCAGTATTTTGTGATGGACTGTGGTATTTGGCTCTGTTGGGGAGGTATAATGTGTCACAATATGGTATTTCTGGCCCTGTCTTCCAACAGTGTGGACCCAACTACAAAACGGGGCCACTTTTAGTATTTTTCCAGGGCCACTTTAGGTTCCCAGTCCGCCCCTGTTCTAGTGGGCCAATCTAACCCTGCACTTCCCTGTCTCCCTATGAAATACAGATCTCCTGCAGCCTCACCTGATGGAGGTCATAGTCAACACCATCTTCCAAATCAACGATAGAAATAAAATAAAGTTGGCCGGCTTTATTTCAGCTGATATCTGCCTTGGGACGCGTTGCCCGTTATCGTGGCTGATTCATCTTGGAAACCTGTTAGCACAGGTACAATAACCCCAGATTTATCTTTGAGACGTGATGACTTTCTGTTTGCTGCATTGCTGTGTACAGATGAGTTCTTTGTTTCCCACGGTCCCTCCGACATTCAAGTAGAACCCCCCCTTCCTCTTCTCTGTGTACCGAAATTACATATCATTATTGAAGGAATGTAAAACCGGAGAGGGGCCACTAACTGTGCCAGGCTTGGAGATAGGAGCATGCAGCCAACATACTGTGGTACGTTCGCTAATCCTTAAATTGCCTCTGTGTTTATGTTCAATTCTCTTTTCAGCTGCAGTCTATAAGATCCCAGCTGCCAACCTGCAACAGCATCAATTAGTGCTCCGCGGCTCCACCGTCATTCATTAGTCCTGCCCCCGTCAACAAAAATATGTTGGTAACTCTTTAGCTGCCTAATGTGTATGGTAGGACCAGACTTAGAAAACAGTAGTGGCTACAAGTTGGTCGGCACGTGACGTCTGGTTCTACCCTTGTAACCGTGGGGTTTTCGACAGGTACCAGGTAGGGTAGCTCTACTCAAGGGTTTCCATAGTAGGACTGACCTCTCAGTCAACAATCGGTAGAACAGCACGTCTAGATTTTGGTCTTGTTTCAAATTTTTTCATTTCACGTGTTTAGCTGAGATCTATTACATACCCTGCATTTTTTGGGTAATAACCCTTCATCAGGCGTTTCTCAGGTATCCAATGGAAAGATAATCATGTCCTGAGAGGGACCTGAGGATGAACCTAATGAGTAGAGGCAAGCACAGCTCCTCCGGTCTCTCCCAGGATATGATTATCTCCGTTTTTTCCATTGGATACCTGATGATTACCCGAAATTTTGCCGAATTTATCACAAGAGATATAAGTAATGGATCTGAGCTAATCATGTGAAATAAAAACACTTGATGCAAGATACAACACTAGGCACGTGGCTCTACTTCACCTTCATTAATGCATTGGCAATACCCTATGGGGGGTGTCATATTGGAATATAATGAAAACCACTCACACTTGATCAGTCTGCTTGAGTTGAAAGATTTCTCAATGAAGAGCTGATCTTAAAGGGATTATTCAAGATGACCAAAATCTAGAAACAGTGCCACTCATGTCCATGGACTGTGTCTAGCGCTGCAATACCCGACACATGTCATGGACAGGTTTGGTGTTTCTGGAAAACAAAAGCAGATCCGTTTTTCTAATCATAGAACAACCCCTTTAAAATAACTAAATCACATTAACTGGGGAATGAACAGAACTCTTATGTAGTGACCTCTTTTTCATCTTTTCAGTTGCAGATCCTTGAATTCCTGGGCTCCTTTCTGCCATCCAAGATGGTGCGCACCGTGCATTGGTAGTTCAAGACACTTCCTGCTTGTCCATTCCTGCTCTTGGATTGGCCGGCTCTGTTCAGTGCTGTCCAATCGGAGGGCAGCAGGAAGTTTCTTGGACTACCAAATGGACAGTACACATGAGGAAGTCTGAGAAGCGGTACGGCCATCTTGAATAGCAGAAAAGGGGCCTGGTAATCAGTGGATCTGCGGCTAAAAGGAGGTCACCAGGCAACTGATCTGCTCATTCTCCGGCTCTTAGGATTTTTTTTTTCTGGAACCGAAGCATTGCTTTGTACAATTCCTATTAGGCTTCTTTCACACGTTTGTGACCCTGATGACATCTGTGACAAGAGGGTCAGTGATACAGCCATGAAGAGGTCCGTGAAGGATCCGTTTTTGGGTTCATGGGTCTATTTTTCCCTCCATATGACATCCGTATTCCACATGCACTGCTAGCCCAAAAATTATTTTCCAGAGCATATCCTAGCAACAATCTGTGAAAACCACAGACCAAACACAGATAGGATCAGTGTTGTGGCCATGATTTTTACAAACTCATAGACTAGGATGTTCGTGAAGGATCTGTAATCATGGACAAAATTATGGCATCCTTCCATGGTGTCACCACGGGTCCACAGACCGTGGAAAACCACAAGTGTGTGGATACACAAGAGGTCCATGGAGCACTCGGCCATGATTCACTGACTTGTGAGAGGCCTTAGAGAGGTCTCCTGATAAGCTGATCACTTGGTTTTCTTCTGTGTGGACCCTCAAGTTGTTATAGCTTGTGGAGATACCTGGATATTGAAATGATGATGCTGATGAGTTTCCAATGCATAATGGAAGCTAGAAAGAGCGCCCCTCTTGTCCATGGCTGGGTGTGGTATTGCAGCGCAGCTTCATTCACAGGAATGCTGCAGCATCTAACACAGAATTCGGACAAGCTTAGCGCTGTTGTCAGACCCCTTTTCCACAAACCCGTTACACCACATAATTACTACCCTGCGGGCTGTTTCCTTTTCTAGTAGTTCATGCATGATGAAACGATCAGGATTTTTCGCCCTGGAGCCGTGCCATGTTGTACCTCTGGCGGTGGGCTCAGGTATTCCTGACTTCCCCTGCACTCTCTAGTGCCATTCCAATGCCTTTATCCGTATCACATTTTTGGCAAGGTGTGCAGCTCCGAGGCGTGGCCCCAGATTCACTCTCACACTCCTGACAGTGTCTACGTGCCGGGCTGGAGCTGACACATGGCGCTGTAATAATTAATATCCAGGGCTGCGGAGTGAAGAGTCTTCTTAATTAAGGGGAGCCAGCTACAAGACACACACATACAAGGATATAAAAGTGAAATAAAAATGGCTAGTCCTGGCATGCTGGGAATCTGTGGAGGCATCCCACGTGCTTCTACTCCGCCAAAATCAATGATGGGCAGTTCAAAGGTGTGTGTGCTCTACAGGGGCCCAGAGAGGCAGCCCCGTCTTCAGTGGCCCTCTATACATAAAAGCTGAGGAAATACTCTCATCATTTCCCCCCGAGATATACTTGCTTCCATAGTTCTTAGATATTGTTTAATCCTTCTACACCACACCTCTATAAAAGACACTTAAAGGGAATTTCCACATAGATACAGCTGAGACAATCAAGGAAAAAAGCTGACATAGATACAAGGGCGGACATACCATGGGGAGTATGGAGGCCCAGCCCATGTTGGTTGTAGCGTGCCTTATTTTATTAGGTGGTTTTAAAGGGTCACCAAATTTTGGTAAAACTTTTGATATTTCATAAAGACTGAGCACTGAGACCCCCACTGATCTCTAGAGAGAGGGGAGAGAAGCACTCACACAAGCTCTCTTGCTCCTTGCTGCAGAGGATGGGCCCATAGACTTCTCATGAGCCGTCTCCTGCAGCGAGGAGAGAGAGAGCGCAATATGCAGGTGCTTCCAGTGTCAGACTGAAGTTCTATGGGCCCACAAGAAGAAATGATTCTGAGGGCCCACCTCAGGACCTAAAGGGCCCTGGTATAATAGGGGTCCATTATTGTAAGAGCTTGTGCCCACCAGAGGATCCTCTGGTGGGCCAGTCTGACCCTGCGTGCTTCTCTATCCTCTTTCTAGCGATTGGTGAGGGTCTTACTGCTTAGACTCTCACAGAGATGTCTATATGACATATCAAATGTTTTACCAAAACTGACCCTTTAAAGGGAACCTGTCATCTCCAAAACACCCCCTGAACTAGAGTAAGCGTTGTATAGTGTAAGTGATGCTGAATCCGAATATGTAAGTCTTATCTTCATACTCACTTCCATTCTGACACTGTGCTCCCACAAACCAGCAGTAAAATGCATTGACAGGACTCTTCTTTGAGTCCTCTCCATTATGTGAGTGAGCACCGGAGTCCACTGAGTGCATTTTACTGCAGGTTTATGGGAGCACAGCGTCAGAATGCAAGTGAGTACGAAGATAAATATTACATGTTCGGATTCAGCATCACTTACACTATACAACGCTTACTCTAGCTCAGGGGGTGTTTCGGAGATGACAGGTTCCCTTTAAGCTGTGCCGGGCCTTAGAATTAACCCAATCTAACGCATAAGGGACAAAAAAAGCATCAAGTCCTCTTGTCCCAAGTAATTCGGGGTTTGATGGTGTCACAAACCACATTTTAATCTCGGTTATATGGGTTCCTCTTCGATAGAAGGGACAAGCTATTTGAAGGTATATCCTATCCCCCAATATCACGAATAGGGGTCCAGAAGTTGGGCAGTGATCCCCTTACCATTGGTCTTAGAATTAACCCAATCTAATGGACAAGGGACATCAAGTCCTCTTGTCCCAAGTAATTCGGTGTTTTATGGTGTCACAAACCACATTTTAATCTCGGTTATATGGGTTCCTCTCAACTATCGAAGAGACAAGCTATTTGAAAGTATATCCTATCCCGCAAATGCATTAGTGGGGGTCAAGGAGCTGGGCACCTACTGCTTATAAGGGTTCCTCTCAACTGTCGAAGGTATATCCTATGCCTCAAAATCATGAGTGGGGGTCAAGGAGCTGGTCACCTACTGCTTATTTGGGTTCCTCTCAACTATTGAAGGAATGATATATTTGAAGGTATATCCTATGCCTCAAAATCACGAGTGGGGGTCCAGGAGCTGGGCGCCTACTGCTTATCTGGGTTCCTCTCTCAACTATCGAAGGGATAATCTATTTGAAGGTAAATCCTACCCCCAAAATCATGAGTGGAGGTCCATGAGCTCGGCACCTACTGCTTTTATAGGTTCCTCTCAACTATTGAAGGTATATCCTATCCCCCAAATCACGAATGGGGGTCCAGGAGCTGGGCGCCTACTGCTTATATGGGTTCCTCTCTCAACTATCGAAGGGATAATCTATTTGAAGGTATATCCTATCCCCCAAAATCACAAGTGGGGGTCCAGGAGTTGGGCACCTATTGCTTATATGGGTTCCTCTCAACTATTGAAAGGATGATATATTTGAAGGTATATCCTATCCTCCAAAATCATGAGTTGTGGTCAACGAGCTGGGCACCTACTGCTTATATGGGTTCCTCTCTCAACTATCAAAGGCATAACCTATTTGAAGGTATATCCTATCCCCCATTATGCAGTAAGAACAGCTCACAAAATCGTGTTTTCAGTCACACCCTACATATGTAACAACCTGGGTCCCGATTTACATTTGGAATCTTTCTTCCTTTGAAACAGGTTGTGAAGGACTGGCAAAAAAAAACATGGCTTCCTTCCAAAATAAAGGGAGGGGGTTGCTATGGATACGTGCCTTCAGAGCCTTATATCTGAAAGTGGGTGGTCCAATAAGTGAGCAGCCTCCCTGGTGAATTTGGTCATCTGCATTATATGTCTCCAGGTCTGGACCCACGATTTCCACACCAGTTCATGGCCCGGGCCATGGGAATAGAAGCTCCTGAAATCACAAGGTGGGGGGGGGGGGTGTAAGATATTAAAGAACTGCTGTCCCTTTAACAGAACGGCTTTAAGAGGACCATTAGGTTCTCCTTACAAATATGTGAATCTTTAACCTGTAGAAGGAATGAGCAATGAGGGCCTTGGAGGCGCACGGGTCGGGAGTCTATATTTAGCTGCAGAGATGCACACATTAGAGATTTTATTCATCATTCTTCAGGGATGACATAAGGTACTGCAGGTTGGGGATTTCCACTAAATGACTGTCAGTCATGCATCAGATAGGATACCTGTCTAAACAGAGCGCCTGCCCCGACAGAGTCGTATGGAGCAAACACTCAGCTAGTGCCGGGCTGGGTTCACATGTATGAGCTACGTCCCAGCCAGCTGTTTTATGCTGGAGCCAGACACAACCGATGACATTTTTGTACACCGGTCCGGTGTCTATAGCCTGCTACATTTTTCTGTCTGGCTCTGGGAGACATCTAGAGCTAAAACGATCCCATATAAAACCATGCTATCAGTTCTGGCACCAGTTACCCTACCCTCCACCATTCCTGGTCCATTCTAGAAGAAATCTACAATGGACGGACGGGTATATGGAAACCCAGCTCTAAGAAATGCACCAGTGGGGAATGGTGCATCTGATTACTGATCTAGATGAACGTCTTCATGTGATATGGACATGTTATACCAACATATGCACCAGAATGTATCATGAGAGAGGATATAACGGCTTATATTAAAAAGCCAAATGGAATCACCTGATGGCTCATGCAGGAGAGCACCACCAATGAGGCCAGGTGAGGCGATCGCCCCAGGCAGCACCAGGTAGGGGCAAGAGAGGGACAGCCGAAGGGCCATGGGCTGAAGGGAAGGGGTTAGGTTAGGAAATTGGCATTGGGTAGGAGGGAGGGTCGCCATTTCAGTTTTCGCCCAGCAGAAAGGCTAGGTGCACCCCTGGTCCTATGGTTTTCTACCTGCCACTTATCAGCGGGCGCCTAAAGGGGTTATCCAGGAAAAGATATTTAAGACTTATCCTCAGAGTAGGTCATCAGTATCAGATCTGCAGGGGTGAGACACCCGGGACCCCCGTCAATCACCTGTTAGAAGAGGCCTTGAGCACCGCAGCCTCTTACTAGACCAGTGACATCACTGTGCATCGGTCACAAGGCCTAGTTGCAGCTCCGCCCCATTCAAGCCAATGGAGCTGAATGCAATACGGAGCACGGCCACTATACAATGTGCAGCGCTGTCCTTGACAAGTTGCCGGGAGCCTGCATTGCTCACCAGAGCTCCGCTGAGCGCAGCTCTTCCCTGAAACAACTGATCGGCAGGGATGACCAGACTTGGACCATCGCTGATGTGATATTGATGACCTGTTCAGAGGATAAGTCATCATTATCTTTTCCAGGATAACCCCTTTAAGGCTGATGGAGACTTTACTGCAGTAAGAGGAACACTGCTAATACACCCTTCACACTTGGACATGATCCTGGCCAGCCATATCTTAATCCTGTTCCCCTCAGCTTTACAACCACAATTAAAGGTGTATTCCCATCATAGACAATGGGGGCATATTGCTAGGATATACCCCCATTGTCTGAAAGGTGCGGGTCCTACTGCTCGAGAACGCAGCGGGGAGTGCTGTGCCTGGAGGAACCCGGGTTTCCCGGGGTCCGGCCACCACCAGGCACAGCTCCCCGCTGCTCCCATAGAAATAATTGGGAGCGCACCGTGCATGCGCAGGCACCGCTCTCATTCATTTCTATGGAGCCAACGGCGGCCCCATAGAAATGAATGGAGAGCGGCTGCGCATGCGCAGTTCGCCCTCTGTTCATTTCCCAGCTCTGTTCTCGATATATGGTAGGTGTGGGTCCTAGAGGTGGGACCCGCACCTATCAGACAATGGGGGCATATCCTAGCGATATGCCCCCATTTTCTGAGATGGGAATAACCCTTTAATAGAATAATATTGCCAGCCTTAGATTCTGCAGAGAGAGACGGAGACTTTGGTGAGATAGAGGGAAGGAGTACTACAACCCCCATCCTTGCTTATATATCCATATATTGCTATCACTGAAGATCTGCACTGTGAATTGTCTGAAACTGTGTCTGGTACCATTGGGTATACTACAACTCCCATTCTGCACCTTAGTACAGAGAGACTTTTCTATTTTCTACAACTGTCCTGGGTTCTGACTCCAGCACCATTTGCCGGCTACAGCACCTACATCTCCTTCCTTGCAACCGTACAACACTTAACACCGAGGGCACCCCAACTACCATCAGGTAGGAGCCTCAACTTCAGGGTGTGCCCTGAGGGAAGAAAGCGTGCGCCCTCCTGCCCATCCCTAGGGAGCATCGGTGTGAGGATTGCAACTGAGAATAAATGTTGCAGCCAAAGCCACTACCACTCCCATTCTCAACCTACAATCCCATTCCAAATGTAAACTGAGAAGTCTTCATCATCATCATCATCTTCTTCTTCCAAATGCATGAAATTACTGGTCTGCAACACCATGTCACCTACTGAGTAGTAGGCTACAATTAACTCCCCCCCCAGACCCTCCTCACACGTTTCTAGACACCCCTGTGGTTTTAACGCTTGACCTCTTGTCCTGGGAGTTCTCCCGGCTGACACAGATCATATCCTCCCCTGCTGCATTTTATTGGCATAGTCAGAGCATGGCTCACAGATGTTTTTTCGGCACAATGGTTGGGGGCAGTGTCTACCGTCTGGGCACCCACTGACTCACCTGTTCTGTTATTCTTGTTGCTTAGGAAGAAGGGTGGTTGTAAATGTCGAACATCTTAGTGACGGCAATGTTTATAGACTCTTCTATAGTCCTTGGCTCCCAGCGCACCTTCTTAGAGGTGCAGCAGCAGTACTCTAACATCCCGGAGGGCCCCTCTGCCCCCACAGGGCTTAGTATGAAGAACCCAAAAAGTAACGAAATATCTTTGTGTTCTCCATAAGTCATTTTCAGCAGACTCTCGAAGGTGGAAATAAAACCTAGGAGGAGTTCTGCCAGGTAGAATAAGGCGTACCCAGAACCGTTACATTATCTCATACATTTTGCAGAAGAATGTTGGACGGGATAAGATATAGACTGTGAATAATCTGTACAAACATGGAAGACAATGTGCTACCAGGACAGGCGCTTCATGACCGCACACGACACGGGTTCATTGGTGGGGAAGATCAAGAACTGCATGAAATTGAATGTTCTTGCACCCATGATCTTAACAGTTAAAACAACAATCTATATACATCTATATCTACAGTTTTCTCCTGGTTCAGTGGAGCTGCATGTCAGGACAGGAGACTCGGGAAGGAACTGGCTCGTAGATTGGAGGTGGAGACTTGGGAGCATTCCTCCAGGTAAACGTGTTACGCTGCTCTGTGCTTGAAGTGGTTGCAGAATCGGAACATTTCACTGTGTGCTCACATAAGTCCTGACAAACAAAGCTTTTCCCAACCGCAAACATCATCCCGGTGGCTTTGAGGAAAGAAGGAACCAGGGCAGGGCAAGTGCAAGTGCAAAAAAAGAGAAGGGGCGTCACCGTATTCAGACAAGCGTCCACATACCATGGAAATTTTTTCTGTGAAGAATGATTCCAGCCATAATAATATATAAAAATGATCACAGTGCCGGAGGTTTTTACGAAATTATGGAACATAACACAAAATAGTTGCAATCCAAGCCTTTGGTCCTCATTCTTTTCTGCAGACATGGCTCATTTCAATGGTTGAGAACTAGTCCAATCCAAAATTGCTAAATTGTCCCGGACCTGAGGTGGCAAAGTGCCCCCAATCCACTAAGTGAGACTTTAGGTATCTATTAATGGTATCTGTGTTGAATACAGAGGTCCACTCAACGCACATGTTTGTGTTTTTGGGTGTCCTTGCTTTGGAAGTTCTCCTGGGGCATTTAGTACGTCCACACAAGGCATACATGCTGCAGATTTTTACCATTTCCAACTGCTGTGGCAAATTTGCACGTAACTGCAGTACTCCAGAGCAGGGGGTATCTACAATGGCTGGTTACGCAATATATTGCTATGTACGGTCATGTTATGTTTTGTGCCCAGCATTGACACAGCCGGATGTCACACATGGATGACACAGCCGGGGTTAACAATCCTGGCTCAGCCCTTGTAGGAGGTTAGATGTGGGCTGGCCCCACCCCTAACCTTAGGTCAGTCTAGACAACAAGGAAGCTGTGACTTGTGTTCCCTTAGCTCCGTCCAGGAAAGAGCTGCGCACTTCAAATCCAGGGTATAGGTAGATCTAGTAGGCCTACATGCACAACACACAAGAGTAAACCCATAAATTCACCATAAGACAGGTCTCCGAGAGGAACACAGGTGTCCCCTTATCTCAGGCCCAAAATACTACAGAGACTCACCGATCTCTGCATGATCTACAAAAGTAGAGAATGAGAAAGACAAGTGAGAGAATTGAAGAACTTTGAATTTGCATGGCCAAGCATTGGACTCAGTAAGATAACCTGCTACCAAAAGCTGTTAAGACTTTACTGCAGTGAGGGGAATACCGTTAAGACACCTTTCACACCTGAACATTACCTGGCCAGCAGTGTCTCTAAAGCTCTGTATCCCTAAGTGGACATTACAGCCACCATTACAAGAGTACTATTGCCCTCCATAGATTTTACTGGAAGAGACTTGAAACAAATAGTGAGGGAAGAGGGCCATAACTCCCATCCTTGTCTAAATCCATACATCGTTATCTGTGAAGAATTGCATTGTGTACAGTTGGAACTGTGTTTTGCTATAGCTGGATGTACTATAACTCCTATTTTGCCCTACAGTAAAGAGAGATGTTTATTATGTTAAATCTGGCCTGTTTACTGATTCTTGCATCATATGCCGGCCATTGCATTCTACATATCCTGCCTTGCACCCATTGAAACTCTTAACATCATGGACACCCCGTCCCCGACTACCATCAGGCAGGAACCAGGGTGTGCCCTGAAGGAAGAAAGGGTGCCCCCTCCATTCACTGCACGGCCCTATGGAGCAACAGTGTGAGGGAAGCAACTGTTATTAACTTTTACAGCCAGAGCAACTACCGCTTCCATCATCTTACACACTTAGAGCATCTTACACAATCCAGGGAAGAGTTATGACATTTGCTTACATAATAGGGTTCCACCTGGTGTTTAGAATGTATGTCATTGTGCATGTCTATCTCCTGAGAGGTGTGCTGGTGGTCACACATGATCAGTCAGTCTTCCCACAGCCAGGTCTCTGAATAGTCATCCTCTATTCACTGCAGGAAAGCCAATCGAAATAGACTTCTGTCCAGTTTGTCAGGGCCGGATCAGAGCTCCTGCAGTAGCATGGCAGTATAGCTGAGAAGACTCCTTCTGCAAGGGAAATATGAAGGGACTATAGTGTCAGCTGCCAGAGGGGGGAGAAGACTGATTCTGTCCAGAGCCTGCACCTAGGAGAACCAAGGGAGATGTTTGGAAGCACATATGTTGAAAAAGCTATTTTTTTTATGCTAGACAGTGGTAAGGATCAGAGCCTGTGCAGTAACATGGCAGAATAGCTGAGAAGACTTCTTATGCAAGGGAAGTATGAAAGGACTATAATGTGAGCTGCCAGAGGGGGAAGAAGACTGATTCTGTCCAGAACCTACACCTAGGAGAACCAAGGGAGATGCGTGGCAGCAAACATGCTGAAAAAGCTATTTTTTAAATGCTAGACAGTGGGAAGGATCAGAGCCTGTGCAGCAGCATGGTAGAATAGCTGAGAAGACTGCTTCTGCAGGAGAACTAAGAAGAGAATATATTGCTAGCTCCCAGAGAGGAAGGAGTTTCTGTCCAGAGTCCTCCCCCAGCAGCACCAAGGGAGACACATGGAAGCAAACATGATGCTAATTGTACTTTTTATGCTAGAAACCGGACAAATCAAATCCTTAGCAGGAGCATGGCAGTATTGCTGAGAAGACAGGATAAGCAAGAAGAGACTATACTGTCAGCTGCCAGAAGAGGAAGGAGACTAATTCTGCCCAGAGTCCACCCAGCTGCAAAAAGCGGGACATGTGAAAGTAAAAAATGATAACTTTTTTAATGCAAGAAACCCAGTAAAAGACTTTTCAACAGCTAATAACAGAATTACCATGACAATGAATCATGGCATAACCCCTTTAAACATAGCGCATAGTTACTATATCACCCCCTCCCCCAAGCCATATTGGCCCAGTCATCTGCCAGGGTGGTCTAGTGCCAATATTGGCCCTACTTCTGCACCTGACATGAAATGACTGCAGAGAGTACTCCAGCAGCCCCACCGCATAAGGAGTGTCTGAACTACTGCTGAACCCGATGGGGTTATTACCCTCATTAATAGATGCAGTGCCTCAGGGACCCCAGAAGCTCAGCTCACGGGGAATCAGATGAATATAATTATCCGGAATAAAACCGTGGTGTTTAGATAAGCTACCGAGAGGAGTCTGAACGGGCCGAGGCCTGGAGGGGAAAGACCGGGGAGAAGATACGGCGAGGAAAGCCAAGAAACAAGTGAAACGTGACATCGAGGCAGCGGTGACGGATGAGGGCAGGTTGTTGACATTACTAATTCATTCCTAAATCATGTACCTCTGCCCGGCCTGTACCTGGATCCTGCATTCCCCTCAGCGTCGTCAGCAAGGTGCTTCAGGCATTCCTGTTAACTCCTTCCCTCTCCGGGCCATAAGAAGAGCCAACATGGAAAATCAGCTGCCAGCAAAGAGGCTAATGGCAGCCAATCATATCATCATGTGGTTCAGTTACTTACCACTTCTATTCACTGAAAGCAAGCGGAAATCTGAAAAGTGGTGAGAAGCTGTCTGCTACGATCGGACTGCGTTATAGCCAGGGAGAAGGAGACACCAATTGAGAAACCCTGGCGTCTCCTCCTCCCTGTACCAATACTATAAGTCGCCAAAAACAGTAGGGGACACAGCGCCGGAATGGAGGGGTATTGTAGAAATAAAAAGTGCTGGCATCTGTAGGGGCCGCCCTATCTGGTAAGCATACCAGTTTCTAACAAATAATCTCATGAAAGGTCCTTGTTAATTTTTTAAATTTTTTTTTTGGGGGTGGTATTGGATTAAAAAAAGGGATTTTGTCATTGATTTGTGATTTTGCAGCATTTACTGAACTCCATAACTAAAACATTACCTTACTTCTATGGGTAACTACGATTGTACAGTCATGGCCAAAAGTTTTGAGAATGACACAAATCTTCTATTTTCACATGATCTGCTGCCCTCTGGTTTTTATGTGTGTTTGTCAGATGTTTTTATCACATACAGAAATATAATTGCAATCATATTATGAGTAACAAAAGCTTATATTGACAGTTAGAATGAGTTAATGCAGCAAGTCAATATTTGCAGTGTTGACCCTTCTTCTTCAGGACCTCTGCAATTCTCCCTGGCATGCTCTCAATCAACTTCTGGACCAAATCCTGACTGATAGCAGTCCATTCTTGCACAATCAATGCTTGCATTTTGTCAGAATTTGTAGGTTTTTGTTTGTCCACCCGTCTCTTGATGATTGACCACAAGTTCTCAATGGGATTAAGATCTGGGGAGTTTCCAGGCCATGGACCCAAAATCTCTGTTTTGTTCCCTGAGCCATTTAGTTATCACCTTTGCTTTATGGCAAGGTGCTCCATCATGCTGGAAAAGGCATTGTTGATCGCCAAACTGCTCTTGGACGGTTGGGAGAAGTTGCTCTCGGAGGACATTCTGGTACCATTCTTTATTCATGGCTGTGTTTTTAGGCAAGACTGTGAGAGAGCCGATTCCCTTGGCTGAGAAGCAACCCCACACATGAATGGTTTCAGGATGCTTTACAGTTGGCATGAGACAAGACTGGTGGTAGCGCTCACCTCGTCTTCTCCGAATAAGCTGTTTTCCAGATGTCCCAAACAATCGAAAAGGGGATTCATCAGAGAAAATGACTTTCCCCAGTCCTCAGCAGTCCACTCCCTGTACCTTTTGCAGAATATCAGTCTGTCCCTGATGTTTTTTCTGGAGAGAAGTGGCTTCTTTGCTGCCCTCCTTGAGACCAGGCCTTGCTCCAAGAGTCTCCGCCTCACAGTGCGTGCAGATGCACTCACACCTGCCTGCTGCCATTCCTGAGCAAGCTCTGCACTGCTGGTAGCCCGATCCCGCAGCTGAAACACTTTTAAGAGACGGTCCTGGCGCTTGCTGGTCTTTCTTGGGCGCCCTGGAGCCTTTTTGGCAACAATGGAACCTCTCTCCTTGAAGTTCTTGATGATGCGATAGATTGTTGACTGAGGTGCAATCTTTCTAGCTGCGATACTCTTCCCTGTTAGGCCATTTTTGTGCAGTGCAATGATGACTGCACGTGTTTCTTTAGAGATAACCATGGTTAACAGAAGAGAAACAATGATTCCAAGCACCAGCCTCCTTTTAAAGTGTCCAGTGGTGTCATTCTTACTTAATCATGACAGATTGATCTCCAGCCCTGTCCTCATCAACACCCACACCTGTGTTAATGGAGCAATCACTGAAACGATGTTAGCTGGTCCTTTTAAGGCAGGGCTGCAATGATGTTGAAATGTGTTTTGGGGGATAAAGTTCATTTTCTAGGCAAATATTGACTTTGCAAGTAATTGCTGTTAAGCTGATCACTCTTTATAACATTCTGGAGTATATGCAAATTGCCATTATAAAAACTGAAGCAGTAGACTTTGTAAAAATTAATATGTGTATCATTCTCAAAACTTTTGGCCATGACTGTACAGTAGACTGGCTTTCTTTAGGCCCCATCTGCAATGGAAACCCACCAGCATCCTGTAACTGCATGGCAGGGTGCCGATGGGGTGAAAGAGGGACCCCCTCACTCTGTATGGGCTCTAATAGATGCCACTGTTGCAGATGAGTCATTTGCCCCTTAAACATTACGTACACTTGCATCCCCTAACCCTACTCTTTACTACTGCAATGTCAGTGTGTCAGAGTTGACTGTAGTTAATGCTATTTAGGAACCTTCTTGATAGAAGTAGATCAGTCAATGGGATGATGAAATGTGACCAATGATACAATCCTGTCAGAGTCCCCATTGTGTATTAAGGGTTATTTCCCCTCTTTATAAACCTCTCATTAGGGGCCGACTGGGAACTTAAAGTGGCCCTGGGAAAAAAAAAAGCTAAAAGTGGTTCCATGTTGTAGGCAGGACCTGCAATACCACAGTGCAGCACAAAATACTGCCCCAACAGAACCAAATACCACAGTGCAGCACAGAATACTTCCCCAGCAGAACCAAATACCACAGTGCAGCACAGAATACTGCCCCAGCAGAACCAGATACCACAGTGCAGCACAGAATACTGCCCCAGCAGAACCAAATACCACAGTGCAGCACAAAATACTGCCCCAGCAGAACCAGATACCACAGTGCAGCACAGAATACTGCCCCAGCAGAACCAAATACCACAGGGCAGCACAAAATACTGCCCCAGCAGAACCAGATACCACAGTGCAGCACAGAATACTGCCCCCAGCAGAACCCCAGGAATACCACAGTGCAGCACAGATATACTGCCCCAGCAGAACAGATACCCAGTGCACAATATACTGCCCAGCAGAACCAGATACCAAGTGCAGCACAGAATACTGCCCCAGCAGAACCAAATACCACAGTGCAGCACAATATACTGCCCCCAGCAGAACCAAATACCACAGTGCAGCACAGAAATACTGCCCCAGCAGAACCAGAATACCACAGTGCGGCACAATATACTGCCCCAGCAGAACCAAATACCACATTGCAGCGCAGAATACCACCCCAGCAGAACCAAATACCACAGTGCAGCACAAAATACTGCCCCAGCAGAACCAAATACCACAGTGCAGCACAATATACTGCCCCAGCAGAACCAGATACCACAGTGCAGCATAGAATACTGCCCCAGCAGAACCAAATACCACAGTGCGGCACAATATACTGCCCCAGCAGAACTAAATACCGCAGTGCCCACCAGAGACTGGCCTAAATGATAGTTCATACCTATACCACCTAATAGCTGCTGTAGATTTTAAATTCAGGTGCATGAAGATGTGTCAAAGGTATTAACAGGCCTGTGCTTCCTAATAAATGTGGTGGATTTTACTCCAGCAGGCCAGGTGAGTGTAGCAGCATTTTTTAACCATTTGCAGGCATAGAACAGCATTTTCATCGTGCTGGAACGCCCCTTTAAGGAGCAGCCATCGGCAGGTGTTTTCAGCGTGGTTACGTTCACTTCTCGCCATGTTTATACAATGAGCTCATAAAATTCCCACGTACCTGCAGATCATGTTTAGTTGGAAAGTGAATTCTTCCATTCCTGCAATGAAAGAAAAAAAAACAATGATAAGAAAAACAACAAAAATGAGGTTCTGTCACCTAAAATAATAAAACTAGGTTACTGAATAGAAGGAGGGAGCAAGAGACCTGAAGCAGGAAGACCAGGATGAACAGCACTGCATAATTCCTCCCACTCAGTCCTTATGTAAGACAACTGCAACTTTACAAATTGCGGCCTACAGTATACGGACACCGGCCGTAGGAATCCCATATCACGGATGCAGACCCATTAACTTGAACTGGTCCTCAAGAACTATGAGGCGCTTTTGTGGGATTTCAGTCCGTGTAGTATGCGCAATGATGGGGAACGGCAAACGCGTCACCTTCCTCCCCCATCACTGAACCCCTCAGATGCCGCGTTCATCGCTGATTGTGGCATCTGACATTAAAAGTGAGGCAAAAAGAAAATTTTAAAAATACTCACCTTATCCATTTGCTCACTGAGAGGCCGTCGCCGCCATGGATTGAAGAAACTGCACAAAATCTCATGTGGCGATGTGATGATGTCATCACGCTGGCCGGGTGCAGTGATGTCATCACCATGACCGGCCAGTGAGCTGATTTGTTGACGTCACACGTCACTGCGTGTAAGATTTTGCGTAGTTTCCTCCATCAAGATGGCCGTGACGGCCTCTCCGAGAGCAGATGGATAAGGTGAGTATGTTTTTTTTTTTTTTTACCGCTATTTCAAGGAAAATAGATTCGTTACAAGGCGCGAGGAAATTTGGCATCGTGGCGAATCAAATTTTTCCTGAAATTCGTATCAAAGTGAATTTGCTCAACACTAGCGAAAAATTGTGGACAGGAATAGGACATGTTCTATTTTTTTGCAGCACAAACATGCGGCCTCGGTGAAATGAATGGGTCCGCATCTGATCCGCGGGAAAAAAAAATACGGCTGTGTGCATGAGGCCTTAGAAACACAATTTCGTCTCAGACAAAGACACGGTGGAAACGTCCGCTCTTCAGGACGCACGCCGCCGGCAATAGTTCTCAGGATTTCATTGGTAGCTCTGCCCCTTTATGTACGTACTGAACTCCACGACACAACACACCCATCCTAATGTCTCGCTTCTCACCCAAATATTGAAATGTGGAGATTTAGCATTTCAAAGTCCCCTCGGCCTTCGTGCACCTTTTCCACACTAACATTTCAGTGAGAACGGACGCCGGTAATGAGGGAAGATATGACATCATCTTCTGGCCTTCTGATTGGCTGCCAGGCTCCAGGGGGTGAGAATTATTTCTGCTAAAATGAGTCCTCTAAAACTTTTTTTTTTTCCCCCAGCTCCTTGGGGGTAACCCGGTCGCCATGACGACTAATTCATCGTCCGGGCGAGCCGCAGACATGGGAAAATGGACAGCGTTGGGGGGTGGTGGTGTAAACACTGCAAACATTCGGTTTAACCCCTTGAGAACACAAAATTTTTTTAATTGTTTGCAAAACTTTTTTTTTTTTTTGGAACGGTTCTTAACTTTTGCAGCATTGCACAGTCCGGGCGATGACGGGATATGACCTATGGCGTCAGGAGCGGGCTGATGCTAGTCACACGGAAGGAAAATGGCGACAGTCGTCATGCCACTTATTTTCATAGCCTCTTTTGGCGCTGCCTAATTGGGCTTAGCCATTATAGAAAAGGATAATCCGGCACAAACCGTACGTGAGATTAGAGGGGTGTGCGGAGGAGGTGAGGGGGGGGGGGATGGGTTTCGGTCATGGAGGGGGAGGCATCATGCTCACGGGATAAGAGAGAGGCTTACGCTCTCACAATATCATAGATTAGCTGTCTGGCCTCATATCACCTATTATTAAATATTGAAGTCAGCCCGTCCCGCCGTCCATAGTCCCAATTAACCTGTGTGTGATAAGAGTTTTGGAGCTGAAGGGGTTAAAAGTAGGTTTAAAAAAAAAAAAGCGGATAAAAGGTCCTCCGATCCGGGATGTCTAGGGCCTCTTGAATTCTAAAGCATCCTATTGTTGCGTAATCCGACAGTAATTAATTTTCTCCTGAATTAATTACAAGATTCCCAAGGAATGCAGAAATGGGGGGGAGGGGGGGTGCACGGTGGGATACGTTTCACACCAGCGCATACACAGCGTTATGATGAACGCAGCCGACCGGCCTCCTATCTGCGCCGTCTCCCCCCAAGCCTTAATTGTAGTGGCAAAAAAAAAATGAATGAAGGGTTTTCACCAAGTGATTTCATTTGATGGATATGGTCGTTAATCGGATTGCGGAGGTAATCGCATTGTGCCAGCGAGGCATTGTTTTCAGCCCATCTACAGAATGACTGATGGACGGAGATGAAAAATGATCAGTATCGCTCTGAATGTCACGCCTATTAGCAAAAAAGAAAATCAGGAGCCACGTAATTTTGGCGTACAGAAGTAGATTGCAACTTGTGGCTTCTCCAGGTACTGAGTGCGGGTGCGGCCCATGGGGGTAGGTACGTGGAGGGGATGAGAGTGGCTTCAGTGCCGATAAGGGAGGGAGTAGTCTTCATGGCACCTGATCCTGCACAGGTTCAAGCCTAGGGTGTGTCTGCAGTGGATGGAGGTGCACCTGCCTGGTGGTGGCTGGGGTGCCCCTCATGGTAGATGGTTGGCAGGAGGACAGGTGCAGGGGCGGTTGGAGACAATGACCAGACCTGAGGATGATGGGTGGCACAGTTCTGAAGTATATAACACGGCAGGTTTCTCCCAAAGGCTGTGTATAGGGGTAGGCACAGGGGTGCACCACCAATGAGGCCAGGTCAGGCGATTGCCTCAGGCAGCACCAGGTAGGGGTAAGAGGAGGGCAGCGGAAGGGCCATGAGCACTTTCATTATGGCAAAGGGGTTAGGTTAAGAAATAGGCATTGGGGGGATGCCGTTTCAGTTTTCGCCTCAGAAAGGCTAGGTGCACCCCTGGGTAGGCAGTGTGATAATCCCCCCTAAGTCTCTCTCTGGATACACTATGCAATCATCCAACTGACCACAGACTTGCAAGTCCTTTTCCTATATATCTGCAATGCCCAACTGGGGGAGTTCAGTCCCAGCTCGGATGGCCAGTCCGACTGAGAAGTGGGGCGGGTGCCAGAAGCAATTAACCCTAACTACGAGCAGTAAAATCCAAAGCCGTAAGAGTGCATTACCTTTTCTGCGCACTGTCCCTTGATGGTCCTCAACCTTCTGTAAGTGCCTGTTACGTTCTCCCTCAGAGGTTGGTTTTTAGTACAGTTCTTTTTTCTGGCAGTTTGAAACACTCAGGCTTCAGCCAAAGCACAGGCCGCTTCCAGACTGAAAGGTTTAGCTAGACTCCCCTGAACAACAGCTGCATATAGGGAAAGCAGGTCCAGCCCACCACCTGACAATTGTAATTAAGGGCTGGCAATTAACTGTTTCCTCTTATATACAGTTTTCTGGAGTACATAGTGCATAAAGTACACAGTTTGGACACTTTAACAGTAAACCATAGCATTAACCCATTAGCAGGGAACCACTGGGTTACTGCATGTACTCTAAGGGTGTGTGCAGACGTAGTGTATTAGGTGCAGAATTTCTGTGTGGGAAAATCAGCAGAGTGATACAGTACCAACAAATTTTATAGTAGGAACATACACTGAAATTATAAAATTTGCAGCGTCAATTTATTTTGTGGATTTTCAGTGCGGATTTCTCTCCTTTCTCAGACTGTGGATTTTCTCTACTATTCTGTTTGCTATACGTGGCATTGAATACCAGCGGAGACAACCTAGTGCTGCTTAGTTACCAATGCCATATTACCTCAATGAGACCCATTAGTACTGCACTGGGGGATACGGAGCATAAAACCCAGGCCGTTCATCAGTATTGACATCAGCAGGTCTTGAGGATGCTGTGGAGAGCACCGTGGTGAAGACGATATGTAGTTTAGCTCTCTTCCAAAAAAAAGAAAGTGGTCTCTATAGTGCCCCTTAGTGGAAGTAGGAAGTAGAAGTTCCAGAAGTAGCCACCATATTGTCAACGTCTGACAAGCCTTGTAATATGACATGAACTCCACAACTGAGTGCAAATCCAACGTGGTCACCTCTGTGGACCTGTTGCTAGGGGGCTGTCCAAAGTGATTTTGGAGCTTTGGAGTTTCTCTAGACTTACATTTGATGACGTAACCTCAATATCTGATCAGTGGGGGGCCCGACGACCTGACAAAGGGGCCGAGTGCAGTATACCACGCGCACCACTGTTCATTGTATAGTGGCTGCCCTTTGTATTGCAGCTCAGCCCCATTCACAAAGACCATGTGATTAGTGGACGTTTGGGTGTACGTTGTGGCCTCTTCAAACAGTTGATCGATGAGGGTCTCTGGAGTTGGACCAATCAGATATTGACAACCTATCTTGAGGAAGACTTGAAGGACTTCAATCCTCCAATAAGAACAAGAACAACCCGGCCAGCCTAGACTGCACTTTACCTCCGTGACCACTCTCTGTCAAGCCAACTAGACCTAGGTCAAAATGAGACTTCTCCCTACTAAGGGCTCCTTTCAAGGGACAACCAGGTAACCTCATTAAAAGTTGAAGACGTTACCTCAAACTATGACTCCTGGTGCCATCAGTGCCAAGTCTATTTCAACAAGAATAGATAAGTTGGCAGAAGAACAGCAATGGAAAGACGTATGATATACCAGCTGGTGGTATAGGAAGCAGAAAGCTTCTGTCATCCAACGTCATGGTCCATTTAACCTACCTATAATTCGAGCCTCAATGAGTGACATCAATAAAAATACTTCCTTTACAATTACTGCATAAATATTTGTGGAGCCCTCATGTACCAACCAGATATACATGAATGAGATGAGGTGGACCCAACCCTTGATGAACCCTACTCTAGAGAAGATCAATATCACAGGCGATGTTTGCTGATAAACACAAAAGAGTCGCTCCATAGGGTGATAACGTACAGATATAGTAAGTAATTGGACCCCAAATGGGGGCTCACCGAGTCACCGTGAAATGTTGTGCTAACGATAGGCACAACTCTAGAGAAGACGGAACCGGAATCCCAGAAGTGGTTGGTATGCAGCCACAGATGGATGTCTTCTTATCTTCTTATGGCAGGGAGGGTGCCTTCAGAAAGAACAACACAGGGGCACCAGCCAACCTACGTCTGGCCCATCCATATTACTAACCCTCCCTTTCTTTAGAGTAGTCGTCAGAGGAGGAGGAACATCCCTCGGCGCAAGGAACCAGCCAGAAGATCCGTAAGTATAGTGAACTTGATTGTTTAATTAGCAGATAAATTCAACTCGTTTCGGGGAAGTATCTCTCCTTCATCAGGGACATGCGGTTTTACCTGATGAAGGAGAGATAATTCCCGAAACGCGTAGTTTTTATCTGCAAATTAAACAATCAAGTTCACTGTACTTATGGATCTTCTGGCTGGTTCCTTGGCCGTGGGATCTTCCTCCACCTCTGCCGACGACTCTAGAGAAGGAGAGGGTTAGTAATGTGGATGGGTCGGGCGTAGGTTGGCTGGTGCCCCTGTGTGGTTCTTTCTGAGGGCACCCTTCCTGCCATATGGCGAGGTGTCATCAAGTCTACAAACAACTATAGTTAGCCATATTGGATGGCGCCCAAATAGCAGTTCACTTCCATACAAGTGCCCAGTGCATCACAGCCATAGATTGCAAAATGAGATGGGTCTCATAGGGCTTTAGGTTTGGAGAACACGTAGTGGAATGTGGGGGAGTTAATAAGTTGCGGGAACCCCTGTGATAATGACGCCCAGACTCATTATCCCCCAAGTGCACACTTTGCACGGTGTATAATTACACCGGATAAACAACCGGGGAGAGAAAGAGGGAGCAGATTCCTCCCAGGCCTCTGAGCCAGAGCGCTTCCAGTTAAAGTCTGCGGAGGAGAGATACGTGGATACAGGCTGATGATTGATATGCGGAAACTAGGGGCTGATAAGGAATTTGGCACAGCCTCCGATGGCTGGGCACGGTGCCACCGCTCAGGTGTGCGTAAGAGACTCTCAAACAGATTTTTCTATGCTCCTCGTCTCAAAGCGCCCTGTAGAAGATAAACCAAGAGCCAGTGTGATAGGAGGTGCACTAAAAGGGGAGATATATCAGCAAAATGCACAGAAAAGCGAACAATTATACAATACACATAATACAGCATATAAACACCTTATAGTGTGCATGGCAGGAAGCAGGGGCAATAAAGAGGTTAATGTAAAAGATGAAAATCAGACATCATATAGTACATGATAACGTCTTTCTATCAAAGCTAGAACTAGCCCTGTACCTCACATGGATCCAGAGATCTCCACATTCGCTGCTCCGATTGCTCTCAGAGGCGTGTCCTTTCTTGGGCGTGCGTCCTTTATCAGGGGTCCTGTCCTTTCTGCTTTTCTGGTGGCAATCGAAGGTTGGAACGGAGCATGTGCGACCACCTCAGTAGGTGGACATGCACATTGCTATGCAAATTAAACATCAGGGGGCGCCATTCTAATGAAGCAAAGAGAATATTTCACAACTGGAGCATTTTGGTTAAAAGAAAGTAAATTGCAAAAGTAAGTAGGTTTTCATGCTGAATTATATTCAAATGATATCTAATGGTGGCACAACCCCTTTAAGTCTCAGTTTATATCTGCTTGTGGTGCTGCAGTCAGTGTGTTAGTAAAAAAAAAAAAAAAAAAAAAAAGAAAGAAAACGCCAGTTCCAGATGTCACATGATGAAAATCTATGGGGAAAAAAAAACCACAAAAAAAAACAAAAAAAACACACACACAAAAAAAAAATAACACACAAAAAACCCCAGTTTTTTTCTTTTTTTTATGTTGACGTTCTTTCACCCTTGAGGTGCCTTTTTTGGGTACATGGCATGCTCTGGATCTGGAGGTTTTTTTTACTGATTTTCTGGAATTTTTATCTTATAGACATCTATTTATTATTTTTCTTTTTACCCTGCTTGAAAAATTGCAAGCGCCAGTTTGTGTTGCCATTTTTTAATAATGTTTTTGCATGGTGTTTGTTATAACAATGCTATAAAGTCATATTGCGGTGGAGGGGGGAGATATGAACTTTCCTATATAAAACGACAAGGCGTCCCAAAAAGCCTCATTCAAAAACAACACCATCTGGTGAAAAACTCCTCATGCACATGTACGTATTTTCCTTCCATGTCCGTTCCGTTTTTTTGCAGACCATATACAGAACCATTTATTACAATAGGTCCACAAAAAAAACGAAAGTTACTCCACATGCATTCCGTTTCCGTATGTCCATTCCGCAAAAAAATAGAACATGTCCTATTATTATCCGCATTATGGACAAGGATACTACTGTTCTATTAGGGACCAGCTGTTCCGTTCCGCAAAATACGGAATGCACACGGACGTTATCCGTATTTTTTGTGGATCCGTTTTTTGCGGACTGCAAAATATATACGGTCGTGTGCATGAGCCCTAAATCAAGGGTTCTTTGAGACTTTTTATGCCCCCCCAAAAATAAATAAATAAAAAATACCAAACTGTGGCAGCACCCTATAATCAATAGGACCACTAGACGGCATGTTGTTGGGGATGTGCCAGATTTGGTGATTCTGGTTTTCTGTTCCAATACCGGCACAAAAAAAAAAACTGGATTTCTCTGCAGATGTGAACCTAGCCTAGTTTGGTGTATAGCTACAATATTGGGGTGGGGGCGTCACCTTTACTAAGAGGTGCACTGGTAAACATTTTTTTTTTACTATATGTTATATATATACGGGAAGAAGGTGGGTGGTAGAAGCTAGGGCTACAGCCATCAATTATTTTAGTAAACAAGTAATCGATTACTCCAACAATTAATCAAGTACTCTAATAAGAAAAAACAAATTAAAAGAACGTTTTCCTTTATAAAAACTCATCCGACCCCCTAATGCTATAATCAGACTCCCCGCCATCAGGCTCCCCCCCCAGTGCCATCAGCTGTCCCCCAGTGCCATCAGCAGCGGCTCCCCCCCAGTGCCATCAGCTAACCCTTCCCCCATGCCATCAGGCTCCCCCTTAGTGCCATCAGACTCCCCCCCAGTGCCATCAGCTGCGCCCCCATGCCATAATGCTCCCCCCTCAGTGCCCTCAGCCCCCCCCTAGTGCCCTCAGCCCCCCCTAGTGCCATCAGCTGCACCCCCCATGCCATAAGTCTTCCCCTTAGTGCCATCAGGCTCTCCCCCAGTGCCATCAGCTGCACCCCCCCATGCCATAAGGCTCCCCCTTAGTGCCATCAGGCCCCCTCAGTGCCATCAACTGCACCCCCATGCCATCAGGCTCCCCCTCAGTGCCATCAGCCCGTCCCAGTGCCATCAGCGGCACCCTCCATGCCATCAGACTCCCCCTCAGTGCCATCAGCCCCCCCTGTGCAATCAGCCCCCCCAGTGCCATCAGCTCCCCCCCAGTGCCATCAGCTCCCCCCCAGTGCCATCAGCTGTCCCCCAGTGCCATCAGCTGCACCCCCCATGCCATAAGGCTCCCCCTCAGTGCCATCAGCCCCCCCTGTGCCATCAGCCCCCCAGTGCCATCAGCTGTCCCCCAGTGCCATCAGCTGCACCCCCCATGCCATAAGGCTCCCCCTCAGTGCCATCAGGCTCCCCCCTAGTGCCATCAGGCTCCCCCCAGTGCCATCACCCCACCCCCCCAGTGCCATCAGCTGCACCCCCCATGCCATAAGGCTCCCCCTTAGTGCCAGCAGGCCCCCTTAGTGCCATCAGCTCCCCCCCAGTGCCATCAGCTCCCCCCCAGTGCCATCAGTTGCACCCCCCAATGCCATCAGGTTCCCCCTCAGTGCCATCAGCCCCCCCCCCAGTGCCATCAGCCCCCCAGTGCCATCAACTGTCCCCCAGTGCCATCAGCTCCACCCCTCATGCCATCAGGATCCCCCTCAGTGCCATCAGCCCCCCCCCAGTGCCATCAGGCTCCCCCTCAGTGCCATCAGCTGCCCCACCCAGTGCCATCAGCTGCACCCCTCAGCTCTTTGGCCTCTTCTTCTCCGCGCGCTGAGGTCACACAACATCAGGTCATAGTGCGCGCTTACGTGCCCCCTCCAGTCACGTATTCTTCTGCCCTGTCCCCTCTGGGCTACCAATTAATATATAAATCTGACAGATAACTGGAAATGTTTGACAATCCACCCTAAATTACTTTTAATGCACCATAAAACTGCTTGCTGTAAGTGAATTGTCTACCTCCTCTTTCGGTGGTCTCCATCAAGAGTTATTGGTGGGGCTGAGCGGAGCCTGGTGGACCCTAGGAGTGAGCGCGTACACCCCTGGACCACTGTAATTCACACGGTTTCATCTGAGTAATAACACAAAAATAAAGGAGGAGGAAAAAAAATTACATTGGAAAGACCAGGAGGATGTAACCTGCGGGGATAGGAAGCTCACAGCCTGACCCCAAACAGACATGTAATCCTATCTTCTGGCCACCTATGAGGCTCAGCGGTTTTTGGCAGGCACAGAATCGAGAGTCTGTTCAGGCCGAGCACCTGAAGTTCTGTGCCCTCTCCTTACAAGATCCCGCTGACCCGCTCCTCGTCCAGGCCCGGCTATGGCAACAAAGGGGCAGATTCATGTGAAATGCCCCCTACTTTATATACAAGAACAGCAAACAAGACGCGGGGGTTCTCCTTACAGTGTGACTGGCCTGGTCTGGTGCAGAATGGTCAGGTATCTAGTATCCAGGAGACAGTATATGGCATCGTCCCTGATAACCGAATATCAGCGGACAGAGCCAATAATATACATGACCCATGTCATACATAACCTGGACCCGATGTACAACAATCACTAATATGTAAAAAAAAAAAAAAATAAAAAATACACTAATACAGTATATACCTGTCAGATCAAGAACAGCAATTATGGAGGACATTTATCATTTGCCTATGCCAGTTCTCTTATGTGGAAAAGTCGCAAACTTTGGTGCATGCTTGCACAAAAATTTGAAACTTTTTGAGGGCTTAGTCACTTTTCCAAGAGGGTTTGGAACGGGGTGGGCCTAGCAAGCCCGGAACGTGTGCCAAGAAACTGGCGTACATCATACCAAAAATATACACTCGTTCCCTTGCTGGCCTAGATTTCAGTTCTAGCGCATGGACCTCTTAAGGATGCGCCACCATTGTTAAGATGTCTACGCCTCTCAAGAATTGTGGTGCATCTGATGCCATATTTTAATAAATGCTCCCCCCCCCTATGTATTTCTCCAGCAGAATTTTGCAGCAAGCATGGGGTATAACACTTCTCTTTCTGCAATGCTACCTTAGGGCGGACCCTAAGATAATATATGCTCTGCACCTTTTTTGAAAATATTGCCGTACTTACAATGAACACGTCCACAATGTCCCTTGTGGGATGTGGATAGTTTCTCCTATGCAGGATGATCAGTGTCCAGGCACTGTAAGACTTTAAACTTCATCGACACGTGGCAATAGAGACTAAGTGGTCCTTTTCAGGAAGCAATTCTCCGAAGAACTTTTCTCTGCACCTCCTCTATTACATCTGGCATGTTTTTGGAGTGTGCAAAGTTCCATTCTGGCCTTGCTCTGTCTGGTATCTGATAAAGGGGTAGCTTTACTTTCAACTACTTACTACTTTTGATTTAAAGAGGACCTTTCACCTCTCCTGACATGCCTGTTTTAATAGCTTCATGCATTCCCCATGTAATAACAATTCTGGAACTTCTATTCTTATGGCTCTATGTTGTGCCATTCCTTTATTATTTCTACTAGAAGTTATGAATGAATTGCTAGCAGTCTGCAGTAAGGGTACAGAGGGGAGGTAACCAGTTGGGGGTGTGTCCCTGCACAGTCTGAAAATGGTAGCACTGACTGGATAAAGTCTGTGCAGGTACACACCCCCAACTGGTTACCTCCCCTCTATACCCTTACTGCAGACTGCTAGCAATTCATTCATAACTTCTAGTAGAAATAATAAAGGAATGACACAACATACAGACATAAGAATAGAGGCTTCCAGACTTGTTATTACATGGGGAATGCATGAAGCTATTAAATCAGGAATGAGCGGTGAAAGGTCCTCTTTAATACAGCACGTGCATATACCACACAAAGATACATTTTTAACCCATTTTGCAGTGTACCGCTGCTCTACAGTGGGTCACTATAAATGTGTTATACAGAATATTGGTGAGTAGGACTTTTGGCCTCCCTTATGCTCCAGGCCAGTGTTACACTGGCCCACCAGAGTACCAGAGGATCCTGTGATGGGCCTAGGCTCTGACCCCATAGTCGGCCCCAAGGGCTCAGGAATAAAATACTTTTGTAGCTGCCTTTGGAGCCAATCATTTTCCACAAGGGTCTATTTCTTTCAATCAAAACCTTTTAGACCTTCTTGATGAACAAAGACTTGGGTCCTGAGAATAATTTCCTCTGATGCTCCCAAGGAACCCCAGTCCGACTCTGCCCCAGGACCCAGATGCAACTGCTACCTCTGCTCCCCTATACCCCTAGGTCTCATCTACATGGCACTACAATGGAACCACAAACACGCCGTGTGCGGCCATGTTTTAGAGATACCCTGAGACCACTTTGAAATGGTGATCCTTACAAAGATGGACAACGGCGAAAGTATATGACAGAACTGAAATTTGTTCTGTTCTAGATCAGTGGTCCCCAACCTGCGCCCCTCCAGCTGTTGTAAAACCTCAACTCCCATCATGCCCTGCTGTAGGCTGATAGCTGTAGGCCAGTGATGCTCAACCTGCGGCCCTCCAGTTGTTGCAAAACTACAACTCCCACCATGCCTTGCTGTAGGCTGTCCAGGAATGCTGGGAGTTGTAGTTTTGCAACAGCTGGAGGGCCGCAGGTTGGGCATCCCTGTTCTAGATCATCTAAAAAAAAAAAGTGCTGTTTTGGGGAGGTTTCAATACATTCTCCTCCAGAAGCCATGCTCCTCTGTTAAATATGGCGATGTATAATGCTACCATAAGTAAACCACTGTTTGAACCTGGAGAAATATACACGTACCATATGGGTGGCCACCACCTATGGGTGCCCTATGATGTAGAAATTGTACCACATAACATCCCATATTATACTATTCCAGCAGGACAATCCTGAAGGTGACACGGATAAGCAGGTGAACCCGCTCTACCTGAACTTGTAATGTCTCACTTTTCCCAGATAAAAGGATCATTGTTTCCTTCAAAACCAATCTGAAGGTGATCCCGAGCAGAAGGGGCAGCTCCGCGCGATAGTGATCTAAAGCCTTATTGGTATCTGTTCCTGTTCCCCTGCTTGACGTGTTGCAATTCGGCCTCCAACCTACTCATTAGATATAGGAGATATAACATACGAGACGAGGCTGTTGCTCCCCGTGCTGTGTTTTTTTCCGGCTGTTTAAGCAAAACCAGACTAAGTGTAACACAATACAGTTCAATGCATTGCATTAACCTTTCGGCTACCAGAGGCAGCGACCAGGGCTCGGAGCGACAGGGAAAAAGCCCTGGAACACAACTGGGTCAAGTATTGTGCGGATGTTGGACGGCACTCAATGGAAATAAAACTAAGAGCGGCTCGGTGGCTGACATTTACTGCAGGATTTATTCCTCCTGATTATAAATAGAGTAACCAGTCATCTTCTCGAATGAGAGACAGCGCCACCTCTGTCCACAGGCTATGTCTGGTATTGCAGCTCAGATCCATTCAGTTGAATACTGCAGTAACAGACACAGAGCCACCTCTGTCCACAGGCTGTGTCTGGTATTGCAGCTCCGTTCCTTTTAGTTGAATACTGCAGACACAGCGCCACCTCTGTCCACAGGCTGTGTCTGGTATTGCGGCTCTGTTCCGTTCAGTTGAATGCTGCAGTAACAGACACAGCGCCACCTCTGTCCACAGGATGTGTCTGGTATTGCAGCTCAGATCCATTCAGTTGAATACTGCAGTAACAGACACAGCGCCACCTCTGTCCACAGGCTGTGTCTGGTATTGCAGCTCAGATCCATTCAGTTGAATACTGCAGTAACAGACACAGCGCCACCTCTGTCCACAGGCTGTGTCTGGTATTGCGGCTCTGTTCCGTTCAGTTGAATGCTGCAGTAACAGACACAGCGCCACCTCTGTTCACAGGCTATGTCTGGTATTGCAGCTCAGATCCATTCAGTTGAATACTGCAGTAACAGACACAGCGCCACCTCTGTCCACAGGCTGTGTCTGGTATTGCGGCTCTGTTCCCTTCAGTTGAATGCTGCAGTAACAGACACGGCGCTATTTTCCAATTGGGTATGAATGGTCTTCTTTCACTTGCACTGATATGGTGCTACAGCGCCGCGATGGCGTGGGCTGAAGATATGTCCGACACCTGGTGCAACAGCGCCGATCCCAGCAGTTTAACCCTATACTGTAGATGCCGGGGTCAATACTGACTGCGGGATCTAAGTAGTCAGAATGAGGAAGGGGATTCTCCTGTCACCCCTGCGTCTGATGGGTTTCTGTGGCCAGGGGCAGGGCATAATAGGCAGGGGTGCACCTAAGCCTTTCTGCGAAAACTGAAATGCACCCCCCCCAACTTCCCAATGCCAATTTCTTAACCTAACCCCTTCCCTTCAGCCCATGACCCTTCTGCTGCCCCCCTCTTGCCCCTACCTGGTGCTGCCTCACCTGGCCTCATGGTAGTGCAGCCCTGATTATTGGCTACCAATAAAAGCGATCAAAAGATTGCATGTTCAAGTCTTCTACGAAATTAAAAAAAAAAATTAAGTAAATTTAAAGCTTATGGACACCTTTGGGGGAAATATTTTTTATTATTGCATTCTAGTTATTTTGAGGTCAAAATCATTTTTGAATTCAGTTTTTATTAAAAATGTTCAACCTTTTTTTCCCCTCTGCAGACTGTCTCTTCTCCTTCTCAGTGAACCAGTCAGCGAGCTCCTAGAGGTGTCCATAGCCTTTATACAAAAAGGTCTTTAAGAAGTGTTTAAAAAAAATTAAAAAAAAATCCCCAAACGGTGAATGCCATAAAAACAAAATCCCCCAAAAAACGCAGAAATTGCAGTTTTTTTCACCTTTCCAATAAAAAACAAAAATGATGTACCCCACAATGATGCCCTCATATAAACAAAGTTAATACCAGGCACTTACTAATGTATTGTAATAGTCCATATTGCCTCCTTTGCTAGCGGGATTCATTTTTCCATCACAGGGGTTACACAGATACGAGGTGGCCTGGACAGGAGATGCTGCGCATGCGTACCTTATAGTGCAGTACAGTCTTTTTCCTATAGTGTGCAAGCACGACCACCGATGCTGCATTGCTGGGTGGTCGTAACCATGGATACAAGCAGTGAATAAGTGATGGAAAAATGAATCCAGCCAGCACAGGAGGCAATATGGACATTTACAATACATTAGTCATACCTCCCAACCGTCCCAGATCCAGCGGGACAGTCCCAGATTGCAGTGGCTGTCCCGGTACAGGGGAGGTATGTCCCGCTTTCTGGCAGTTGTCCCTGCGTCCATAGGACGCAGAGACAGATGCCATAGTGAGACAGAGAGCCGGCATCGGCTCTCTGCTTCACTAACCCTTCCCCTTCTGGCTCTCCATACCTCTGGTCTGTGCAGGGGCGGCGCCGGCAGACAGCTGGAGCAGCCAATGTCCTGCTGCTGATGCTGCTAGGAAAAAGGTAAGTATCTGTTGTTTATTTTTTTTCTACTTTCTGTGAGGGGCACAATGTGGGCATATTACTGGGGGGGCACAGCTTGGCAAATTACAGGGGGGCACATTGTGGGCGTATTACTGGGGAGCATAATTGTGGGCATATTACTGGGGGCATAATGTGGGCATATTACCGGGGGGGGGCACAATGTGGGCATATTACTGGGGGGGGCACAATGTGGGCATATACTTGGGGCACAATGTGGGCATATTACTGGGGGCACAATGTGGGCATATTACTTGGGGCACAATGTGGGCATATTATTGGGGGCACAGCTGGGCATATTACTGGAGGCACAATGTGGGCATATTACTGGGGGACACAACTGGGCATAATTCTGTGAACACACAATGTGGACATAAATTCTGTGCGGTGGCATGAAGGGGGAATAATTACTATGTGGGGGCATTAAGAGGCCTGGGTGGGATTAGATGTATAGTTAGGTTTTGGGCGGAGTTAGAGGCGTGGCATAACACAGGAAAAAATTTTTGCTGCACAATTTATCCCTCTTTGGTGGTTTGCAAAGTTGGGAGGTATGCATTAGTAAGTTCTCTACATGATAAATGCCATTTGCAGGCGTGAGAGTACCCCTTTAACAATACAGAACAGTGCGGTCTCGTCAGAGTCTGCGGTACTAGAACGCAGCACGTTACGTGTGGTCCCACCCTTGCTGATGGAGTCGCCTCTACATCTGTGTGTCCTCCATGCTTATACTTCACGACCGTCAGCAGCCAGCGTTCGGCAGCCACATCCAGAGCCAGCGTTACATGGTGACACTGCAAATAAACACAATGTGGGCAGCCAGGCAGGAACCGCCGCTCTTCTGTTACACATTGTCTCATTTCCCCCACTGATCTCAACGGCCTGACAACTTATTCTGCAGGACAAATGTGGTCTGTGTGTTCATTAAGCCCATAGCAGCGTGAGCCTCTCATGTCATGGAAATGGCTCAGAGGGAGCTGGAAGTGAAGCCAGAGACAGATGTTAGAGATAAAAAGGGAAGCAGAGGAGTGAAGATCCTCCTCACGTGCCGGGGACTCTGCGCTGTGACATCACCCCGGAGCGGCCGAAGCTCAGAGTGTGCACCAAGCCTGGGGCAACTCAATACAGTAGGCCTGGAGCACAGGACAAGCATCTTCTGAGCCTCTGCTGTAGATCCTTTATATAACATGTGCCTCGGTGGCCTGATCAAAGTCATCACCCGGGGCATGGGCTGGTGGGTCCCTTGTATGGGCAAATGACCTCACAGCGTTGTGATATGCAGCTGAGGATATGGCGGCATACCTCCCAACCGTCCCGGATCCAGCGGGACTGTCCCATATTGCAGTGGCTGTCCCGCTGTCCCGGTACGGGGGAGGTATGTCCCGCTTCCTGGCAGCTGTCAGACAGTTGCCTGTTATATGAAGAAGCAGACAGCCGGGATCGGCTGTCTGCTTCTATCATCCTCCCTCCCGTCCCCCCTGCAGCTCTTCATACCTCTGGTCTGGATGGAGGTGGGGCCGGCTGACAGTCAGCCTTGGCTCCGCCCCCGTCCAGACTAGAGAAGACGATGTTCTGCTGGTGATGCTGCTGCTAGGAAGAAGGGAAGTATTTGGTGTTTATTTTTTTTAACTTTCTGTGAGGGGCACATTACTGGCGGGCACAATGTGGGCATATTACTGAGGGGCACAGCTGCGCATATTACTGGGGCATATTCCTGGGGAGCATAGCTGGCCATATTACTGGGGGCACATAACTGGGCATATTCCTGGGCGGCACAGCTGGTTATATTACTGGGAGCACATAACTGGGCATATTCCTGGGCGGCACAGCTGGTTATATTACTGGGAGCTCATAACTGGGCATATTACTGGGGCCACAGCTGGTATATTACTGGGCACATAAACTGGGCATATCCTGGGGGCACAGCTTGTCATTACTGGGGGCATAACTGGCATATTAGCTGGGCTCAGCGGCATATTACTGGGGCACATAACTGGGCATATTCCTGGGCGGCACAGCGGTATATTACTGGGAGCACATAACTGGGCATATTACTGGGGGGCACAGCTTGTCACATTATTGGGGGCACATAACTGGGTATATTCCTTGGCGGCACAGCTGGTTATATCACTGGGAGCACATAACTGGGTATATTCCTGGGGGGGCACAGCTTGTCATATTACTGGGGGCACATAACTGGGCATATTCCTGGGCGGCACAGCTGGTTATATTACTGGGAGCACATAACTGGGCATATTACTGGGCGGCACAGCTGGTTATATTACTGGGAGCACATAACTGGGCATATTCCTGGGGGGGCACAGCTTGTCATATTACTGGGGGCACATAACTAGGCATATTACTGGGGGCTCAGCTGGGCATATTAATGGGGGCACATAACTGGGGAATATTTACTATGTGGAGCAGTAAGGGGACTGGGTGGGATTAGCTGTATAGTGGGCGGAGTTAGGGGTGTGGCCTAGTGCTTAAAAAATTTGCCGCAACGCGCTTGTCGCACAGCACAATGTGTCCCTCTTTGTCCCTTTACAAAGTTGGTGAGGTATTGGCTACACCACTGCCTTGATGATGTCACAGCTGGAGGAGGAGGAGTTGTCAGGGACATGGACAGGCTGGTCTCTGTAGCGAATCAGTGGATATGAAGACTTCATAGTTTCTAATGTCAGCGACACTGCGTTATGTGCATTAAAGGGGCATTCGCTTGTGTGGTGCGCTCTCTATTTACAGCTCTCCATTCACCTGTGGCACCAGCACCTATCTCCAGAACAGGTCCCCCAAAAGTGAACTGAGAGCAGCCGAGCATGCACGACCACCCTCCGTCCACCACTATGGGAGATCTGAGAATAGTCAAGTGCTGACTCTATTTCTGGCACTCTTATAGTGTGGGCCGTGCTTGTGTGCTGCACTCTCAAAGTGATGAATGGAGAGCGTGGAATGCTCTCCTTCAATTAAGGGGCCCCGTTCTGGAGATAGGTGCGGGTCCCACCTCTGAGACCCCCTCCTATCTGACAACGATGCCATATCCAAGCGAGATGGGCCAACCCTGTTTATTTACAGTATATATTAGATACAATGTAGCAACGTGCGCTATGTATTGTTTCATTGTGGCTAGTGTATCATTATAGAAAAACACATTGTATTATATCATGTGATTTTGCATAATGTGAATGTTGTTTTAAATACATTTGCGTTTGTGCTTCTGAATGGCCACAAAAGTAGAGGAGACATCTGAGGAGGGTGTTTAATTGGTGCATGATTCCCTGATGAAATACCCCTGACCAAGCCGAAAGGCAAAACCGGTTGGATACCATCAGTGACCCATGCAGGATGACCAGTAGAATACAGCAGTGGGGCATACCGCTTTTTCATGGATCCCACCCAGTGTGTCTTTTTTCTGTTTTCTCTCCATGGTTCTTCCATCTCCAGGTGCATGATCGGCAGGATATCTCTGCAATTGGAGATTTGTGGCTTGCATCGGTACCCATAGAAGGAAGGAGAATGGGTATCCATGCTAGGATGTGGAAAAGATCAGCGGATCTGTCTGCTGAGGAAGACTGTGGGGACTGGGGAGCATACCCCATGGGGCTCCTACAGATGGCGCTTATTTAATGACTGAGTGTTTTTAGTAATATTCTATGTATGAGAGCCCTGACTGATGTCCACAATATCAATTTCTTATCTATCAGCGGTCACTAAGGTCTGGCCTCTATACCAGAGACGCTCACAGCCAGGGGTAGACCGTCAGCAGTAATGGTACGGAGGAAGTCCCATGTAGTTTTTTTTATTTTTTACAATTTATATATTTTTTTAACTGAGCAGGGCCCTCATTCCTCTTGTTGTAATTATTGACTTGTCTGTTGCTATGTTTGCACATATGTTGGCGCTATACAAATAAAGATTATTATTATTATAGAGGTTTAGTGGAGTTTTTTTTACAATTTATATATTTTTAGAGAGGTTTAGTGAAGGTTTTTTTGTTTTTTACATTTTATATATATTTTTTATAGAGGTTTAGTGGAGATTTTTTTTATATTTTATATGTTTTTAGAGTGGTTTAGTGTGTTTTTTTTTACATTTCATATATTTTTTTCTATAGGTTTAGTGGAGGTTTTTTGTTTCTTTTTTTACATTTTATATATTTTTATAGAGGTTTAGTGAAGGTTTTTTGTTTGTTATTTACATTACATATATATATATATAATTTTTTAATATATATTTAACAGGGTTGGTGGAGGATTTTTTTTTACATTTTATATATTTTTTATAGAGGTTTAGTGGGGTTTTTTCACATTTTATATATTTTTATAGAGGGTTAGTGAAGGTTTTTTGTTTGTTATTTACATTATATATATATATATATATATATATATATATATATATATAATTTTTTTTATACAGGGTTGGTGGAGGATTTTTTTTTACATTTTATATATTTTGATAGAGGTTTAGTGGAGGTTTTTTTTACATTTTATATATTTTTTCTATAGGTTTAGTGGAGTTTTTTTTCACATTTTATATATTTTTATAGAGGTTTAGTGAATGTTTTTTTGTTTTTTTTTACATTTTAAATATTTTTAAATAGGTTTAGTGGAGGTTTTTTTGTTTTGTTTTTTACATTTTATATATTTTTTATAGAGGTTTAGTGGAGGTTTTTTTTTTTAACATTTTATATATTTTTATAGAGGTTTAGTGGAGAGTGTCCCATGTCGATTTTTAACAGTGTAAAATTGGTAGTAGATTAGGATGAATACCGTGGCCAAAAAAACTGTCCAAAATGGGATGTTTTTGTTGCAGCAGCATTTACTGGTAGGATCAGACCAGGACCTCTGCTGCTTTTAGTCTTTGCACTGCAAAGGTTGAAAGACACAGGTGAAAACTTTATGATAAATTGGCGCGGTACAGATCGCAAACCCGCAGCGTAAGGCTTCATGCACACAACTGTTATTGGTCTGTGTCTGATCCGCTTTTTTTGCAGATCGCACACACACCCATTTATTTCTAAAAAAAAAAAACAAAAACAAACGGATAGCACACGGATGTCATCTGGCCCTCGGGCCGCCCCCCTCCACACCCTCAAGTGTTGAATGCGATGCAATAACGCCTGTGTGATAAAATATTGACACACTGACATTTAAAAAGTTGTGAAACAGCGGTTGTTCAATATTTTTAAGCCAAAAACTGGTGTAAAAATGTTTAGACATGACCCCCATCGTTCAATCTATGTCACCATAGTCTCCTTGGCTCCCTACCATAGGGTTGGTGCTTTGCGTTCACATAACACGTGCCACGATTTTCTTCCCACAGAACGCGCCTGTAGTATTTGTAAAAAGAGAAATTCATGCTGTATGTATACAATGGGTACGGAATATACCTCCATGCGTTCAGATCCCAGCACAGAGGGCGAGCTAAACTGGTCCTTCACTCCTCTCCCTGACCACAGAGCCGCTGTACGTGGCCCGCATTAACCCCCCGCACACAGAATCATGGCTGCAAGGGGGATTAGTAACCTTACGGTTAAAGGTGTCATGACTAAAGAGCAAAGCTCGTTCAGGCGGTGGGCCGGGGGACCTCAGATACTGCCACAAGCTAGCACTGCCACCCACATACTCAATCCCTGGGACAAGTGCAGAGATTAGAAAGAAATCCCCTGGCAGGGGCGCGTTAACTCCTCCAAAACGGACGCTCATACATTGGGCCTGAAAGAATACACCGTCCCTGTCCATATATCCCAGACACATCCGCTACGCAGTAAAGAGAAGAAACGGGTGACGCCAGAGAGCAAGAGAATGTTATCTCATTCACTGGCGACTCCAAAATCTCCATATCCGTTTTTTTATATACTCAGTTTATTTTACAGCCATATTGGCTCATGTTTGAAAGGTGCAGAAAAAGAAAGCAGGAAAACGCGGCTGCTTTTTTCTTGAAACAGCGCCACATCTACCCACAGGTTGTGTGGGGTATTGCGGCTCATCCCTATTTACTTCAGTAGCAACCTGCCGAACTCCAGCTCTTCGGAAACTACAACTCCTAGAATCCCCCTTTCACTTCGGTGCGAGTTAGGCTACATTCACACAAACGTATTCGGAACAATTTTGCGGAACAGGGGCGGACCCATTCATTTCTATGAGGCAGCAAAAGATGTGGACAGCATCTCTTGCTCCGTGCCGCGGCCCCGCAAAAAAAATAGAACATGTCCTATTCTTGTCCGCTCCGGCCCCATGTGCCGTGGCATGTGCGGTCTGCAAATTGCGAAACGCACATGGGCTGGTATTCATGTTTTGCGGACCCGCAAAACACTACATTTGTGTGAATGTAGCCTTACAAGAAGAGCCGAGTAAGTTTGCATGCTGGGAGTTGTAGTTTCACAAAGGTTGCTGATGCCCGAGCTAAACACTAAAGACTGTCAAGCAACACCAAGCACGTTAAAAGATGTGCGTTATTACCAGTGCAGGGCCTGAGGAGGCGGGGCAAGCATGGGGATTGGTGTGTCATGCTCTGCCCCTCAGGCCCGGCACCAATCCTAGCACAGTGTATTAGATTTGACTGCAGCCAATGAATGTTATCACGCAGAACAGGGAGAACACACACTCTATGTACGCCCCCGTCACTCCTTCACCAGTCCCAATTGGTGAGAACTGTGTAAAAATGCACGTAAATATCATTTTAAAAGTCGAAAAAAATGGGGACTTGCAACATTTTTTACGCCAAATGGTAAAACATTGGGTAACTCTGACATGAAAAAGGACCTAGGAAATTTAGTGAACAGTAAACTAAGCTGCAGAAACCAGTGTCAGACAGCTGCTGCCAAGGCCAATAAGATAATGGGTTGCATCAAAAGGGGCATAGATGCCCGTGATGAGAACATAGTCCTGCCACTTTACAAATCACTAGTCAGACCACACATGGAGGACTGTGTACAGTTCTGGGCTCCTGTGAACAAGGCAGACATAGCAGAGCTGGAGAGGGTTCAGAGGAGGGCAACTAAAGTAATAACTGGAATGGGTGGACTACAGTACCCAGAAAGATTATCAAAATTAGGCTTATTCACTTTAGAAAAAAGACGACTGAGGGGAGATCTAATAACTATGTATAAATATATCAGGGGTCAGTACAGAGATCTCTCCCATCATCTATTTATCCCCAGGACTGTGACTGTGACGAGGGAAAATCCTCTGCGTCTGGAGGAAAGAAGGTTTGTACACAAACATAGAAGAGGATTCTTTACGGTAAGAGCAGTGAGACTATGGAACTCTCTGCCCGAGGAGGTGGTGATGGTAAGTTCACTAAAGAGTTCAAGAGGGGCCTGGATGTATTTCTGGAGGGTAATAATATTACAGGTTATAGTTACTAGAGAGGGGTCATTGATCCAGGGAGTTATTCTGATGCCTGATTGGAGTCGGGAAGGAACTTTTTCCCCTAAAGTGGGGAAAATTGGCTTCTACCTCACAGGTTTTTTTTGCCTTCCTCTGGATCAACTTGTAGGAAAACAGGCCGAACTGGATGGACAGAGGGCTTTTTTCGGCCTTATAAACTATATTTAAAAACCAGCTTTCGTAAATTGATTTAACATGTTTTACCTCCCTGCAAAAAAGTCACAATAAAAACACTTTTTGCTGCAGTTTTTGTAATGCATTTTTGCTGCTCTTTCTTTTAAATCTGCGCCAAATTCAGCTGTCAAAAACCTCAATGTGAACAGCCTCGTGCTTTAGATTTCTCATTCCCTTCCAACGCACTTCTGGTTTTGGCTCCAAATAACGCCATAAAAATCTGAGTGTGACACCACAAGGCATTCTTTGAAACCTAAAATTTGGAGCAGAATCTACGCCAAAAAAAAAACAAAAACCGCTGGTGGAGACGTGGAATCTGCCTCTCATTGTTTTTATTAGGAGGCCGTGCAACATGTCCTTTGTTGGCGTGGTCATGGCCACATGAATGGTAGGAGGATGCCGTGCAGCAGGCGGTGGCTTTCTGGTGCGGAATAATTGCCAAAACACACCATGTGCATTGGGCCATAGGGAGCATTTTTGAATTTTTAGTGACATTTTTTTTGCACCTGCTTCAGATGAAAGTCTGTGGAATGCAGGACTCACGGTTTTTGGCTTTTTTTTTTTTCTTCAGTTTGGTGGCTTTTTTGGTGTGTAATGCACCATATTGAAGCAATGATATTTTACAGGCTTCGTAGGAACATTTGTTCCCAACGGTTGTCACTAGAGATGAGCGAACGTGCTCGTAACGAGCACTGTACCGCTCGGCTCCCCTGCGCTCGCATGGGGGCAGGCATCCGCTTCTGTCCTCTTCACCCGACGGAAGCGGCTGCCTGCACCCATGCGAGCGCAGGGGAGCCGAGCGGTACAGTGCTCGTTACGAGCACGTTCGCTCATCTCTAATTGACACATGTTATATACATATATACATGAGAACAGATATGGAAAATTCATAGCAGAGTAAAAAGGTAAAATACAAAAGTGGGAACTACAAAAAAAAAAGCACTAACAGTAAACATGTAACATATAAGTATGATAACATAAACGGATCAGCGCGGCTGCCCCCATTACAGTGAGTGGGGCCGGAGCATAGTTCTGGCCCCACACGAGCACCTGCGGCAGCACAGATCCGTCGGGCTGTTCACCCACCGGAACAGCCTGCCGGAGCCCCGTGCCGCAGGTGTGGAAATAGCCTAAATCCACCGCTTGTATAAGAGGTTGGCAAGAAAAACATCGGGGTTGGAGGCATTGGGATTCTTAAGGGTACGGCCACACATAGAGAAGTAAGGGCCCCATAGCCAGGATCAAACCAGGCCCCTCACACAAGACAGAAGGGTTTCTGCCTAAACCGCTTTCAATGACCCTTGGGCCATTTTTCCACTGCCTCATTTACTAAAAGTTGCTCCTTTAGAGGGTAGAGTCCTGACCAAGTTTTCACTCCGAGTAGCAGATGATCCCAACTGGACCCCATCTTACATTGGGCCCCATAGCAGTCGCATGGTCTGCCGCTATGGTAGTTACGCCCCTGGTTGGGACCCCTTTTAATAAAAAAAGGGAGTGTTCGAAATGGGAAACCCCTTTAAACTGGTGTTTAATAAGTGCATGTGCCCGACTGAGGGATCTGCGAATGATTGAGCAATTAGAATAACAGTGGAGAATGAGCTGACTACGAGCTGCTAAGAGAAAACACGCAGAGAACTTTCCATTTCAAAAACAACATTAGAGAATACGCGGCCTGCTGAAAAGTGCGGCGGAGGCTGGGGGTCTCGCTTTTATTCTCCGGCACCACTTTCATCGTGACCAAACAAATTCACATTCGTCTGTCTCAGGCCTAGCTCCAAAGCAAACATTTATATCCAGTTTCAGGAAACTCAAGACCACGGCGAGAAGTGTCTTCTTGGGGACTGATAGATGACAGAGACAGCAAGCCGGCAACCAATGCAGATCATGACTGGACGGTGGAATTAATCATTCTGACAGGCGGCTGAGCGGTGGCAAATTACTGAGTGTTGGTCTGCTGTTTGCAAGGTCCTGGGATCATGTCCCTGGAGGCCATATACACGTGTGCAGTGGCACACCGAGAGTGGCCGGCTGTGAAAACAACTGGGAACCAGACTCCATGTATAAACCTGTACAGTATTACTAACCATAGGGAGGGGTGGGGGAACCCTGGTACATGTATCAGGAACAGGGGCTTAATACTATATTTATTAGGTATGTAGTTCTATATCAAATAAAAGGTTTAATATCTTACATTACATTACTTATCATGTACTGATCCAGATATCTTGTATTATACTCCAGAGCTGTACTCACTATTCTACTGGTGCAGTCACTGTGTACATATGTTACATTACTTATCCTGTACTGATCCTGAGTTACATCCTGTATTATACTCCAGAGCTGCACTCACTATTCTGCTGGCGCAGTCACTGTGTACATACATTACTTATCCTGTACTGATCCTGAGTTACATCCTGTATTATACTCCAGAGCTGCACTCACTATTCTGCTGGTAGAGTCACTGTGTACATACATTACTTATCCTGTACGGATCCTGAGTTACATCCTGTATTATACTCCAGAGCTGCACTCACTATTCTGCTGGTGGAGTCACTGCCTACATACATTGCATTACTTATCCTGTACTGATCCTGTTACAGCCTGTATTATACTCCAGAGCTGCACTCACTATTCTACTGGTGCAGTCACTGTGTACATATGTTACATTACTTATCCTGTACTGATTCTGAGTTACATCCTGTATTATACTCCAGAGCTGCACTCACTATTCTGCTGGCGCAGTCACTGTGTACATACATTACTTATCCTGTACTGATCCTGAGTTACATCCTGTATTATACTCCAGAGCTGCACTCACTATTCTGCTGGTGCAGTCACTGTGTACATACATTACTTATCCTGTACGGATCCTGAGTTACATCCTGTATTATACTCCAGAGCTGCACTCACTATTCTGCTGGTGGAGTCACTGCCTACATACATTGCATTACTTATCCTGTACTGATCCTGTTACAGCCTGTATTATACTCCAGAGCTGCACTCACTATTCTGCTGGTGCAGTCACTGTGTACATACATTACATTACTTATCCTGTACTGATCCTGAGTTACATCCTGTATTATACTCCAGAGCTGCACTCACTATTCTGCTGGCGCAGTCACTGTGTACATACATTACTTATCATGTACTGATCCTGAGTTACATCCTGTATTATACTCCAGAGCTGCACTCACTATTCTGCTGGTGCAGTCACTGTGTACATACATTACATTACTTATCCTGTACTGATCCTGAGTTACATCCTGTATTATACTCCAGAGCTGCACTCACTATTCTGCTGGTGCAGTCACTGTGTACATACATTACATTACTTATCCTGTACTGATCCTGAGTTACATCCTGTATTATACTCCAGAGCTGCACTCACTATTCTGCTGGTGCAGTCACTGTGTACATACATTACATTACTTATCCTGTACTGATCCTGAGTTACATCCTGTATTTTACTCCAGAGCTGCACTCACTATTCTGCTGGTGGAGTCACTGTGTACATATATCACATTACATATCCTTTACAGATTTGTACTCCAATAGTTTTCTCTTTTCCAGCAGTCCTACACATTGGCACGCCCCCTCCCCTTCTTTTCTTTCCTCTGCAGGATTTAAGGTGTCTGATGGACAAAGCCTTGATGCCATTTACCCACAATTAGTGACCGGCCATAGAAGAGGTTAATGTGATGCTGACGGGGGACCCAGCCGGACGGGTGTCATAAAGACGCTATTGAAGTTTGAGGTCTATGGGAAGAAAAGCTCCTTTCAGACGTGTTGGGGGCACTAGGACAAGTTCAGTACTCTGTGCCCTGCAGCTGGGTATCTTTCATTGGCAGAAGCATCCATGACTGGCGCCTCTGTCTGAATACTGAGGCCGATGGTCTAGTGAGCCGTGTGCTACATGATGAGGATGATGACCCGGGGGAGACCGTGGAGGCTGCAGAACATCAGATGTCACCCAGTCTTCAGTTATAGACAAGTGCAAAAAAGTTAAACAAAAAGAAAGCACCCCCCCATTAGTTTAACTCTACCTCAGTGCCCCGCACCCACCCAGCATGCCAGTGGCTCCTGAAGGTGCACTTTAATAAACCCGGACTTGTAGGGCTGCAGAGCTGCATTCATTGATGTCATTGTGGTGGTTGTAGTGAATGGAGATCCTTCTGGAAAGATCTGTTTTCACCAACTCATTAGTCTATTGTCTCCAAACACCTAATTATCTCCATTATGATCACAAAGGTGGAATATACACGTATACCTCAGAGGGAGGTGTATACTGTATGTAGCAGATACATAGGTATGAGGGAGGTAGATAGATAGATAGATATGTTGGATAGATAGGCAATAGAGAACAGACAGAAGATAGATAAGATAGATAGATAGATAGATAGATAGATAGATAGATAGATAGATGAGATTGTGGACAGATATACAACAGATAGATGAGATAGATAATAGATACGTAGACAATAGATAGGTAGATAGATAGATATAGATAATAGATAGACATGTTGGATAGATAGGCCATAGAGAACACATAGAGAGATAGACAGATATGAGATACATAGATGATAGATAGATAGATAGATAGATAGATAGATAGATAGATAGACATGTTGGATAGATAGGCCATAGAGAACACATAGAAGACATATAGAGAGATAGATATTAGATAGATATGAGATACATAGAAGATAGATAGATAGATAGATAATAGATACATAGAAGATGGATAGATATACACATAGATAGATTGGGGATGGATGGATAGATAGAGTGTGTTGCACTTTTTCACTCCTTTGTTCACTCACAATTGTGAATTGAACACTATGGGGGTCATTTATTTAGACCAGCGTTTTAGACACCGGTCTTAATAACCCTTATACCTGGCGATGGATCGCCGAAGTTATGAAGTGGCGCCGACCTCTACCTAACTTTGCCATATCCAGCGCCAGTGTAAATGTGAGACCGCTTCCATGCAGTTTTACATTTAGACAAATTCTATGTGTAAATCAGGTGTAGAAAATGATGAATGAGAGGGTCCTGCTGGCGCATCTCCTTCCTCACTCACTTTTTTAGAACTGGCGCGAGAGGGGTAAAGTCGCAGATTACGGTGCAAATAGCCTTTGCGCTGCAGTCTGCACCAGGAATACACCTAATATAGTCATATTTCTGGATAGTAAATGACCCCCCTCCCCCCCGGTTTATAAGCTCCATGTCCAATAAGATACGGCCACCGTTCCTTCTCCCCTAGTGGTGAAGGCTTGTATTACAGGATCTGATGTTCTCAGCTGACATGCAGTCGCTCTAGGCAAGATGGCTTGTAAATTGCAGGGACGCGGCCTCTTCCCAGTCACCTTGCTGTCCTGCCTCCCGGGCAGCAGAGATTTATAATAAACCCAGCACAACAAATTGTAGATTGCACCACAGACGCCTAAGGACTCCACACCCTGCACACCCATAAAACTGCCAGTCGTACAGGCAGTGACAGCATCATGTGCCGGGAGCTGGGTGTCCTGGTGCAGCCTGGTACATTTCTAGAAGATAAATGCTACTTGTGTCATTTCAGAATTCCCCAGAGGTAAGATTGTATCTGAACGTATAGCACAGAGCTGCCCAGATAAAGCATGCCCCTCGCTGCAGCCACCAGAGGTGTATGTTGGAGATGGAAATGAGGGGGTTAAATATGGGGTGCACTGTGCAGGCCTTATCAGAGGGATACTGACATAGATCACACTGTCTCCAGCACCAGCCATAGTGCCCCAAGGTGCAAGATTACCCCCTTTACAAGGCATACCTGCAGCACTGTACCTATAATACACCCCCCTGCAACCTTGACTCTATAACAGAATAAGCCTGCAACACTGCACCTATAATGGAACCTGCCTTCATCATTGCACCAATAATGGAACCAACCTGCAGCATTGCACCCATAATGGAACCAGCCTGCAACACTGCACCAATAATGGAACCAGCTTGCAACACTGCACCCATAATGGAACCAGCCTGCAACACTGCACCTATAATGGTACCAGCCTGCAACATTGCACCCATAATGGTACCAGCCTGCAACATTGCACCCATAATGGAACCAGCCTGCAACACTGCACTCATAATGGAACCAGCCTGCAACACTGCACCCATAATGGAACCAGCCTGCAACACTGCACCCATAATGGAACCAGCCTGCAACACTGCACCCATAATGGAACCAGCCTGCAACACTGCACTCATAATGGAACCAGCCTGCAACACTGCACTCATAATGGAACCAGCCTGCAACACTGCACCCATAATGGAACCAGCCTGCAACACTGCACCCATAATGGAACCAGCCTGCAACATTGCACCCATAATGGAACCAGCCTGCAACACTGCACCCTTAATGGAACCAGCCTGCAACACTGCACCCATAATGGAACCAGCCTGCAACACCTGCACTCATAATGGAACCAGCCTGCAACACTGCACTCATAATGGAACCAGCCTGCAACACTGCACCCATAATGGAACCAGCCTGCAACATTGCACTCATAATGGAACCAGCCTGCAACACTGCACCCATAATGGAACCAGCCTGCAAACACTGCACTCATAATGGAACCAGCCTGCAACATTGCACCCATAATGGAACCAGCCTGCAACGTTGCACCCATAATGGAACCAGCCTGCAACGTTGCACCCATAATGGAACCAGCCTGCAACATTGCCCCCATAATGGAACCAGCCTGCAACATTGCACCCATAATGGAACCAGCCTGCAACACTGCACTCATAATGGAACCAGCCTGCAACACTGCACCCATAATGGAACCAGCCTGCAACATTGCACCCATAAAGGAACCAGCCTGCAACATTGCACCCATAATGGAACCAGCCTGCAACATTGGCCCCATAATGGAACCAGCCTGCAACATTGGCCCCATAATGGAACCAGCCTGCAACATTGCCCCCATAATGGAACCAACCTGCAACACTGCACCCATAATGGAACACAACCTGCAACACTGCACTCATAATGGAACCAGCCTGCAACAGTGCACTCATAATGGAACCAGCCCTGCAACATTGCACCCATAATGGAACCAGCCTGCAACACTGCACCCATAATGGAACCAGCCTGCAACATTGCCACCCATAAAGGAACCAGCCTGCAACATTGCACCCATAATGGAACCAGCCTGCAACATTGGCCCCCATAATGGAACCAGCCTGCAACATTGGCCCCATAATGGAACCAGCCTGCAACATTGGCCCCATAATGGAACCAGCCTGCAACATTGCCCCCATAATGGAACCAACCTGCAACACTGCACCCATAATGGAACCAACCTGCAACACTGCACTCATAATGGAACCAGCCTGCAACAGTGCACTCATAATGGAACCAGCCTGCAACATTGCACCCATAATGGAACCAGCCTGCAACACTGCACCCATAATGGAACCCAGCCTGCAACATTGCACTCATAATGGAACCAGCCTGCAACACTGCACCCATAATGGAACCAGCCAGCAACACCACACCCATAATGGAACCAGCCTGCAACACTGCACCCATAATGGAACCAGCCTGCCAACACTGCGCCCATAATGGAACCAGCCTGCAACACTGCACCCATAATGGAACCAGCCTGCAACACTGCACTCATAATGGAACCAGCCTGCAACCATGCACCCATAATGGAACTAGCCTGCAACATTGGCCAACCCATAATGGACCAGCCTGCAACACTGCACCCATAATGGAACCAGCCTGCAACACTGCACCCATAATGGAACCAGCCTGCAACACTGCACCCATAATGGAACCAGCCTGCAACATTGCACCCATAATGGAACCAGCCTGCAACATTGCACTCCATAATGGAACCAGCCTGCAACATTGCACCCATACTGAAACCAACATGCAACATTGCATCTGATATAGAGCTAACCTGCAACATTGCATATATAATGGAACTCGCCTGCAACATTGCACCTACAATGGAACCCACTTGCAACACTACATTTGATATAGAGCTAGTCTACAACATTGCACATATAACTGAGGCAGCCTGCACCATTGCACCTATAATGGAACCTGTCTGCAACATTGCATCCAATATAGAGCTAGCCTGCAACATTTAAAATATAATAGGGTCAGCCTGCAACATTTCACCTATAATAGAACCAGTCTGAAACATTGCATCTAAAACTGAGCTAATCTACAACATGTGTGTGTGACAGAGGCATGGGGACCATATGTAACCATAGACGGGTGCTGCAAACCCCATGTGCTACAAGCTGAGGAACTGTAGGATTATTCTTCTATTTGCACGTTAAAGGACACATACATCCTGTTTTGTGTATACAGCTCCTATGCAGACTTATGTGTCGACATGGTTTCAGACATGATCCTGTAGTCATGTATGGCTCCTCGCGTTCTGCCTCCTCTTCTTGCCAATCTACAGACACAAGAAGTTGCAGGGACAGGGACATAGGAGTGGAACAACCCACGACTGTAGGATCAGACTACAGAACGGTTTGCTTGCAGTCTGTAACCTTGGAGACACATAGGTCTGGATAGGAGCTGCGTACTGAAAACGGTAGAGAATAATTTGCCATGTCTCCTGTAGGTAAGAGAATCCTCGTGCAGTTAGCAGCCCAATCTTCATGTCCTGCCTTCATTCACATCCTTCAACGATATCGGGCCGATTTCCCTGTTATTTTTTTTGCTCTTTCTCCCTTTTTTATTGCGCGGGGCAGGCATCGGCTTATGTACACGTCTCCATGGAAGATACATCTTTTAGTTTATCCAACGAGAGATATGAAGTTGAGATTACAAGTCGGAGAACTAGAATTTCCGGTTTATAATCAGTAGATGACAGAGGTGACACCTATATGTATTATTCCCTCTATTCGCATTGCGTATTGCTAGCTGAGTCTTTTATTTTTTAGGATTTTTACGTTATTGACATCAGTCTTACCGCTCATTCATCACATATTCCGTCTATAAGGCACACTTACCTACATGGATCATTTTATTCGGGAAATTTGAGATAAGTCACTAGTTTTCTGCGTAAATCCCACCCACAAGAACAGGACACACCCCCATAACAAAAGGCTATGCCCCCATAACAACACCACAAGTACCTCCATTAAAGGTGGTCCCCTGGATTATGGAGCTGAGGTGCAGCTCGGAGTTGTACCCCTGCCAATATCAGGCGCTTTGCTAGGGTTTCAAAATATTCAAAGCCCAAGCCCCAATTCCTATGTGTTACTTTTTAATCCAACCTCAGCCCCAGTGTTACACATACAGGAGATTACAGCACCATATATACTCACTACACCAAATGATGCCTCCTCTCTTTCCTTATCTTCTCCATTTGGACCAGACCACCATGACAACTTCTTTCAGCCACATCTCATTTCTACAGAGTTTGCCACGGAGATATCTTTTTTTTATCATCCTCCTCCTCCTGGTCCTTCAAAAACATTATCTTGCTGCTTACCCCAATACAGTGCCCTCTGTCTTCCCTAAACTACTATACTGCAAAAATAATAGTGCTATACAGATAGTACACCTATAGTAAAAATTGTCTCCCAGAGGTCCCTCATTATGAATTGTGCCACCTGTTAATTATATTATTAATATCATATAATTCATAATAATAATTATAATGGCCCCATGTAGTGCCCCTGTAGTTATAATGCCTCCTATAGTGCCCCCAGTTTTTATAATGCCCTTTTATTGTTCCTCCAGTAGTTATAGAGCCCCCTCTAGTAGCCCCAGTAGATATAATGCCTCTTATAGTGCCTCTAGTAAATAATATGCCCCTCTGTAGTGCCCTGGTAGTCATAATGCCCCCCTGTAGTGTCCCTAGTAGTTATAATACCCCCTGTAGTGGCCCTAATTGTTATAATGCCCCCCTGTAGTACTCCCAGTAGGCATAATTCCCCCTCAGTAGTTTAAATGCTCCCTGTAGTACCCTCAGTAAGTATAATGTCCCTTATAGTACCTACAATAAGTATAATAACCCCTGTAGTGCCCCCAGTAGTTATAATGACCTCTGTAGTGCCCCCAGTAGTTATAATGACCTCTGTAGTGCCTCCAGCAGGTATACCACCCCCTATTGAAACTCAATAGTTATAATTGCCCCCTGTAGTGCCCCTAATAGGAATAATGCCCTGTTATAGTGCCTCCAGTAGTTATAATGACCCCCTACAGTGCCTCCAGTAGATATAAGGTCCCCAGTAAGTATAATGCTCCCTACAGTGCCCCTATAATTATAATGGTCCCCTGTCATGCCCCAGTACGTATAACACTCCCATGTATTTCCCCAATATGTATAGTACCTCCCTGTAGTATCTCTTGGTGCAGATGCTCATGATGACGCCTGAGACCTAGTGTAGACTATTGCGATGAAGTCATCTCTTCGTGACCGCCTGTGCTGTTCTGCTGAGAGTGAATGGCAGGCTAGGATGCCATTGGCTCCTGTGTCCCGCAGCAGTAATTTAACTGGGTGATATTAAAATTTTAGAAAACCTCACAGTGCTCCCCATAAGCAATTATGCCAGCAAAATGTGAATATCCCAAAAAGCCAAACTGCCAGCAGAGTGTACCACATGCACAGCAGCAGAAGAGAGCCCCCAATAAATAATTTTTGCAGCACACTACCCCCCTAAAAACATCTCTAGACACAGTTCTAGCATAATGCTGCCCTTCACCTAGATACAGATTTACTGTAAATGATAATATTCCGGCTGCTTACAACCGCCACAAGGGGGAGCTCCCTGTATGAAACTATATAAACGCCTATGCAGCAAGCTCCCCCTAGTGGCAGCCGCCAGCAGTTATAAAGTCAGCCAGAAGTCCCCTATTTAGGGAGACTCCCAAACAATCCAGCCAAGCAGGCAACAAGGATGTAAAGCTTTCATCTCTACAGCGCAGAGTTGCAGCATTAGCAATTCCCCATTATATTCTTATTTCCCAAAAATTGCTCCTTTTACAAGTGAGATCGATTTGGGACACCCAGGGTGAGAGCAGCTGCAGGCGAATTCCATGCCGCTGCTCTCTAGGTGTGGTCAGCAGAATACAGGCACCACGTATGACACTTGGATTGGATCATACTAATCTGAACTGATTGAAAAGCTTATGACAACGTGATATCAGCATTACACCCGGCGGTAGATCACACATTCCTGTACACTTACATGACACATCTGGCCGGCAAGTTACTGTAGTTTTAATCTAAAGTAATTGATAAAAAAAAAAAAGACAGATAAATGTCCGTTCTAAGGCGACTTTCACATCTGTGTTTTTGATGGATCCGTCATGGATCAGGAAAAAAAACGCTTCTGTCAGGATAATACAACCGTCTGCATCCGTTCTGAACGGATCCAGTTGTATTATCTTTAACACAGCAATAATGGATCCGGCGCCCATTGACTTACAGTGGTTTTAGTGCCGGATCCGTCATTGCTATGTTAAAGATAACAGTTAAAGACAACTGGATCCGTTTTATTTTGTGTCCGAAAAAAAACGGATCCGGCACCGTTGACTTACATTGTGTTTCATGCCGTATCGGTCTTGCTCCGCATCCCATGATGCACTCAAATACGGTTTTCTGTCTGGCATGGGAACGCAACCAAACGGAACGGTACGCATTCTGGTGCACTCCATTCCGTTTCTGTTTTGTCCCCGTTGACAATGATTGGGGACAAAACGGAAGCGTTTTCCTCCGGTATTCAGACCCTATGAAGGATCTCAATAGCGGAAAGGGAAAGTGCCTGAGAAGCCTAGAACCCATGTCTCTCAGAGTCAGAGGCGGATTGGCCATAGACCTTACAGGAAAATCTCCCGGTGGGCCCGATGCCCAGGCCGCCTGAGCCCTCCTCACGGCCGGACAGTGGTAGTTTTTGGGGATGTATTTTGTGATGGACTGTGGTATTTGGCTCTGTTGGGGCGGTATAATGTGCCACAATATGGTAATGATGGTCCCCCCTACTTGTGTTGCCCCCGCCTCCCATCAATTTGGGCCCAACTACAAAACGGGGCCACTTTTAGTATTTTTTCCAGGGCCACTTTAAAGAAGAACTCCCACAAAAAATTTTATTCTCTGACCTGTTAGAAAGGTGCATGATATAATCAGTAGTGAATGTCATTTTCTTATCAGAGGCTGAAATTGAGAGTTTCCACTCTCTTCTTATTGTAGCTGGGTCATGTGACCAACTCCCTGACCTCCAACTGACCCAGCACAGGAAGCCAGTTACTTCTCTATTCATTCCTATGAGACTGAAAGTGAGGCTCCCATAGGAATACATAGAGAATTAGACTTCCTGTCCACACATAAGGTGCTGTGTGAGTTGGTGGGTCTAATTCCTAGTCACATGACACAGATAAGAAATTTCAGGGAGATATAACTCAAAAATTCAGCTACTGGTAAGAAAATGACATTCACTACAGATTACATCATGTACATTTCTAGCAGGACATGGAATAAAATTTTTGCGGGAGTTCTTCTTTAAGTTCCCAGTCTGAGTGGAGAAGTAAGACAAGCACTAGCTCGGGTTCCTTGGGCTGGGGAGTCTTTTCCTCGAAGCTTATCCAGTTCAATAAGAATTATAGATATTGGCAGCAGCCACAGAGAGGTGTTGACAGGGTATTGTTCACATGAATAATAACTCTGCCCTCACGTACTAGTTCTTTGCGGTTGGCAGAGATTAGATGCATTTCCGATGCCAGCCTCCCAGCGGGCAAATCCTTCTCCTTAGCAAGAAACGTCTCACAAAAGGTTCTCCCAGTGCAAAGAGCACCCAGGTGAACCGACAGATAAACCTACGCTCCTACGTGTCTATTAGTTTACCAAAATTTAGTGGAAAACACTTGCCTTCTGCCCTAGTCTCAGTGTGCTCGGCTTCCATGCGTAAAGACGGCATCGGGCTGGATTAAAGGGGTTTTCAGACTTTTTTCTTCTCTGGATAGGTCAGGGTTAGGCAACCTCCGGCACTCCAGCTGCTGTGATACTACACACTTGCTCTGTTCTTCTCAGAACTCCCATAGAAATGAATAGAGCATGCTGGGAATTGTAGTTTCACAACAGCTGGAGTGCCGAAGGTTGCTGACCCCTGGGAGAGGTCTCCAACACCCAGGAGCCCCACCGATCAGCAGTTTGAGAAGCAGCGGTGCTCCAGTGGACTCCACGGCCTTCTGGCCGCTTACCCTACCAATGAATGTGACATCACATGGCCTAGGTCAGTGGTGGCGAACCTATGGCACGGGTGCCAGAGGTGGCACTCAGAGCCCTCTCTGTGCTCATCCACACCCTGGAAAAAGTCTAAGACGTACCAATATGCCTTAGACTTTTTCTGCCGTTCAGCAGGGGTTTGGGTTACAGTTTGGGCCATCACTGGCCTAGGTGAAACTCAGTCCCTTTCAAGTGCATGGGGCTGAGCTGCGATATCAATGTGGTGGAGCGCCGGTGCCTTCTCAGACAACTGATAGGTGGGGGGCCCGGCTTCGGACCACTGCCAATCGCATACTGATGAACTATCCTCAGTATAAAAAAGTCCAAAAACCCCTTTAAAAGAAAAGCCATTTCAATGTTACTTTTGATTTAGAAAATTGTCCTGTATTTGGGTAACGCCCCAACAACCACATGGTAAACTTTTTTGTTTTTTTCAATTGGACCCAAAGGGTGATGGCCTCCATGAGGGGTGTTTGTTGTGAGAGTATACCCCTGACAAAAACCACAAATTCTATACGCACACGGAGCCCAAGGGCGCTCTCACAGGCGGGAGACTGAAATTCAGTTCTATTCATGTGAATGAGGTTGTTTTGGCGGCAAGCACATGGATTTCAGGTGAATGGGACTGATTTTTGATGACAGAAATTTTTGCAACAAAACCTGTTGATTGTAAAGGTGCCCCTAGGGTACGGCCAGGCGTTTCAGGTTTTTTTTAAGCAGCTTTTTTAAACCAAAAGCAAGAGTGGTTTAAAAAAAAAAAAAAAAAAAGATGTCCTACTTACTCTCCTTGTATCATCCACTCCAAAACTGTATAAAAAAACCTGAACGCGTCGACGTATCCTTACGTCACCAATATTGAGCACTAATCGACAATAAACATAAAATAAAAAATAAAAAAAGTTATAAAAAATAAAAAAATAACCCCTCCCAAAAAAAAGGAAAAAAAAAAAGTCCTACACATAAAAAAAAATGGTATCATTAAAAACTAAGATAACCCCGCAAAAAAAGGAGCCCTCACAGAGCTCCGTAGACATAACTATAAAAAATAAAAAAGTTATGGGCGTCAGAACATGACAAAGGGAAGAGAAGATAAATATTTTTCAGAGTTTTTATTTTTTTGAGTATTAAAACACAAGAAAAACTATATAAAAAATGAGGTATCGCTGTAATTGTACCAACCATAGAATGAAAGGCAAATATCAGTTTTACCGCATAGGGAACGCCGTAAAAACAAATCCGATAAAACTATGTTGGAATTGCGTTTTTTTTTTTTTTTCCCAATTCCACCCATATAGATTTTTTTTTATCAAGCAATATTAAATGGTGCCATTAGAAAGTACAACTGATCCTGCAAAAACTAATCCCTTATACAGCTAAGTGAAAGGAAAAATAAAAATGTTATGGCTCTGGGGAAGCCAGGGGTGAAAAACAAAAAACAAAAAACAAGGAAAATTGCTGTGTCAGGAAAGGGTTATTCTTGTGGCAGCTCATAGCTGGCACAGCTTTCAGATTTTGCCACATGGATCAGCCAAGGTGCGCCAGAATTATTAAGAGGCATGCACCGCCTAATAGTTTTGGCACATCTCTCTTGAGACCAGGACTGGCATTAGAACCGCCTTGGTGCCGTGCCCGCTGTACAGATCCCGGGCTCTGCACTGCCTTAAATTCAGGCCAAGTGTCCCTCCTTTGTTTACAGAGTCTTCACATTTTACATAAAGCACCAGTTCCCTAAATGTGATTCTATTATCCGAATTGGCACCGCCTGGCATTATCAGCAGGTGTTAATATGTGCAGGTGTTGCTACGTACGGGCACCGTCACACTATGCTGATGGGCACTGCGGCACCCTCGGTGGGCAGTCCGCTGGCAGACTACCACAAACAGCAGCTGTATTCTGCTGACAGCTCAGCGCATTTTAGGAGTTATGGAAAGAGCAGCCCTGCTTAAAGAGTCCCTGTCCCCTCTCCTGACATCTCTGATTAGTAACTACTTACAACATTCCCCATTTAAAGGGGTTCTCCGGGCTCTCCTATATTGATGGCCCATCCTCAGGATAGGTCATCAATATCAGATTGGCGGGGGTCCGACACCCGGCACCCCCGCTGATCAGCTGTATGAGGAGACTTTCGCGCAGTGTTCATGTGCTGTCTCTGCTTTGCCATAGACAGTAGCAGCGAGCAGCAAGAGAGAGGGAGACGGCACGTGCATACTGCGTGTGATTGGCAGGGGTGCCGGATGGGTCGGACCGCCGCAATCTGATATTGATCACCTATCTTGAGAATAGGTCATCAACATAGGAGAGCCCGGAGAAACCCTTTAATTAACTATTCTGGAGCACCTTTTTTTATATATATAAATAATAATAATAATAATAATAAAAAAAAAATCTGTTGTGCCGTTCCTCTTTTATTCCTGCAAGAAAATTATGAATGCAGAGTGTTCCCAGCTGGGGGTGTGTCCCTGCACAGTTGGTCACTGGCATCACAGATTAAATAGTGACACCACTAGTAACACTCTGTATTCATAACTATCTTGTAGGAATAATAGAGGGACGGCCCAGCAGAGTCATATGAAAAGGTGCTGCAGAATTGTTATCAAGGAGCTACTAAAACAGACATTAAGGTGTCCGTCACTGACTGAACATGGCACTTTAAACAAAGTTGCCCACGTGCAATGCCCAGGACAGTCCCCAAAACTGATTTTTTTGGGTGCTATACATTATTGGCGCTTTCTTCATATCCAGATTACATATGGATATATTATAGCATTGACCCTACATACCACCGAGTGACCACCTATTGCTTTCACTGTGATATACTAAGGCCTCGTTCACATTTCCGCGTCATTGTCACGTCTGTGAAAAAAAGCGTAGGTGTTTCATCCATGAAGGATCCGTGGTTGGTTCGTTTTTACCATCTGTTTGTCATCCGTAATTCACGGAAGTTTCTCAGCGGAAAATTATTTTCCGAAGAATCTCCTATAAGTCTTCAGTGAAAAACAGACACAACACGTATGACATCCGTGTTGCATCCATGATTTTCACGGACCCATAGACTTCTATGGATCAAAGTAGTGCACGTCTCTGTGATTTTTTTTACTGAACCACGGTCAGTAAAAAAATACTGAAATGTGAACAGACATATTTAAATCAATGGGTAGTGAAAAACGGAAATGTGGACAAGGCCTAAGGCAATGGGGTAACGCACATGTGTGGCTGTTCTGCAAATTATTATATATTTTCTATTATTGTTATTATTATTATTTATTTACTATATTTACAATACAAAAGAAAGAAATGTAAATAAAATGTTTCTTTTTCTATTACAGAAATGATTCCATAATTTGCTCTTCTGCAAATTATAGAACGTGTCCTATTCCGGACGAGCATAGCCATTTCTATTGAGAAAATGCGGAAGGGATCCCTATTTTGCAGATCCGCGGTTTGTGGAGGGAAGTATGGACGCGGTCATGTGCACGAGGCCTTAGGTAGATTGCAGGGAATTACTGATCTATAGAAGAAGCTTTCAAGATGTCGAGAAGGTTGTAACTTTCTATGAACTGGAGTGAAGTATGGGCTGTAACCCGGAGAAGGAGTCTCTTCCAGCGACAAGTGTACCTGAGTTTACATTAGGGCTGAATTGGTTTCAGAAAGTAACTCAATAGCTCAGAAGTGGCTTGTTGCAGCGACACAAGCTTGTAACCTAGAATTGAAGAGCGCGGCCCCCACCCTGCACTTCAGCTACGTGCTGGGAAAAAAAAAAAGTTTCAAAAGGTAAAGTGAGTAATGCGAAACCCTCTGAACCTGCCTAATCCTGTTTCCCGATTCAGTTGTGTCTGGGAACAAACACCAATCATCATCCTGGTGGGGGGGGGGGGGGGAGCAGGTAATGAACTTGTCTTGATTGCAGTGTTCCTCCGAGAAACGTGTCAACACAAAGCCGGGTGACGAGGTCACAAACACCTCGCTTCTTACAGACACTCTCACAGGTAACGCCGCCTCACCTGCTTCACCTCTCAACTTGCTAAACTTGACTTTTTGTTGTGTCTGAGGTCAAAGGGCATGTCCTCCGCTCGTCATCTTCTTGGAGGTATTGCTGGACTTGGAGGTGAAGGCCTTATATGTTGCAAAAATTTACTAAAAAAAAAAAAAAATAATACTGTAAAATAAAAAATGGTAGTGGACAATAGTGCAGTGAGCCCACAGGGGTAGTACTGTCAAGAGGTTGGGAGTGGTGGCCTTGCAGTGATTGGAGGACTGATGCCAAGGGCCGGCGGAGGTACGATGGAGTTAATAGCCAGGCCCCTTCTTTTCAATAATTAAGTCTCTCTTTGCTGATGTGCAAGTACATGCATCCAGGGGTGGATTGGCCATAGACCTTACAGGGAAATTTCCCGGTGGGCCGATGCCCATGGGGCCGCCTGGGCCCTCAGTGGAAGTTTTTGGGGATGTATTTTGTGATGGACTGTGGTATTTGACTCTGTTGGGGTAGTATTATGTGCCACGATATGGTATAGTTGGCCCTGCCTTTCATCAATTTGGACCTGACTACATAATAGGGCCACTTTTAGTATTTTTACCAGGGCCACTTTAAGTTCCCAGTCCGTCTCTGCATGTATCAGTAAAAGGCAAAGGACAACAACAATGGTGGAGGTTGTAGTACTCTCTCTTACTAAAAGACACAGTAATGCAACAAGGTTCTTGTTAGGTTCTCGGACTGAGGGGACAGATATCAGATACGGGGGCCAGTCCGTCTCAAAGTGTTGCAATGCTCCCTCTCACAGCAGTAAAGTCTTTCTGCCATAAACGAGCGTAATACCTTAAAGTGGTTGTCTCATCACAGACAATGGGGGCATATCGCTAGGAGATCATAATCCAGTGGTGGGACCCGCACCTATATCGAGAACGGAACCCTGCAAGTGAAGAAGGGCGCACTGCACATGCGCAGCCGCCCTCCATTCATTCTCTATGGGCCCGGTGAAAATAGCCGAGCGCTGGCTCGGCTATTTCCGTCAGCCCCATAGAAATGAATGGGAGCGGGGGCCGCGCATGTGCAGTGTGCTCCCATTCTCTTCTATGGGGAGCCAGCTTGGTGGTGGGCGGACCGGAGTCCTCCAGCCATCACCTTGCGGGGCTCCGTTCTCGATATCGGTGCAGCTCCCAGCACCTATAAGACAATGGGGGCATCTCCTAGCGATATGCCCCCATTGTCTATGATGAGACAACCCCTTTAAATCTGCAAGATCTTGCGGTTTCTAGACCATAATAAAGGGAAAGCAAGGCATAGCAGCAGTCTACAAACATATGGTATATGATCCATATATAAACTAATACCATCTAATATACAATTTAACATGAGATGATTAGCAAATATGTTTTGATCAAAAAATATCTGTGCCCATCCACCACTGCATGGTGACCTCAATATGGATGGGAACCTAAATCAATACCATACACGGCCATCTAAATTCAAGGAGAATGGAGCCCTCATACACACGGTGGCTGCTCCAATCATTACCTCTCTGGTGAGCAGGCCATGACCTGTTGCGTCACTCATGACCTGTTATGTCTGCAACCATTCTATGAGCAGGAAGAGCACTCAGCTAGACATGTCACCTTTATTAAAAACAGGCTGTGGAAAGGATGGGTCAGCAATAGCACCCAACATGGAGGCAACCACACCTCCAGATGTATGCTGCAAACTCAAAGAAGAGGTAACAGCTGTACGTGTATGTGGGTTCCATTCTCCTTGAATTTAGATGCCAGTGAATGGCATAGAGATACGTATATAGAGTTAGGTTCCCATCTGTATAGAGGTCACCTTGCTGTGGTGGATGGGCACAGGTATTTTTTTGTTAAGCACCTCATATTTGATTGTGGTATTGGTTTATATATAGATCATATACTGTGCATTTCTAGAATGCGGCCATGCCTCGCTTTCCCTTAATTTATGACAATGTGCACCTGTGCTGTGTATTCATTTTACCCTGCAGGATGTCCTGACTAATTCTGTCCGGGTTCTAGGTGTACTAATCTCCTTCTCTCAGGGGTACTTTGGTAGTGCAGTTGAAGTCTCAAAGACTGAGGTTCTCTGAACCTGGTCCTAGCTCTCAGGAGCTCACACATGTAGGGTCTTCACTGTAGCTCAGTTAGACTCACACACACTGACTAACTAACCAGGGGGTGGACCAAGTCCATCTCCTAGCAACCTAACACACATTGCCAAGTTGTTTACCATTAGGGTGTCCATACAGAGCCATTAGCGACATACAAAATACAGCGAATCCAACGTTTCACTTTATAACATTGCGTTAACTCTTTGGAAATAATCAGGGGGAAGGACTGGAATCTTAAAACAGCCCTGGAAAAAAAAAACTAAAAGTGGCCCCTTGTTGTAGGCAGGTCCAAGTTGACAGAAGGTGGGCCAACACAAGTAGGCATGGGCTCCAGAAGTAGGTGGGGCCTACAATAATGAAGTGCAGCACAAAATATCACCCTAGTAGAACCAAATACCATAATACATCACAAAATACTGTCTCAGCAGTATGAAATAACACACTGCCACCAGTCAGGTGCATAAGTACCTTATGCTCCTAAATTTATTAAAGGGGCTATCCCATGGTTATTGTTAAAAAAAAAAGAAAATCTAATGTCATATAGTATGTGACAATCTCTTTATAACAAAGCTAGAACCAGCCCTGTACCTCACATGGATCCAGAGATCTCTCCATTCATTGCTCTGATAGATTTATATCAAGCTGACAGCTCAAGGGGAGTGTCTTTTCTGCTGCAGGTAAGGAGGCGTGTCCATGCTCTCCCTATCACAGCTCAGGAGGCGTGTCCATGCTCTCCCTATCACAGCTCAGGAGGCGTGTCCATGCTCTCCCTATCACAGATCAGGAGGCAGCTGAAGGATGAAACTGAGCATGTGCGGCCATCTCTGTGAGCAGGACAAAGAAATAAGAAAAAAGAACAAACAGCAGGTGGCGCTGTACAGATACTTTTTTTAATAACTCAGTGGCTACACGAGATTTTTAATGACATGCAATCACAAAAGTATTCAGATCCAGGGGCTGTTTTGAAAAAATGTTGAATATTTTTCGTTGGACAACCTCTTTAATGCTGAGGGGATCAGATCATTATGTACCTGGCTGACAGCCATGAGGAAGACTTGGGCGGCCCCCTGGGCCTCAGCCAGGAAATTTCTCTATGACCAGTCTTCCCCTGGCAATAATTAACCCTTTGCAGTAGTCCTTGTGGGGTACTGCAATAGCAATAGTCAGAGGTGTAACGTCGGCCTTCTGGACCTCAAAATCTGTAACAGGGCCGAACTCGCCAAGCAATTTCATCAGAGAGGCTGTTGGCTCCAGGAAACTCAATACCTTCCACGCTGTGGAAATTTTTTTCAGCACTAGGCCACGCCTCTAACTCTGTCCAAAACATAACTGTACACCTAATCCCACCCAGTCCCCTTACTGCCCCACATAGTAAATATTCCCCAGTTATGTGCCCCCAGTAATATGCCCAGCTGAGCCCCCAGTTATATGACCAGCTGTGCCCCCAGTAATATGCCCTGTTATGTGCCCCCATTAATATGTCTAGCTGTGCCCCCAGTAATATGACCAGCTGTGCCCCCAGTAATATGACCAGCTGTGCCCCCAGTAATATGTCCAGCTGTGCCCCCAGTAATATGACCAGCTGTGCCCCCAGTAATATGTCCAGCTGTGCCCCCAGTAATATGTCCAGCTGTGCCCCCAGTAATATGACCAGCTGTGCCCCCAGTAATATGCCCTGTTATGTGCCCCCATTAATATGTCTAGCTGTGCCCCCAGTAATATGACCAGCTGTGCCCTAGTAATATGTCCAGCTGTGCCCCCAGTAATATGCCCAGCTGAGCCCCCAGTTATATGACCAGCTGTGCCCCCAGTAATATGCCCTGTTATGTGCCCCCATTAATATGTCTAGCTGTGCCCCCAGTAATATGACCAGCTGTGCCCCCAGTAATATGACCAGCTGTGCCCCCAGTAATATGTCCAGCTGTGCCCCCAGTAATATGACCAGCTGTGCCCCCAGTAATATGTCCAGCTGTGCCCCCAGTAATATGTCCAGCTGTGCCCCCAGTAATATGACCAGCTGTGCCCCCAGTAATATGCCCTGTTATGTGCCCCCATTAATATGTCTAGCTGTGCCCCCAGTAATATGACCAGCTGTGGCCCCTAGTAATATGTCCAGCTGTGCCCCCAGTAATATGTCCAGCTGTGCCCCCAGTAATATGCCCAGCTGAGCCCCCAGTAATATGTCCAGCTGTGCCCCCAGTAATATGACCAGCTGTGCCCCTAGTAATATGCCCAGCTGTGCCCCCAGTAATATGCCCTGTTATGTGCCCCCAATAACTCAGACAACCCGTTCTCATTATCACTTGGGGGTCTCAGGCATTCAGCTATTTCCGACAATCCCATAGAGAGTGAAGGGAGTGTCAGCATGCATGCGCAACTTACTGCTCCATTCAGGAGAACATGGTCCCGTATCTCATGATCAGTTGGGGGTCTCAATCGTTGGATACTTATCACCATCTCCATGGGCATAGGGGAGTAAGCTAGCTGCTGGCAGAAACCCCTGGCCATGGGGTATATCCATAGCAGCCGTTGCACTTGATATGGGGCAAACAGGCTAAGGGGGTGGTCACCTCCATCATGCAGCCCAAGGACAGGGAGGATGACCAGGGGCGCACCACCAATGAGGCCAAGTGAGGCGATTGCCTCAGGCAACACCAGGTAGGGGCAAGAGGGGGCAGCCGAAGGGCCATGGGCAATGAGCGCTTTCATTGTGGCAAAGGGGTTAGGTTAAGAAATTGGGCATTTTGGGGGGCACCATTTCATTTTTCGCCTGAGGCAGCAAAAAGGCTAGTTGCACCCCTGAGGATGACAGGCGAGTATGCTTATGTCACTGAAACCGAGGCATCTGGAGGTCTCCATTAGGACAGCTGGGGGGACGGTATACACCTATGTATGCTTGTATGGAGCAGATATGACTGTATGTGGCATTCTGACAAATTAGTCTAGAAATTGGCCACCCCCTTTAATCCACTGTGTATGGACTGTGCAGGGACTGTGGACTCTTGGGTAATAGTCACAGTGAACCTTATGTCTACCCCACCTCCAGAATACAGCATGGGTACTCTATGGGCCCCCCAGGCCTGGTAGGTTCTAGCATCTGCTGAGGTTTGCATGGTGCAGAGTATATAAACCGCTGATCTACGACCTGTTCTGCAACTACAAGTCCTAGCATGCCAAGAAACTCTGCTGATTGCCATAGCATGCTGAGGCTTGTAGTTTCAATAAGGAAGTATAATGGTTAACAATTGAATTGCCATATGGATAAATATTCTGCAGAGCAGGAAGAACCTGCAGATGCCCATGTGACCCTAGGTCAGAGCATACAGTGGTCCCTGTGAAGAACTGGGGCTGGTGGGAGGTGTTCTCCACATGCTGTCAGTCAGAGGTCGTGGGATGCAGCAACCCCAAAACTTTGGTTGAGAGGGCTAAACAGGGGGCACTGGTGTCACCCTTCCTGGATATCTTATAAAGGTCATAATGTACAGAACTACATGACATCATAAGTCAAATGCTCATAAAGGGGTTGTCTGAACCCCAAGGTAAAATTAATAAAGGCCCTGACTGGTTTTAAAATAAAGAAGTAAAAAAACAAAACAACTCACCTACTGACCGGCGCTCCGTTCCAGCTGCTTCCAGTCCCCAGTGGACAACTGGAATCAAAAGGGATGGGGTCTCGGTGCCAGGGGCAGAATGGAAACTTAAAGAGGCCCTTGGGAACAAAAACTAAAAGTAGCCCCATATTGGCGGGGCAGCACAAAGAGGGAGGAACAACAGAAGGGGGCAGGGCCAGCTCAAGATACCGCCCCAGCAGAACCAAACACCACAGAGCAGCAGAAGATACCGCCCCAGCAGAACCAAATACCACAGTGTAGCACAAGATACCACACCAGCAGAACCAAATACCACAGTGCAGCACAAGATACCGCCCCAGCAGAACCAAATACCACAGTGCAGCACAGAATACTGCCCCAGCAGAACCAAATACCACAGTGCAGCACAGAATACTGCCCCAGCAGAACCAAATACTACAGTGCAGCACAAGATACCGCCCCAGCAGAACCAAATACCACAGTGTAGCACAAGATACCACACCAGCAGAACCAAATACCACAGTGCAGCACAAAATATGACCCAGCAGAACCAAACACCACAGTGCAGCACAAGATACCGCCCCAGCGGAACCATATACCACAGTGCAGCACAAAATACTGTCCCAGCCGAATTAAATTCCACAGTGGAGCACAGTATACTGCCCCAGCAGAACCAAATACCACAGTACAGCACAGAATACTGCCCCAGCAGAACCAAATACCTCAGTGCAGCACAATATACCGCCCCAGCAGAACCAAATTCCACAGTGGAGCACAGTATACTGCCCCAGCAGAACCAAATACCACAGTACAGCACAGAATACTGCCCAGCAGAACCAAATACCTCAGTGCAGCACAATATACCGCCCCAGCAGAAACCAAATACCACAGTGCAGCACAGAATACTGCCCCAGCAGAACCACAGTGCAGCACAGAATACTGCCCCAACAGAACCAAATACCTCAGTGCAGCACAATATACCGCCCCAGCAGAACCAAATACCACAGTGCAGCACAGAATACTGCCCCAGCAGAACCACAGTGCAGCACAGAATACTGCCCCAACAGAACCAAATACCACAGTGCAGCAAACAAATACTGCAGCTGCAGTATTCAACTGTATCACTGTCCTGAGAATGGTGATAGCTGAATTTAGGGGGGCACCTGCAGCCGCTGGCCAGGTACAGAAGTCAGATCTTTTTGTACCCAACCAGCATCCATGAGGAGGGCTCGGGCTGCCCCCTGGGCACCGGCCAACTGGAAAATTTCCCAGTAAGGTGTATGGCCAGTCTGCCCCTGCTCAGTTTCTTTTCTTTTAAACTCAATTCATTTTAGCTTTGAGGTCGAACATCCCCCTTCAAATATGAACATCCCTGCCATAAGGATCCCTGTATAAGGTGGTGTCGAGGGTCACCGGGCGGTTACTGAATGGCTGCAGGACACCGGGATCGACTTGTATGTTTTTTTCATTCTTCTGCTGATGACAAAGCTGGTAGGAAGTTGTTTCTTGGCTTGAGACTTGACAAGCAGATGCTGGAGGCAAGGAAGGAACAAACTTAGTCGAACAAGTTTTTACCAGCCGGTTAATGATTCTCTTGACAGCTGGAGTTTGACTGAAAGCTGAACTGCTATGCGCAGAGATTCGGGACCTGCCTGTCTTACTTAGGGTATTGCAGGAGGGGAGGGAGGCAGAATAAGTGAGCAGGGTCGGTGCAGAGGGGGTGAGCTGTTAAATTCTTCACCTGAAAATAACCTCCTCATCCCTGCTGCTGTCATCTCCAGCTGTCACTCCCATGAACGCTGCAAGCCTAATGCTCAGCCGTGTATCAATGACAGTGTATATTATACAGAGAGCTTGTGACATCATTATACTAGACATCAGTAGTTTCCAGCTCTTCTGGAACTACAACTCCCAGCCTGCTATGACAGCCTGCTGACCCATTCTCTGTATGCTGCAGATGGATTTTAGGAAGAGTCTGGAGTCTACGGATGAGTCACCTAAAGACAGTGGTGGATTGGCCATAGAGCTTACAAGGAAATTTCCCGGTGGGCCGATGCCCAGGGAACCGCCTGGGCCATCCTCATAGCCAGCCACTGGAAGTTTTTGGGGATGTATTTGGTGATGGACTGTGGTATTTGGCTCTGTTGGGTGGTATAATGTGCCACAATATGGTATTGCTGGCCCTGCCTTCCATCAATTTGGACCCGACTACAAAACGGGGCTACTTTTTGTATTTTTTCTAGGGCCACTTTAAGTTCCCATTTCAGATACCTTCGTAATAGCATGGAATAAAAAAATTAGTATACCCACTTTGTTAAGAATAAAATGTATCTGTATGGTGCAACCTGCCGTCTGTCCACCTCAGTAACATCGCTGAGGTGGTCGCACATGCTCAGTTCCATCCTTCATCTGCCACCAGCGTCTCTACTGTTAGAAGCTGTGACAGTTAAAGGGAGAAAGTTGAAACAGAAAGGATAAGCTCCCTGAGAAAGGACACAACCATGAGCTACACCAGAAAAGATACATTTACTTTTTTCAGTGGACACGCCCCCGAGGTGCCAGCCTGAAGATAATTTAGTAGAGCAATTGGAGCAGTGAAGGAGAGATCTCCCTTGATAGAAATGAATCCTGCCTACCAGTGCAGAGGTTCAGCTCCAGCCCAGACAGCCCCTGCCATCCCTGTGAGACAGGAGGGAGTCCTGCATCAGAGCAGACAGAAGAGAGGTGCACCTACAGCCCAGAGAGCCTCCGTTAACCCCGTGTAAGAGGACAGAGTCCAGCCCTGTGTAAGAGGAGAGAGCCCAACCCTGTGTGAGAGGAGAGAGAGCCTAGCACCTGTGTCACCTACTCAGTGCCACCGGATCCCTAGAAAAGACCCTGCTCTGTGTCCCAGGAGGATTTTGCCTGTGATCCCACGGCCATTCAAGCTCCTGGACGCCACCCCTGCTGGTTCACAGTCTGGACAAAGTAAGTGCACCAATGTACACCACATTCTGCGGCAACTGGGCCCTGGCGGTCAGACTGAGTTAAATTCTAGACAGGGATATGAGTAGGTAGTTAGGAAGGGTGTGCTGGCCTTATCTTTCAACAGAGATTGTGTGCGGCTGCCATTTTTATGTGTTTGACAAGTATTACTGCATATGGTAGCATTAGTACAGCTCCTCCTGGTGCCCCAACAGTGTTATCCTGCTGTTACCCTCAATAATGAGCCAATTCTGTATCCCAGAGTGCCCTCATTAGTAATAGTGATAATGCTCCCTGAAAGTACCCGTTAGCAGTAGTGCCTCCATAATGTTCCAAATAGTAACATCCTCCAAAAATCTCCATAGCATCCCCAGTATTGATAAAGACCCTCATAGTGTTCCTAGTAGTAATAAAACCCTTAGTGCTCCCAGAAGTAATACTCCCATATAGTGCCCCAAGTAATTATAATACATTGCCCCCAGTACCTTAAATTTCCCCTATAGTGCCCCTTTAACTTACATTCCCCCTATAGTGCCCACAGCACCTTACACTGTCCCCTCTAGTTCCCCCAGCAGCTTATATGGTTCCCTATTGTGCCCCAGCAGCTTATATGGTCCTCTATAGTGTCCTCCAGCAGCTTATATGGTCCTCTATAGTGTCCTCCAGCAGCTTATATGGTCCTCTATAGTGTCCTCCAGCAGCTTATATGGTCCTCTATAGTGTCCTCCAGCAGCTTATATGGTCCCCTATAGAGCCCCCAGCTTAAATGGACCCATATTGCCCCCAGCACCTTAAATGGTCCCCCATATTGCCCCCAGCACCTTAAACGGTCCACTATGGTGTCCCCAGTAGTTTAAATGATCCCCTATGTCCACTTATGTGGCACAGGCAAGACCCAGCAATTATGTCATGTCAACAGAAGCAACAATAGGGGGTGCACTGCAGTCACCCCCCAACCCCCCTTGGGTCCTGCCTGAGCCACGAGTGGGCACAGTGATGCTGCTTTGGTTGTAGGCCTGGCTGGTGGTAGCCATGTAAGTAAGTGATGTGAGGTGGGGGAGCCTGGTGACTGGCACGCAAGCTTTGGAGGGCACTGGGCCTGTTTGATGTGGAATGGGAACTTACTGTCAGGCTAGCTACTGGGGCTGCTCCTCACCTCACACAGGCACTGCCGGAACCAGGAGTTCAGGCTTCCTGTTCCACTCCAGTCTCTGCCCACTGGCTGCAGTCTCTGTCAGGATCTTCTCCGACCGAACAGGGAAAGTGACCCCTCCGTGCTGAAACTCCAAAGGTCTCCAGTGCAGCGGACCAGCCTCCATCTCCTTGCACGCTTGGTTCAGATTTTACGGACTGTGTTTTTTTTTTGTGCTGGACACTACGGACAGCAGAAGAAAACACCCGATTTTTGTGGACTGTCTGTGAATTTACAGACGGTTGGCAACCTCTGCTAGAGGTTAAAAATTAATTGCTAGCAGTTTGCAAAGAAGGTCCACCTCAGTGTTACCAATGGGAGGCGTTTCCCTGCCCAGCCTGACACTGGCAGCATTGATTGGATAGTGTCAGACTGTGCATGGACACCCCCCCCAACTGGTAACATACATCTGGACCCTCATTGCAAACTGCTAGTAATTCATTCATAACCCGTCGCAACACACATTATAGCACATGGCACATTATACAGTCATAGGAACAGATGTTATCAGAAGGGGGTGCAAGTATCTGCTAAACCAGACGTCCTCCTAATATTATCCAGACCTGCACAACTGGGGTCTAATATGAGCCCCAGACTGTGGTGGATGTTAGACAGCCCCGGCCTGGATGAGATTATACAGAAGTAAGGAGGGAGGATCCATAAAAGCATGATAATAAAGATAATGGAAGATTTATAATCGCAGGGCAATGATGGGATGAAGCTGATTGAGATGATCCTGCTCCTCCTTGGGAAGAAGATCTGCAGCAAACAAGGAAATTTTTTATTTTTTTTTTACACAACCACAAAATGTGGCAGATCCAAAGTCTTTTACCTTTCATCTAAGCGAGCACCGGGGCTGCTAAATATAGTTTATCCTCATGCATTATTGAAATATCCAGTGGGGAAACTCTGCGTCTTACAGGAGGAAATCCAAGATGAAAGTAGAAAAGTATTGAGTTCTGGGGTAGCTAGTATTAGACTCTGCTTCTGCATAACATCTCAGTGTGAAGTCGCTGCATTTTAATAAAACTTTTGCTTTGGAAGATGTAAGACTTAAGGAGGAGGGGGTCATTATTCCTTCAGTATTGGTTCAGTGGATATTACTTTTAGACTTCTGACTGTCCGGACGTCTTGGTTCCTCTTTAAGGATAAACTTTATAGATGAGAATCTAACATGACTGATGTGGGGTTGTCTGAAATTAGAAAAAAAAAATTTTTTTTTGCACTATTCAAGATGTTACTGTGTTGCAATAAAAGACATGGCCACCGGATAGGAGCGGCATGGTGTCACACCCATGGTCGATGCCGGCCACGGTCCTGCTGTCCCAAGGAGGCGCAGGCATCGCTCCCCTCTCCCTGTGTGTATTGGAACCAGAGCTCAATGAACTTGCTTTCAGCACTGTGAGCGTTAGGCCGAGTTCACATCACGATTTATTTTTCTGTTCTTCTGATCCGACAGAAGAACAGAAAAATAACAAAAAAAAAACAGATCCGTTATGCAGAGTAGGCCTCCGTTTTTTTCTCAGATCCATTATTTTAGAAGGAAAAAAAAGTCCTAGATCTCAGACGGAAATAGCCAAAAAACAGAGACAAAATGTGCAAAAGATGCTTTAGGCTTCGTTCAGTTCTTCTGGTCTGTCAGAAGTACAGAAAAATAACATTCTGTATTTAAGGTTTCGCTCACATCAACGTTTAGCCTTGATGTTCTCCTGCTCAGTTTAGGAAAGGATGGATTTGTCACAGAACTGAGCCAAACGGAGCCCAAGGGCCCCATAGACTATAATGGGGTCCGTTAGGTTTCTGCTCAGAGGAAGATTTTGGAGCGGGGACAAAAGTAGAGCATATAGGACTTTTGTCTGCTTCAAAAATCTTCCTCTGAGCAGAAACCTAACGGACCCCATTATAGTCTAAGGGTTCCTTAGGTTCCGTTCGGCTCAGTTATGTGCCAAATCCGTCCTTTCTTCAAACGGAGCAGGAGAACGTTGATGTGAACGAAACCTTAAATAAAGAATAATTTATTTGTTATTTTTCTGTACTTCTGACAGACCAGAAGAACGAAAAATAAATGATGATGTGAACCCGGCCTATCCTGAGTTTTGATCGCTTCTAGTGACCAGCGATGGTGTGATCTCCTGACTGGCCGTGTACTGTACCTTGCCTGTTTACCGATTCTGCTCCTTGCCGCCTGCACCGACCTTGGAACTGCTACCTGGAATATGCACGTCCTCAGCCTTCAAGAGCACAACCCCACCTCCTTCAAAGAGCACAAGCCCACCTCCTTCAAGAGCACAAGCCCACCTCCTTCAAGTGCCCAAACCTGCCTCCTTCCAGAGCACAGGCCCAGATCTTTCAAGAGCCCAAACTTGCCTCCTTCAAGAACCCAAACCTGTCTCCTTCAAGAGCACAACCCCACCTCCTTCAAGAGCACAAGCCCGCCTTCTCAAGAGCCCAAACCTGTCTCCTTCAAGAGAACAACCCCACCTCCTTCAAGAGCACAAGCCCGCCTTCTCAAGAGCCCAAACCTGCCTCCTTCAAGAACACAAGCCCACCTCTTTCAAGAGCACAAACCTGCCTCCTTCAAAAACACAAGCCTGCTACCTTCAAGAGCCCAAACCTGCCTCCTTCAAGAGCACAAACCTGCCTCCTTCATAAGCACAAGCCCACCTTCTTCAAGAGCACAAGCCCACCTCCTTCAAGAGCACAAGCCCACCTCCTTCAAGAGCACAAACCTGCCTCCTTCAAAAGCACAAGCCCACCTGCTTCAAGAGCACCAGCCCACCTCCTTCAAGTGCCCAGACCTGCCTCTTTCAAAAGCACAAGCCTGCCTGCTTCAACAATACAAGCCTCTCTCCTTCAAGAGCACAAGCCCACCTCCTTCAAGAGCCCAATCCTGCTTCCTTCAAGAGCCCAAGCCTGCTTCCTTCAAGAGCACAAGTCTGCTTCCTTCAAGAGTACAAGTGTGCTTTTTCGGTTCCTGCAAGTGGCTGCCCCTTATGCTGACAATTCTGCCCCCTCGGCCTACATACTTACCAACGTTTTAGTTGGCAAAATCGAGGCATCTAGGCCTCACCCCTAGGAATGCCCACTTAAGGCATGGTTTACATTAGCATCACCCATTTTCAACCCGGGACAGCCCAGTCTCTGAATAGACTAGGTATGTGCCTGTGCACTGTCTTATATACTGTGGACATTGACGACATCAGCGGCGCATGCGCAGTACATACAGTAAACCCCATGCCCACTTTAAGTAAGGCAGGGTGCAGGTTGAGTAAAATTCCTGATCTGTGCATGTTTGAGATTTCAATACAGAGAGAAGCGGGAAATGGATCAGGTCAGGTAACAGATGGCTCATGGATGGGCCTTTTACATGGGGCAATGATTGGGAGATGTTGATGGAAGGGGAATGTTCTTACAAGATGTAAGATGCAACTAGAGGGGTCCGACAGTAACTTTTCCCCTCTACCTACTGCAAACCAATACTAGGAGTTGAAATACCACCTGTTTTGACACTATTATTACTAATACCTATGATATTATTCCGTTTCTGGAAATCACAGGCTAAATCCCACTGTGAAGCCCAGACGTGTTTTACAGGTCAGAACTTTTCAATTTGACAGCCGTCCTCCCAGTGCCATGGGTGACTAATAAACATCATCTTCCTTCAGCCTCAGGTTCACACAGAAGCTAATGCCCCAACTCCTTCATACTTAATAGGAGGAAGATTAAACAGACAGACAGGAGGGAGCGGCAGGGGGAAAGTTTGAAAGACAATTCTTATCTTCAGTTTATATTGCAAGGATTAAAACAACTAATCCCAGGAGAACGGGACGGGATAATGTGCACAAAATTAAATACGGAGCTTTGGGCGCTACTTTTGAGAGCAAATAAATGTCTTTTATATGTCCCTGGTAGTCAGAGAGCGGCCTTGTAGTGAAGGCATTGGTGTGTGGACAGTGACGGGCGCTGTTGAAAGCTAGGCTGAAGAGGTCACCACAATGAATCAAAAAGTGGTCAAAGCAAGGAAAAGCAGATCCCTCCTTGCATGGTGTACTAAAAGAGCACTACTATATATTAGATGGAGGATGGACAGCTATAGACCTTATGGCCTCGACTTTAGGAAATGTTTCATATTTCAACCTTAGAAGACATGAAAGTCATAGAGCTTCTGGATGTGCACTTAGGCCAGCTCAGCTCTTGTCTGTCATGTCAGGTAGGGAACAGTGCAGACATGACTTCCACAAATACCACTGCTCTTACCTATTTGGACGATCTGCCTTAAATGGTGCCCCCCAACTGGGCGACGGTCCTTGTCCTGATTAAAGGGAGTCTTTCACCTGTTTTTCACTAATATAACTAAGAGCACTGCCCCACAGAAGATTGCACACACATCCCAGACATACCTGTGTGCACTGTGTGTCTGTATTATATGTCACATGCCAGACATACCTGTGTGCACTGTGTGTGTATTACATGTCACATCCCAGACATACCTGTGTGCACTGTGTGTGTATTATATGTCACATGCCAGACATACCTGTGTGCACTGTGTGTGTATTACATGTCACATCCCAGACATACCTGTGTGCACTGTGTGTGTATTACATGTCACATCCCAGACATACCTGTGTGCACTGTGTGTGTATTACATGTCACATCCCAGACATACCTGTGTGCACTGTGTGTCTGTATTACATGTCACATCCCAGACATACCTGTGTGCGCTGTGTGTCTGTATTACATGTCACATCCCAGACATACCTGTGTGCACTGTGTGTCTGTATTACATGTCACATCCCAGACATACCTGTGTGCACTGTGTGTGTATTACATGTCACATCCCAGACATACCTGTGTGCACTGTGTGTCTGTATTACATGTCTGTATTATATGCTCATATCTTGGGATTGGTAGCAGATAGAAAATGGTTCTGGCCTTCTTTGAAGGCTGGCATTCCAAGCTTTCAAATTATACAGCATTATATCCAGTATATCAGAAGATATAGCTGTTAGAAATTGAGTCGGGAGAGAAAGCTGTTTTTAGTTTCACTTTCAGATGGGCACTTGGGAGCTGTTTTCCAGCAGAATAAAAGTGCTTTTTCTGAACATGGAATAAAGGCACAAAGTGCTCACAGGTATGTCTGGGATGTGTCTGCAATCTTCTGTGGGGCACTGCTGTTAGTTATATAGGTAAAAACCAGGTGAAAGACTCCCTTTAAGTGTGCAGGACCTATTTAGGATAGACAAAAGTCAGACAGGCCAAGTCATAACCAGACAATACTGTCAGAACCAAGAAAAAAAGCAGAGTAATATACCAAGCAGGGTCAAAACCACCAGGAGGTAGGGTCAGAACCAGAATCAGCAGTCAGAGGTGAAGTCACTAGCTCTATTCTCAGGATCAGTAGGGTCCCCCAGCAATCATAAAATAATGAGAATAGCTCTTTTATAGACATATCAGAAGATGAAGACCTGTGAGCTCAGACCACCTATGGTCCCACTGAAAAGGCATGACTTTTTAGCACCTGAATCGTCTTGGAATTGGCCAAACACTTCAAAATTGCTGAACCCGCGTGCTTCAGGATCCATTTGTGCTACAAATTATGTCAAGCCGATAGCAAATTGAGATCTTTTACAACAATCATTTGCAGCATGGAGATGCTTTCAATGCAAGCTCGAAACTGAAGAAAGTGCTCTGACAAATACCCTGCTTTTCACCTCACGGAGGAAGCTGAGCTGAATGTGTGCAGGGATGGATGTGCCGGGCATGGTTTTCATAAACCGTCAGCCAGACTTTTTTATTAGCAGACATGACAGTTTGCCTTTAATTCTCTGCACGCTGAAAGCCAGGTAATGCATCAGCTGTTCTTTCCCTTGTAGAGTTGATCTCTCCGGATTATTCTCCTTCATAAGTCCCGCCAGCCTCCTGCCGGTTTTGCAAATCTCCATGAAAATATCATGCCTTACTTATTTGTAACAGTTGGAGACTGAACGGCCTTCTGACAGCAGGAGAAAACACACGAAATTACTATACAGGCGAACAATGCCGAAATCTGCTCCGCTGCGCCTGGCATGTGGTGGAGGAATACTCGTCGCAGTCATTTGGAATATTGTATCGTAATGGTCTTCAGTGAAAATTTTGGAAAACTGCCTATTTAACCTGTTACGGCCACAATTCAGAATTTTTGTGGCCCAGAAACAAACTTTTTGAAATCTTAGTGAAAAAAAAGTTTACGGTGGGAATGATCTTATGTGGAATTAAACTAGGACATCATGACAGGAAGGAACCTCTGAAGGCGCCCTACTTTGAGAAAATAAACCAGTTCCCAACTGGTATTTTAATTTTTAAAGCGTAACTGCCGTTTCAGTACCAAAAATAAAATTCCTAACGTATGTGATGCTGAAGGGCAGATAATCATGAATCTGTATTTTTCAGTTAATTTTACCTTTCTGATGTCTGTATTCAGCCCTTAGCAACCATATTTCTCTGTGCCTCTATTTCAGCATCTTCCTAAAATGGCCTCTGCTGCTCTTCCTGTGGTGATGTTTGCCCTCTCCTTGAGGCCATCCTGTATTTCCCTCACTTCCCATAAGCCTTTGCTCTCCTCACATGAACTAGCAGGACCAATCAGAATACAAATAACTTCCCCACTATTCCAGAGCAGTGAGTGTGTATCCTCATATACAGATAACCAGACAGAAGACCTGCATTACATAAAGTCAGTAAGCATTTGCATTAACCTCTTAATAGTCACTTGTCCCTCATTATCTTCCACACTGACAGGGAGGGGGGGGGGCTGCTTTAGCTGCTCATATCTCTGGTTTGGTACCAGCTAAAATATGGGCTTTAAGGCAATACCAAAATGACATAAATGTGTTGAGTACAAGGGGAGATATCACTCATAGAAATCAGATGCTGTGAATGAAGCTGAAAATGAAAGTATAAGAAGATTTTACTCACAATTATTCCTGACTCCTTTTTTAACAGTGATTTCTCCTGTTGCTTGGAGCTCCCATTCTGGTCTTGAATTTAAGCCTGGACTGTCCTCTTTCAAACAAGCCAAGTTGCATGTTTCTAGCTGGTACCACTCAGGAGATATCAGCCTCTAAAGCAGCCCTCCCCCCTCCACTTTCTGCCTCAGCCCAGCAGCAGGCACTCAGGGCTAAGCTCCTCCCCCCCACAGATAACCCGTCTTCTGTTATGAGACGGGCTGCACATAGTTACAGCTTCAGAAGTGACCAGCTCTGTAGGAAAGTAGCATGCATCTGTGGGGGTTATAAGCAAGTAAAACTGAGTGTGATCAAATTTTAAAGCACAAAAGCACTTATACAGCAGGGTGTACTATACCATTAGTGGATAAAAAAATGAAACGGCACTTACACTTTAATGGTTTAATGGATTCCTGCTCTAGAAAGTAAAGGTATATTGCTACTTGCTAGGATAAGGCCTAACTCACACTTGCGTTGTGGCATTCCGGTTTTGAATCCGGCAAAAGGAGCTCAAAACCAGGCCAAAACTGATTGGCTTTGTCCCCATTCATTGTCAATGGGGACAAAACCTATCAGGATACATTCCATTCCGTTTAGTTGCGTTTTTTTGACCGAGCACAAAACCCGCTGCAAGCTGAGGTTTTGTGTCCGGTCTGTGAAACGGAACAAACCGGATCTGGCGTGAAAATCAATGTAAGTCAATGGTGCCGGATCAGTTTTTTTTTTTTGTTAGGGCGCCCATTGACGTACAATGACTTTCATACCGGATCCGGTTCGTTCAATTTTGATTTAATACAACCGGATCCAGCAGAAACATATGCATCTGGATGTATTAAATGGCACGGATCTGTTTAATTCAGGTTTTCAGATCCTCTGCCAGATCTCGAAACCGGAATGCCACAACGCACGTGTGAAACAGGCCTAAGCCATTGCTCTCTACTGGTTATTTTCCGGCTTCCAGTGCTGCAGCCATGATGTCCCAGACTTACCCCTATTGATTGCTGCCGCCAATCACTTACCTCAGTGCTCACATTCGGGTAGTCTAGCTTGTCATCGCTGTAAAGAGAATCGCTGTCTGTCTAATCTATCACAAATTCACTGAATCTTTTTTTAATCACCATAATTCTGTTTCCAAAGTCCTAGAAATTCTTCTTCTCGGTGCTTTCTGATGCTTTGTATGCTGCTACTGGAGACTTTGTATTTTACCTTTACCTTGCTTGTTTGTAATTTGTATACTTTTATGCTCCTTTTGTTCTTTTTTACGTCTTTCGTTCCAATAAATGACTTAGGCTGCATTTTACTTCAGGAATAAGCATTCGTAGGAACGTTTGTACATCGAGCTCCTGAGGAGCCAGTGCAGAGGATGGGAGTGGTAGTGGCCCTGATGAGATGTTCTGTCACTGTGTACTCCCTCAGGCCGTAGCTCCCTAGGGTTCGGTGCAGTAGAAAGGTGGTTTGAAGAATCATACCAGTAAAGTCTCTCTTTACTTAGTGCAAAATATAACTTGTGGCACATCCAGCAATATTAAGTGTAGTTCCTCGCACTAGATGAGTATGTATGGTGGCTTATTGGGTGGCAATTTAGTAGCATTTGGAGGTACTTCTGGATATAGGTGGCCAGTGGTAGTCTGGCCTGGTTGTTAGCTAGGTGATAGATATATCATACGTAGACCCTCACCTGCAGCAGCACTGTCTGTAAAGCTATAATATCGCTAATCATTCTGCTGTCTTGTCACATTGATACTTTCTGGAAGCTGTGTCCTGAACTCTGATGGTCTCTATGGCATGTTGGTCTCAAAGGAGAACTGTATCTGGTTCCTAGGAGTAGGAGCTCTGCATGCGCTTCCTCTTCCTTCTCTCTCTAGCAAGACTGGAACTACCCCTGGCAGGAAGCAGGACCAGTCCACTCCTACCAAGTGGGGAGGAACAGGGTAGTTACCGCTGTCTCTGCCAACCTTTACCTCCCCTGCTGGAATAAATGGCATAGCATCACATCACATATAAAATATTAAACAACTGTAGCTATCCCCAGGTCTGGGGTACTGCATTTATGACCGATAATTGGCCCGAAGATCGGGTTGTGTAAGTCTAGCATTAGAAACTATACAATGGAGCAAAAATGAAGAAGAAATGCATTGGAATCTGTTATTTCCAACACAGATTAGAAACCCAGTGCTCGAGAAAAGGATAGAAAGCAATGGATCAGATGAAGAGGAAGACGACTCTGATGGATAATTTTGATAACTGTAGTTGTCGGGACATCGGTTCTGATCTGTCTAACATCATTATGTCAAAAACCAGCCTGATCGCAAGCGATCAGCTGTAATCCTTGGAGGAACCCATCAGTATGCATTCAGTTTCCCTGCAGTGCCCCCACAGGACAAATTAGGAATTACATAATGCCCATGTAAATCAATAGACTGTCTAAGTAATGTATGGATGTGCTGGATCCTGCAGAGAAAGACTCACTCCCTGTAGACCCTCTGCACTTTGGCTAATAGATGGGTCCTGAATAAGGGTTTCCTCTATCTATAGGGTGTTTTAAAATGAGTTTTCTAAAGTAGACAACCTGTTTAATCATCTAGTCATAGCAAAGAGTTAATGTTTCATCATTGTCTAAGTCTGTGGCGCTCAGGTCGGGCCGTGCTGTCAGCACCATCCTATTAATATGTAAATGAAGGCTGTCTGGTGAATGCTTTGTGATGAGATGCCCATAATGGCTGAGACCATAGAAGAATGCAGGAACAGGAATTTATTAACTGCTAGGTTCCACTATTTAGCATGTTGTCAGTTTTTCAGGGGGGTGAATTAAAAAAAATTAAAAAAAAAAAGGATATGTGGCAAAATATAGCAAAATGACCCAGATCAATCTACCGATATGTAGGAGACAACCAAGAATTGGGAAGAAAAAATTCTATAAGAGAGATGAAGGACATGCAAACCCAACTATAAGTGGCCATGTGACTCTGCACATGTGTGGAGGGGCAGGAGGTAAATAGGGAGTGTGGAGGAGATTTATCAAAAACTGGGGTTTCACACTGGTCTTTGAAATCTCTTGCACTGCTGGTGAGGAGCAAGCACATCCTCCGGCAGTCCCAGCACCACGCTGAAGTCTACGCAAGCTCGGAGCTGACATAGATATCGGTTTTTGCTTACGCCATAAAACTGGCTTAATGAAGATAAATTTACCGGACACACTGGCCCTGTCCACCACACCCCCTTTTCAAAAAGGGCGGTGTAAATACGATATTTGCCACAATATTTTATTGCAATGGTGTTTAAAAAGTCGCAAACACCCTAGTGGAAAAAAAAAAAACTGTAATGATTGTTTGGGAACTGAATGAACGACCATCTGACAATTTTCAAGGTAAACTTTAAGAACTGTGGGTAGTTGTGGGGCATTTCAAATCCTCTGCCTTGGACACTAAGGAAGCTTGTCCAGCCCCTTCTAATTCCTCATTATCCCAAATGCAAATGTTACTACGGTATTATGTCAATAAGTGTAAAAACCCTTGAAAACAATTACAAATCTAGCAAAAAATAAAATAAAAAGTCTGCAAACAATCCTCATAATGGATTCTTCTTAAAGGCAATGAACACCTTCGGGGGCAATTTTTTTTAATATAATTTCATTTTACTAATTTTCGGATAAAAATCATTTTTTCAATTGGTCTTTGTTAAAACTTTTTCTACAGCCCTCACTTTCCGTGTATCTGTAGACTATGGCTTTCTGTTTTACTCTGAATCCGACAGGCACCTAGCTTGACCTGTAGCCCTTACCTCTGAACTCTTGGCAGCTCATAAACATTATAGACATTGTTTTATGAGCTGTCAGGTGTCAGATATGGACTACATTCGAGCCGTCAGACTCAGTGTAAAACAGAAAGCAGGATACACTGAAAGTGAAGGCTGTAGAACAAAAACCGTTGAAAAATTTTAATAAAGACCAATTGAAAAAATTATTTTTAGCTCAAAATAAGTAGAATACAATAATAAAGTATAGTAAGTTTATAAGTATATGTTCATATGTATATTTCAGTGTCGTCATTATGTAAGCATGCTCCTAAACAACTGCAAAGACCTAGCATACCTAAAAACGGAATAAACTCACTACACCCAACACAACAGCCAAACGCTACTGACGAGTGTTAAGAGAAGAAATGAACGGAAATCAATGTTCATGACTTCCCAATTATTGTGGTTGCCGAAAACATTAGGATTTTGTCCATTAGACAGAATGACACCAGAATGGGAAGCACCATGTTAATTGCTGACCTCCGACCCCACACTTATGTGGATGTTGACCTCTGCCTGGCCCTTTAATTCTTGCAATGAGCGCAAGAAACTTTTACCCTCCCTGACAGCTTTGCCACACAAGAACTTCTGCATGACACTGACCACAAGCGGCTGTAAGATGAATATTTTGGAATAACCACGATTTCTGCTTGCGGCTCAGCGGCGTTCCGAGGCTGTAGAATAGACGAGTCCGTGGCGTTTAAAGAACAGATCCTATTTGCATGTCAATGGTCTCGTTGGCAAGCAAGAGGAGCAACTGGTTTGTGAAGGTCACGAAATGCTACAAAACAGAAACAAATCTCTTTATAAGTATGGCGGCTTCCGAGCAAGCCTTGAAACGGTGTGCTCTAAATCTATTTTTTCTAGCGAATTCTAAGAGTAAGTTATATTCAGTAGGAAGGGACTTCGGGACATACATGGAACGTTGACAAGATGTCTCCCAAGGATCTGATCATGTGTTCAAGCCAACAAGATCATAGGCTGAAGCTAAACAAACGTAACTTGGCCTGCAAGTTGGGGCTAGCAAGGAGTTAACCTTCCCTCGGAACAGAATTCCATTGAGGACCCACGCAATGACACTCTCTCCATGTAACGTTGACCGTGCCAGCCCTAAGTCTCATTTGCATCACAATGATGAGGTCCGTGTTACCATTAGCCGACCTTCTGCTATTATTACCTAATGAAAATGTAACCATATTTAACCCCCCAGGGACGCAGATTAGTGAGAAAGGAGCCTAAGTGGATCCTAAGCCATTGTGTGACAAGCAGGAGACTCTGTGACAATTGTCCTGAAACCCCCCCCTCCCACCCTGAAAGAACATCGGGACAGCAAAACTCAATCCTCTCAGCTGTCCCCAAGCCACACAATGGTCCAGCACAGCTTTTGTAGCCTCAACGGCTCTGAGGAGGGGAAGAGGAGGGGGTTGAGCGGCTGAAGAGGAGAAGAACAATGTGTGAGAAGCAGAGGCTGTGCTTTTCCCACACAGCCCAAACTGCACCCCCCTCTATCACCCCCTCAGAGAGGAGCAGCCCCTAAATACAGCTGATCAGCCACCAGTTGACTTTTTTATCCCTATAAAGTCCTTCGTACCCTCTCTCTTGAGCGGCCCTTACTTATTGTGTGCTCAAGGGGTGAAAATCCTTTTGGCGCATGAAAAGAGGTGTAACTTTGAGAGTCATGCCAGGCATCTCTTTTTGGAGCCCTTGGCATATACTCTACTCAATGGTCAGCTGGCATTTTATTTATTTATTTATTTAATTGGGGCCTGAAATGGCTTTTATGGTGGGTACCATGTAGAGTTTTTTGGGAGCAATATTTTTGAGAGTGTCAACTTCATAAATGAGTCTGGACCAGAATTAGGTTTTGGTCAAATAGTCAGTTTTCCATTAATTTTCCTTGGTGTTGGATAACTATCACGGGCACTAAATGGTCAATGCCGGTGTCACAAATCCAAAAAACATGGCAGAGGTCCAAGTCCATAACATTTTCGGAGCCCTTGGCATATAGGGATGGTCAGTAAGCTGGCATTTTTTTTAAATTGGAACCTGAAATGGCTTTCATGGTAGTTTTTTGGACGCAATATTTTTGAGAGTGTCGTACTCAATATTTTTGAGAGTATTAACTTCATAAAAGAATCTGGACCAGAATTAGGTTTTGGTCAAATAGTCCATTTTATATTAATTTTGCATGATGTTGGGTAACTATTACGGTTACTAACTGTTCAAAGTCGGTGCAAAAAACATGGCAGAGGTCCAAGTCCATAACAGAGAAAGGAAGAGGGGAAGGTTAATGGATGAAGTGATTGAGATAATAGTCTATTATTACTAGTATACCGACGACTTGGTACCAGCTTATTGGTCAGGTCTTAAAAACCTGACTAATGAATCTTTGAGTAACTTTTTTGGAGGAATCTTCCATTCGATGTGTAGAGAAAACAGTCGATATCTCTTCTTTTTGTAGACCAAGATACCTGGCGCTAAAAGAGGTGTAACTTTGGGAGCCATGCCCGGCATCCCTTTTCTGAGCCCTTGGCATATACTCTACTCAATGGTCAGTAAGCTGGCATTTTATTGGGGCCTAAAATGGCTTTCATGGTGGGCACCATGTAGAGTTTTTATGTCATACTCAATATTTTTGAGAGTATCAACGTCATAGATGAGTCTGGACCAGTATTAAATTTTGGTCAAATTCAGTAGTCCATTTTCCATGAATTTTGTATGGTGTTGGGTAACTATCACGGGCACTAACTGGTCAATGCTGGTGTCACAAATCCAAAAAACATGGCAGAGGTCCAAGTCCATAACAGAGAGAGGAAGAGGGGAAGGTTAATGCATGAAGTAATTGAGTACAGACAACAGTCCATTATTACTACTATACCGATGGCTTGCTACCAGCTTATTGGTCAGGTCTTAAAGACCTGACTAAAGAATCTTTGAGTAACTTTTTTGGAGGAGTCTTCCATTCGATGTGTACAGAAAGCAGCCGATGTCTCTTGTTGAAGGCCAGGATACCTGGCGCTAAAACTTCTGCCTGGCAATTCGAGAGTCCTACAAAATCCATTGGCGCCATTTGGACATCTCCAGTCAATTGTACGTGTCATAAGAAAAACAAACGTGCTATGTCCTTTAATTATTTAAAGCGTAATTAAAAAAGTTGATCAATAGTTATATAACAATGATCAAAAAGAAGTTCATTTCTATGACAAACAATAGCAAATACCAGAGAAAAAAATTAATGAATACATGAATAAATAAAATTGAATAGAAAGTCAGCTAAAACCAAAAATGTATTCAATTTTTTTTTATTTTTGGAAGGAGTCTAGAAAATAAAAAGGACAACTCCATGCTGCCTGGGCATACTGTAATAGAACAGTAATTAGCACATTCTGTCTTAGTCTTTTGGACCGTCGTAGTGTAAGGCACCAACTAAGAATAACTTTTTAGTGAAGCCATCTCTTGACCATGAGACGTAAGAAAATTCTATGAGGCGCCTAACATGCCCACAGGCTACGCGGCACAGTAACTGAATTACCTGGCTGTGGACCTCTGTGGGAATATAGACTTTCCCTAGCTTACTTAAACAGTGATAATTTTCTAAGCCCTGGGATGAGGGCTCTTAGCTCTTTATCAGAAGAGCAATCTTGAGCCGATCAGGGACACTTTGTTCTTAAATGACAAGAGTCTCCAGACAAAATCCCTCTACAGATTTACCCAGAACCAGAAAGGAGGGCTGGGGTGGGGGAATGGTGGGATTCCTATTTACCTACACAGCAAAAAAAAAATCTAATTTTATAACCACAGTTTAATGCGGTGGCAACCAGTTGACTTGTTTTGTTGGTTTAGAGACTAATTCTCAATTTCTTCAAAAAATTAGCAAAAACTGAAACTGAATTTGCCAAAATAAAAGAATTATCCAAAAAATTAAACCAAATCTTTAAAAAAAAAATTAAAACAAAACAGAGTTTCCCAAAGTAATTAATATAAGGGACTCCTCATAGCTACTGATTAAGCGCTGCGCCCTCCGACAGGTGATGCAGCCAGCATGTCACGGTCATGTTCCTGTGGAGATCTGGTGGAGCATCATGGCCGCCATTTCTCAGCTCCAGAATGTGAAATATAATAAAATGTTATGTAGTTAATATAGAGAGGATATGGAGGAAGCAGAAATGTTCCTACTGAAAGCTTTCCTTATAGCTGAGGCAAAGGGTATCCACATGCAGTGCACTCATGATGAAGAGGCCATGCTGTATATTGGTATGCAGATATCACACACAAAAATATATTCCGCTCCTAAATGGTTGGTTCACATCAGAAATTCCTTTTCAGATACAAGGGTGCTCCGAAGATAAGCCAATATTTGGATGTCCTGCTACTAGGACCCCCCCTCCCCCCACCAAGTATTCAGATGTAAACAGCATGGTAATCTTGCAGCAAATAGGTAATTCCCCTGTTGTGGCACCATAGGTTATATGTAGTATTGCATATATATTGCATGCAGTATATGGACGTGTTGGGTCCTCCAAAGAGAGAGAACAGTATATGTGGTAGATGCAAATGTATAAACATACAGCATATAAAAAAAATAAAGAAAAAAAAGAAAGAAAATTGGGCATTGTTTATATATATATATATATAAAATGTATTTTTTCATTATCCTTTTATTATTATTATAAAAAATAGAAATAATAATATTGCTATGATTATTTCAATTATTTATATTAGTATAGTATAAATATTATTATTGTTATTATTATATTGATTATTATACACTAAGAATAATTGTTGTTATTCTGATTATTATTACTAATAGTATTATTATTAATAGTGGTAATATTATTTCAATTATTTTTTGTTTTATACTGATTATTATACAATATTAATAATTATTATTACACTTGTTATTATACTTGTTGTTAGTAATATTTCTATTATTTTTAGTATTATACTGATTACTATTATTTTTACATGTATTATTTTTAGTATTCTGAATAATATTATACTATAATACTAATTATTATATAATTATACTATAATACTAATAATTATAATACTAATTATTATTATATTATTTTTATTATTACAGGGATTAATAATAATAATAATAGGCACCTGTTTGATTTGGCGGGTATGGAATTTTGCCCCCCCTCCGTTTCCTGCCACATCCTACTCTCTTCATTTTGTGCCTGGCTGGTGTCACCGTGGCAACCCTGACACGGGATGCTCCGCCATCCATTTGTCACCAATTGTCCCGGGTTTTGTTTGGCCTTGTGTGTGCGCGCTCAGTTGTGTCGGGGGAGGCGAGCTGAGCAATAGGGGTCGGCTTAATAGGCTGTGGATCCCTACTGTGGGGGAACTGGGAACTGTCTATGGGGAGATCCTTGGGCCTCGGCTAGTGACTTAATCTGCCGGTCTCCCTCCAGGCTGGTGGGAGGAAGCATTACATCAACACAATCTGGACTCCACACAACATTATTATTTCAGCTTTCTCTGACAGAAGCATGGCATTGCTTATGGACCGCTACTTCCTTTTTTTTTTTTTTTCTTCTCTTTTGGCCTATTTTGTCTGGCTCGACAATACAAAAAAAAAATATATGATTATAGGAGAACATTTGTGGGTTTTTCTGAATTCAAGACCCTTTTTGCGTAACCAAATTAAGTATCCTGGGGCCTCAGGGGACGAAAAATGAAAAAGTTGTTTTCACAATCACTTTTTTTTTTTTTTTGAAGATTTTTTTTTTTTTTTTGCTCCAGTGGTTGAAAGGCAGAGTTTAATTACCAAACTATGCAGAGAGCTGATGTATGTTCTGTTACACCATATACAGCATTCATAGCACATAAAAAAAACAGTTTTTTTTTACAATAAAAAGTAGAAAATAAATTTTGCATAAAAGCAGTGTTGCAATTTTTTTTTTAGATTTTACTTTACACATTGACATCATATATTTACAGTATTAGCTGCCCAATAGCTACGTTATAGGGGTTTTATTGTAACGTATTAACTTAAAGGGGTTGTCCACTTTATTTGTTAATTTAAAGGGGTATTCCCATCTTAGACAATGGGGGCATATCGCTAGGATATGGCCCCATTGTCTGATAGGTGCGGGTCCCACCGCTGGGACCTGCACCTATATCAAGAACTGAGCTGGGAGCGCTGTGCCTGGAGGACCCCAGGTTTCCCAGGGTCCGACCACCACCAGGCGCCGCTCCCATAAGAATGAATAGGAGCGCACCGTGCATGCGCGGCCACCGCTCCCTTTCATTTCTATGGAGCCGACGGAAATAGCCGAGCCGTGCTCGGCTATTTTCGGCAGCCTCATAGAAACGAATGGAGGGCGGATGCGCATGCGCAGTGTGTCCTCCGTTCACTTCTCTACTCTGTTCTCGATATAGGTGCAGGTCCCAGAGGTGGGACCCACACCTATAAGACAATGTCTGAGATGGGAATAACCCTTCAAGAAAACTTACCTCACCTTCCCGTACACGCTCTGATTCAGCGCCGTCGCTCCGTTCTCTTCCCAATGATGCAGCAGTGACTGTTCTGGCTGCAGTGGTAATGTCCCACCTACCACTGCAGCCAATCATTTGCCTCAGTGGTCACTTGCAATATTAAAAAATAACTTGGATGAACCCTTTAATTCTAACTTGATTGATTTTTCCAGTACTTACTTATGGATGGCCTTTCATTAGGATACGTCATCAGTATCGGGCCTTGCGGTGATGGGAGTAGCGCTGCAGTAACCAGACGCAGCCACTACAACGCAGATGGCGCCGTGTAGCTCTGGTGCCTGGTTCCAGCGCCAGCAGAGGTGCTGGGAGTTGGATCGCTGCCAACTTGTCCAAGTCTTGGAAAACCCCTTTTAGGACTGGTTCGCATTGGCGTTATTGAATTCTGTTACAGGTTCCGTTATAACGGAATTTAATGGAATTCTAGGACGGAATACAAAACTGAAGCATTTAAGAAGCATTATGTTTTGCTCTGACAGGACTATTTTGTCTGTCATGTATAACGAAACCAAACAGAACTGTCATGTGCCCCCGTAGACACGTATTAGGACGGACCAAAATGGAATGCCTCTTAAACGCTTCCGTTTTGCATTCCATCCTAGAATTCCTGGAACCTACAGTGGGGAAAAAAAGAAGTATTTAGTCAGCCACCAATTGTGCAAGTTCTCCCACTTAAAAAGATGAGGTCGGCCTGTAATTGACATCATAGGTAGACCTCAACTATGAGAGACAAAATGAGAAAACAAATCCAGAAAATCACATTGTCTGATTATAAAGAATTTATTTGCAAATTATGGTGGAAAATAAGTATTTGGTCACCTACAAACAAGCAAGATTTCTGCCTCTCACAGACCTGTAACTTCTTCTTTAAGAGGCTCCTCTGTCCTCCACTCATTACCTGTAGTAATGGCTCCTGTTTGAACTTGTTATCAGTATAAAAGACACCTGTCCACAACCTCAAACAGTCACACTCCAAACTCCACTATGGTGAAGACCAAAGAGCTGTCGAAGGACACCAGAAACAAAATTGTAGACCTGCACCAGGCTGGGAAGGCTGAATCTGCAGTTAATAGATATACGATAGATAGATAATAGATATATAGATAATGGATAGATATAAGATAGATAGATAGATAGATAGAAGATAGATATGAGAATAGATAATAGATAATAGATAGATATGAAATAGATAAATTTGAGAATAGATGATAGATAGATAGATGATAGATAGATAGATAGATATGAGAGGGATAGATAGATATGAGAATAGATAATAGATAGATAGATGATAGATAGATAGATAGATAGATAGATAGATATGAGAGGGATAGATAGATAGATATGAGAATAGATAATAGATAGATAGATAGATAGATAATAGATAGTATCTCCCCTTTGCACACAATGATCCGGCTCTCTTCCTAGTACCACACAATAAAAGGCTGAGGGATGCTCTCTGGCAGACAGAAGTAATCAGCTTTCACAGATCAGGGCAGCTGTCCTCGTCTGGCACCATATCTTATGTCCTTGATTCACGGGTGTGCAGCCACATGGTCCAAACTGATGAGGCACAGACCTAATGGGCAGATGGCACCAGGGTGTGTGGGAATTCCTCCTACTAACGGAAACTCATCTTAACTCTCCCCTAATGGGACATCTGCTCTCTGGTAGCACAGCCCAGGAGCTGGGTTATCTGCCATCTCAGGGAGCTAGCAGAGGAGAAGCTCGCCCTCACCATGGCGGATCACGAGCGGACATTCATCTCTCTTATAACTTTGATGCAAAATATTAAAGTTACAGCCAGGGGCGTAACTACCATAGCGGCAGACCATGCAACTGCTATGGGGCCCAGGACAAGAGGGGGCCAGTCTTAGTTGGGATCATCTCCTCTTCTACTGGAGGTGAAAACTTGGTCAGGACTCTACCCTCTAAAGCAGGGGTAGGGAACCTCCGGCTCTCCAGCTGTTGTGAAACTACAATTCCCAGCATGCTTCATTCATTTCTATGAGAGTTCTTAGAAGAGCAGAGCGAGTATGCTTGCTGGGAGTTGTAGTTTCACAACAGCTGGAGAGCCGGAGGTTCCCTACCCCTGCTCTAAAGGAACAACTTTTTGTAAATGAGGCAGTGGAAAAATGAACCAAGGGTCATTGAAAAGGGTTTAGGCAGGAGCATAATCAAAAAGTCAATCTTTGTGCTCTTGGTCAGTCAACAACCCCTCGGTTGACATCTCCCCCTAGTGGTGACATTGAAAAGCCAAATAGCAGTGGCCTTGTAGAATTAAAAGGGTTTTCCAGGAGTAAAATATTGATGACCTATACTTAAGCTTAGATCATCGCAGATCATCCAGGTGATTGTCAGAAAGGAAGTGTTCCAGGGCTGCACCATCAATGAGGCCAGGTGAGGCACCTCCGGCAGCACCAGGTAGGGGCAAAAGGGGGGCAGCTGAAAGACTATGGGCTGAAGGGAAGGGATTAGGTGAAGAAATTGGTATTGGGAAGTGGGGGCGCCATTTAAAGAGGACCTGTCACCACTCCAGACATGCCTGTTTTAATAGCTTCATGTATTCCTCATGTACTAAGAATTCTGCATAATCTATTCTCATGTCTATATGTTGTGCCGTTCCTTTATTATTTCTACTAGAAGTTATGAATGAATTGCTAGCAGTCTGCAGTAAGGGTACAGAGGGGAGGTAACAAGTTGGGGGAGTGTACCTGCATAGAAAGACTCTATCCAATCAGTTCTGTCATGTTCAGACTGTGCAGGTACACACCTCCAACTGGTTACCTCCCCTCTGTACCCTTACTGCAGACTGCTAGTAATTCATACATAACTTCTAGCAGGAATAATAAAGGAATGACACAACATACAGACATAAGAATAGATGTTCCAGACTTGTTATTACATGGGGAATGCACAAAGATATTAAAACAGACATGTCAGGAGCGGGGACAGGTCCTCTTTAAGTTTTCGCCTCAGGTTGCCAAAAGGTTCTGATTACCCGATAAACGATGATTACCCGTTTGCTCGTTGATTGGGTAATCGGCGGCAGTATTACACTGCCAGATCATCACTAATGAGCGCTCCTATGAAAGCACAATTATCTGCATGTCTAATATAGGATGAAGGGCTCATGCACACAAACGTATTTTCTTTACGTGCCCATTCCATTTTTTTTGTGGACCGTAGGTGGAACCATTCATTTCAATGGGTCCGCAAAAAAAACAACAACAATGTTCATGTCCGTATTTCCGTTCCACAAAAAAATAGAACATTATTAGAATATTATAGTCCGCATTTCGGACAAGGATAGGACTGTTCTATTAGGGGACCAACTGTTCCGTTCCACAAAATACGGAATACACATGGATGCCATCCATGTTTTTTGCAGATCGGTCTTTTGCAGAATGCAAAATACATATGGTCGTGTGCATGAGCCCTTAGGATAAGTCATAATATTAGATGGGCGGGCATCACCATGATCACCTGTTTCAAGAGGCTGTGGTGCTCCGGTGAATGCTGTGGCCTGGCCTCTATCTAGGCCATTGATGTCACGCTCATCGGTCGAGCGGTCTAGGTGCAGCTCAGAATGGGCCTGGCCTGCCATACCAAGCACGGCCACTATCCAATGTACGGCGCTGTGCTAGGAATGCTGTGAGATGTCCTGAGGCACTGCAACCCTTTCAAGGCAGATGTGGACACAGCCTTGTCCAATATGCAGGGACGCACCACCAATGAGGCCAAGTGAGGCGACCAGGCAGGGGAAAGAGGGGGACAGCAGAAGGGCCATGGGCAATGACTGGTTTCATTGTGGCAAAGGGGTTTTGGTTAAGAAATTGGCATTAGGGGGGGTGCGCTGTTTCATAAAGACTAGGTGTACCCTTGCCAATATGTGTAATAAAAATAAAATATTGATTTATTATAAATTGACCAGAACTGAAAACATTTCATATTTTTTTACAGAAAAATATGAAACTTTTAGAAAAAGGAGGAGGCGATCTTCTGACTTTGTCCATTCATCTTATTGTTTCCGTACCGCCGATAGCGAAACATGACTCATTACAATTACAATGGAAAAAAAAAATACATGAAAATCCATTACACACTTCATTTGTCATAGCCGGAAATAATGATATTAATCCGGCCGCGGCTATCGCTGTGCGCTCATTGTGCACCCGCCCCTCCCCCCTCTTCCCCAATACTTTCATATTAAGATGGTAAAAAATGCTAAACTAGCTGGGCCTTTCCTCGGAGAGCCGTGTCCCGTCCTGGGATTATGCTAATCGTGCATTCTTTTGCAAATCCGTCAGGAAAGTGAGTTCTCGGAATGCGGGTGTCGTGGTGGGGGTAACGTCAATTAACTATTACATATATTACAGCGACCATCATGTATGTAGAGTCAGACGTGAGCGAGGTGCGGACTACTGGGCGAGGAGGAATGAACGTCCACCAGCCTTGTGGGGCTCTTTCGTGGTAGAATCATCTTACATGGATTTGATCTCACTGCTGAGACTCTCCACCTAGGATCAGCAACCATCGGCACACTAGATGTGGTGAAACTACGACTCCCAGCATGCTCCATTCACTTCTATGGGAGTTCTGAGCTCAGCTAAGCAAGTGTGCATGCTGGGAGTTGTAGTTTCACCACAGCTGGAGTGCTGGAGGTTGCTGATCCCTGCTTTAGGCCTCATGCACACGAACGTATTTCCTTTCCGTGTCCGTTCCGTTTTTTTTTAGTACTATATGCGGAACTATTCATTTTAATGGGTCCACAAAAAAAATGGAAGTTGCTCCATGTGCATTCCGTTTCCGTAAGTCCGTATTTCCGTTCTGCAAAAAAATAGAACATGTCCTATTACTGTCTGCAATACGGACAAGGATCGGACTGTTCTATTAGGGACCAGCTGTTCAGTTCCGCAAAATACGGAATGGACACAGGTGTCAGCTGTGGTTTTTGCAGATCCGTTTTTGCGGACCGCAAAAAACATACGGTCGTGTGCACGAGGCCTTAGGGTCACTTATGACATGGAAACAAATCTTGACATTCAACCATAACTTGAATACTGCAATACCCGATACAGGCTATGCACAAGCGTGGCGCTGTTTCTGAAAATAATGCAGGACCCTCTTCTCTAACCCTGCAAGCCACTAGTGGGACATTACTATGGGTGCAGTTTTGGAATTTGTCTACCAGATTTGCTACTAAAGGGCGTGTCCTGATCTCCTCTTGTCCAAGCTCACCATGCAAGGGCAGATTTGTCCTTTAAAGTGTATCCCATAGGCCAGGGATGCCCAACTGGCGGCCCTCCAGCTGTTGCAAAACTACAACTCCCAGCATGCCCAGACAGCCTACAGCTATCTGCCTATGGCAGGGCATGGTGGGAGTTGTAGTTTTACAACAGCTGGAGGGCCGCAGGTTGGGCATACCTAACACAACTTAAAAAAAAACTCGTGACTATTCTGCATCCATGTGCGCATCCATTTTCTGGCTGTTTGTCCGTTTTTAATGGCCGTCTCGGTTCGTTTTTTATGGATGATTTTTTTTTTAGCATCCCAACCTCTGCAGTACCCTCAGTACACCCCCACAGTGCCCCCAGTATCTATAATTGCCCCCTTGCAGTGCCACCAGTGTCTATATTGCCCCCCATTGTAGCCCCAATATATATAAGGCCCCACAATGCCACCCTGTATATAAAATGCCTCCCAATAGTGGTCCCTAGTATAAAATATCCCCAACAGTGCCCCCATAGCGGCACCAATTTTGATGGGTACAAAAAGAAAAAATACTCACCTCATTCACTTGAACACGCTGACACTCTGCATTGGCCCACTGATTTCAACGGGGTCCGTCTGCCCATGAAAACAGTCAAAAATATGTTCTTTTTTTTAATGGCCGCTATTCAATTCCTGTTAAAATAACAGCATGTGAATAGCCTCTTGGACTGATTGGTTCTAAAAATGGTCATGTGATGGCGGTTTTTCATTGGGATGTGAATGCAGCAATAGCAGTAACGGAATGGATGTTCATAGCTGCAGGTGGTAGATGATTCATGGACTGGTTAAAAAAAGTTTCCACTATGGCCACTGGGAATATTTTCCTAAATGTCCCTCTACACAATTCCGTATGCCAGTTATGTTCGTGTGAGCATTTCAGATGAGAGGAACAAATAATACGCCCCATAACACGCTGTTCCAGACCTTGCTGGAAAGCAAAAATTCTGCAAAAACCGACAAAACTGCCTTGGCAAAATAAAAAAGAAAAACCTGTACTAAAGAGGACAAATGAAATGTATAAAGTCAGGAGGGGGGGGGGGGTTATAATAATATCAATGTCCATAGGGACTTGAGAATAGGGCTGCACTAGATCAAGGGACTCCTAGGTACCACGCATCATAATCCCAACCGCTAAACACATTCGAAAATGTTGGCCTCATTCACACTTGACTATTATCACAGCTGATAAAACTGCCTCAACCCTTTTACTGGAGTATCTATACCCAAATACTGTCCAGAACCAACTAATGTTACTGTACAATGCCTACACAACACTGCCATTACGCAAAGCCTAAATAATACCACCATACAGTATCCAAATAATGATACCGCTATATGCCATGCAATGCCTACATAACAATGACATCATTCCCATATTATAATACTGTTCAAAGCTCAAAGAAAAAATTCTATTCAGTGCCCCAATGATATAGCCAGACAATGCTTGAATAATGAAGAGGATAACAGTAAGGTGGTCTAGGGCAGTGAAGGGTTTCATAGTAATGACCCAGGTTGTTCAGGGCAGTATAATTTTTCACAGTTTGTTATGCTTGTGCCAAAATAATAATAAAAATCCAAGTTTTTCTCCCATCATTCTGCACTCAACACCCCATAATGACAAAGTGAAAACAAAATTTCAGAAATGTTGAAAAATGTATTAAAAAGGAAAAAATCTAAATTTCGCATGGACCCTTTGCTATGACACTTAGCATTTAGCTCTGGGGGTCTCCCATTCACTTGATCATCTTTGAGATCAACAAGCAAGGCTCTTCCTAGACCTGGCCGCCCCACCAATCTAAGTAATCAGAGGAGAAGGGCCTTGGAAAGAGAGGTGACCAAGAAGCCAATGGTCACCCCCAACTGAGCTCCTGTGTACAGATGGGAGAAACTTCCAGAAGGTCAACCATCACTGTAGCACTCCACCAATCTGGGCTTTATAGCAGAGAGGCCAGAAAGAAGCCTATTCTCAGTAAAAGACTCATGAAAACCCATCTGTAACATAGTAACATAGTTTATAAGGCCAAAAGGCCCTCTGTCCATCCAGTTTAGGCCTGTTATCCTACAAGTTGATCCAGAGGAAGGCAAAAAACCCCTGTGAGGTAGAAGCCAATTTTCCCCACTTTAGGAAAAAAATTCCTTCCCGACTCCAATCAGGCATCAGAATAACTCCCTGATTCAACGACCCCTCTCTAGTAACTATAACCTGTAATATTATTACTCTCCAGAAATATATCCAGGTAGAGCTGGGCGATATGGCCCAAAAAAAAAAATCTCGATTTTTTTAAAAATTTTGGACGATTCACGATTTAAATCTCGATTTTCTTATGTTATTAAAAATATAAAAAAAATAAATAAAAAAGCCTACTGTGCCCCCATCAGACCTCACATCAGCCCAGTGTGCCCCCATCAGACCTCAGATCAGCCCATTATGCCCCATCAGACCCATCAGCCCACTGTGCCCCATCAGACCCCACATCAGCCCAGTGTGCCCCATCAGACCCCACATCAGCCCAGTGTGCCCCATCAGACCTCAGATCAGCCCACAGTGCCCCCATCAGACCTCAGATCAGCCCATTGTGCCCATCAGACATCAGATCAGCCCATTGTGCCCCATCAGACCTCAGATCAGCCTACTGTGCCCCATCAGACCCCACATCAGCCCATTGTGCCCCCATCAGACCCCACATCAGCCCATTGTGCCCCATCAGACCTCACATCAGCCCATTGTGCCCCATCAGACCTCAGATCAGCCCAGTGCCCCCATTAGACCCCACATCAGCCCAGTGTGCCCCCATCAGACCCCACATCAGCCCATTGTGCCCCATCAGACCCCACATCAGCCCATTGTGCCCCATCAGACCTCAGATCAGCCCACAGTAGTGCCCCCTTCAGACCTCAGATCAGCCCACAGTAGTGCCCCCTTCAGACCTCAGATCAGCCCACAGTGCCCCATCAGACCTCAGATCAGCCCACAGTAGTGCCCCCTTCAGACCTCAGATCAGCCCAAATTAGTGCCCCCTTTAGACCTCAGATCAGCCCACAGTAGTGCCCCCTTGAGACCTCAGATTAGCCCACAGTAGTGCCCCTTCAGCCCTCAGAACAGCCCACTAGGCCACCATAAGAATAAAATTAAAAAAAACCTTACCTGTCCTGCGCCGCGGCTCCGCTCCAGGTCCAGCTCTCCTCAGTCTTCTTCTCCCGGCGCTGCACTGTCACGTGACTGCGTGCAGCGTCAGGTCAGAGTGAGCGCACTATGTCCTCACGCTGTACGCGGTCAGAACAGTGCAGCGCGGCCCCGGAGAAGAAGAGGAGCGCCAGACACCGGAGCGGAGCCATGGCGCAGGACAGGTGAGAGATTTTTTTTATTTTATCTGGCGGGCGCCATTTTAGGAAAATCGAGTTCACGATTTTCCAAAAAAATTAAATCGTGAGGCTTTCAATTGGCGAATTAATCAAATTAATTCGATTAATCGCCCAGCTCTACATCCAGGCCCCTCTTGAACTCTTTTAGTGAACTTACCATCACCACCTCCTCAGGCAGAGAGTTCCATAGTCTCACTGCTCTTACCGTAAAGAATCCTCTTCTATGTTTGTGTACAAACCTTCTTTCCTCCAGACGCAGAGGATGTCCCCTCGTCACAGTCATAGTCCTGGGGATAAACAGATGATGGGAGAGATCTCTGTACTGACCCCTGATATATTTATACATAGTTATTAGATCTCCCCTCAGTCCTCTTTTTTCTAAAGTGAATAACCCTAATTTTGATAATCGTTCTGGGACCTGTAGTCCACCCATTCCCGTTATTACTTTAGTTGCCCTCCTCTGAACCCTCTCCAGCTCTGCTATGTCTGCCTTGTTCACAGGAGCCCAGAACTGTACACAGTACTCCATATGTGGTCTGACTAGTGATTTGTAAAGTGGCAGGACTATGTTCTCATCACGGGCATCTATGCCCCTTTTAATGTAACCCATTATCTTATTGGTCTTGGCAGCAGCTGTCTGGCACTGGTTTCTACAGCTTAGTTTGCTGTTCACTAAAATTCCTAGGTCCTTTTCCATGTCAGAGTTACCCAATATTTTACCATTTAGTATGTACTGGTGACTTGCATTATTCCTTCCCATGTGCATAACCTTACATTTGTCAGTGTTAAACCTCATCTGCCATTTCTCTGCCCAAGCCTCCAGTCTATTCAGATCCATCTGTAGCAGTGTACTGTCCTCTATAGTATATATTCAGTGTACTGTCCTCTTCTGTGTTAATTACTTTACACAGTTTAGTGTCATCTGCAAAAATTGATATTTTACTATGCAAACCTTCTACAAGATCATTAATAAATATATTGAAGAGAATATGGCCCAATACTGACCCCTGTGGTACCCCACGAGTGACAGTGACCCAATCTGAGTGTGTACCATTAATAACCACCCTTTGTTTTCTATCACTGAGCCAGTTACTTACCCACATACAGACATTTTCTCCCAGGCCAAGCATTCTCATTTTATATACTAACCTTTTATGTGGTACCGTGTCAAATGCTTTGGAGAAGTCCAGATATACGACATCCATTGATTCGCTGCGGTCCAGTCTAGAACTTACCTCCTCATAGAAACTGATTAAATTGGTTTGACATGACCGATCCCTCGTGAAGCCATGCTGATATGGAGTTATTTGCTTATTTTCATTGAGGTACTCCAAGATAGCATCTCTTAGAAAACCCTCAAACAGTTTACCCCCGACAGATGTTAAACTTACCGGCCTATAGTTCCTGGGCTCTGTTTTTGGACCCTTTTTGAATATTGGCACCACATTTGCTATGCGCCAATCCTGCTGAACACTCCCTGTCAGTATAGAGTCCTTAAATATCAGAAATAAGGGTCTGGCGATGACATTACTTAATTCTCTTAGGATACGGGGGTGTACGCCATCCGGTCCTGGTGATTTGTCTATTTTAATCTTTTTAAGACGCAGCTCTACTTCTTCCTGGGTCAGACAGGGCATTTTTAAAGGGGAATTTACTTTTATATTCTGCATTTCATCTGACAGTTTATTTTCCTCAGTGAATACAGTGGAGAAAAAGATATTTAGTAGCTTTGCTTTCTCCTCATCGCTCTCTGCAACTCTGTAGTTTGTAAAAAAACACCTAAAGGACTCTCAGACTGTAAGAAACAAGATTCTTTGGTCTGATGAAACCAAGATTGAACTTTTTGGTCTCAATTCTACGCATGATTGCCGAAGGAAACCAGGCATTGACCAATACGATTCCTATAACGAAGCATGGTGGTGGCAACCACATACTGTTGGAGTGTTTTCAGCTGATGGGACAGGGAGACAGGTCAGGTTGGGGGAAAGCTGAATGGAACAAAGTACAGGTATGTTCTCAATGAAAACCTGATCCAGAGAGCTCTGGACCTCAGACTGGGCTGAAGTTTCACCTTCCAACAAGATGATGACCCTAAGCACACGGCCAAGACAACACAGTAGTGACTTAGGGACAACCCTTTGAATGTCCTTGAGTGGCCCAGCCAGAGCCTTGAGTTGAACCCAATCAAATGTTTCTGGAGAGACTTGAAAATGACTTTCCACCAATGGTCCCCATCCCACCAGATAGAGCTTAAGAGGATCTGTAGAGAAGAATGGCTGAAAATCACCAAATCCAGGTGTGACAACCTTGTGGGTCTGAAGACTTTCCAAATGCCTTATACATGGTTCACTATCTGGCCGCTTTGAAGGTTTAGACCCCCAGACCTCTACAAAATAGGAGCCTTTGGCAACTTTCAAGTTTGGCACCCCTTAGATCAGGCCATGATCGTCATCCAGATTTTCATCAAAAACCAAATGGCCTATAAATCAACACTGCTGTGTACAGTACCATTCCTTCCTGACTGGTCTACAACATCTGCTGATGCGCTGATCGTCAGTATAGTTCTGCCATTTTAGAAGATCAGGACCCTATAGCAATGTCACTTTTCTTAAGGTCTCACATGAAGCACTTGATTGTCTGTAGGAACGTTCCTGAGCTGCTAGTTAGGACCACATAACACACATTCCCTAAGAGGTCACATTGTGGCCATGACAGGCGAGACACCTTAATCAGTCTGCCCATCAGATCTCTTGGTGGAGTCGTCCAGCTCAGTCCTCCTGTTGCTTTTATAATAACTTGAAGGTTACTGGAAAGAAAGGCTTAATGCTTGAAACTATACTCAAGTCGGACACTTAATAATATTCCAGACCTTGCAGAGCTCAGGGACATGGGACTTATAAATACTCGCTTTCATGTCATTATTGCAACCTACACGTTGTGAGAGACATGAGGCCTGGATTTTACACCATCTGATATGTCTGCTCATTTACTGCAAGAGTTCACCACTTCACAGAACGGCATATGACAGATTGTCCGACACGGAGGTCACAGTCAGTGCACAAGGTCGGCCATTACTAGGAACTTCATACGCTGCAAAGCATCCTGGATAAGGAAACATAAGAAAAGCTTTACAAGTGAAGTTATCTTAAATTTAGTAACCCTTAAAGGGGTCCTCTCACTTCAGAAAATGACATTTACCACGTAGACAAGAGTTAATACAAGGCATTTAAATGAGCTCTTTACAAGCTCTGCCTCTGATGCCACCAGATGTAAGGCAGCTATCCTGTAAGTCAACGTTCAGCTCTTTAAATAAGCCTTGAGACATGACTCAGATATTAAATAAGCCAGCACCCCATCTGCAGACAGGTGTTTTGGGATGATTGCCCCTCATCAGTGCAGAGCAGAGAGTACTGGCTTAACTGGGTGAGAGGCCTGTCAGGATTTGGGGGGTACTATCTCTCCTTGGGGAGAGAGCACCTTAGTCAGTGTGAGGAGACTTATAGGCTATTCATGCTCCTCTGGAATTCTGGGAAGAAAGGAGATGCAAATGAGCTCTTAACAAGCTCCACCTCTGATGCCACCAGATGTAAGGCAGCTACCCTATGTCAACGGGCCTTGAGACAAGACTCATATATTAAACAAGCCAGCATCTCATCTGCAGACAGCTGTTTTGGTGTGATTGCCCCTCATCAGAGCAGAGAGTACTGGCTTAACTGGGTAGGAGTCCTGTCAGGGTTTGGGGAGTACAATCTCTCCTTGGAGAGACAGTGCCTTAATTGGCGTAAGGAGACTTAGCATCCCTTTTCTTCCCAGAATTCCAGAGGAGCATGAATGGCCTATAAGTCTCCTCATGCAGATTAAAGGGTTATTCTCATTTTAGACAATGGGGGCATATCGCTAGGATATGCCCCCATTGTCTTATAGGTGCGGGTCCCACCGCTGGGACCCGCACCTATATCGAGAACGGAGCCCCCGAAGTGAATGAGGGCGCACTGCGCATGCGCAGCCGCCCTCCATTCATTTCTATGGGGCCGCCGAAAATAGCCGAGCCAGCCGTCGGCTCCATAGAAATGAATGGGAGCGCACCGCGCATGCACGGCCCGGCTCCCATTCATTTCTATGAGCGGCGCAAGGAGCTGCGCCCTGGTGGTGGCCAGACCCCCGGAAACCTGGGGTCCTCCAGGCGCAGCGCTCCCCGCTCCGTTCTGGCTATAGGTGCGGGTCCCAGCGGTGGGACCCGCACCTATAAGACAATGGGGGCATATCCTAGCGATATGCCCCCATTGTCTAAGATGAGAATACCCCTTTAAGGCGCTCTCTCGCCAAGGAGAGATAGTACTCCCCAAATCCTGACTTAGGCCTCTCACCCAGTTAAGTCAGTACTCTCTGCTCTGCACTGATGAGGGGCAATCACCCTAAAACAGCTGTCCTCAGAAGAGGCACTGGCTTATTTAACCCCTTCCCGCCCGATGACGGCTTATTCAATCATGGGCGGGGGCCGCTTGCCGCCCCATGACGGGATAAGCCGTCATAGACTGTAACGGTCACAGTGCTAACTGTGACATACCTGTGACGCCGGCTGTCATAGACAGCCGAGCGTCACAGGAAGCTGACAATGGGACCAATCGGTGGTCCCCACGTCAGTGATTGCTGTGATTGGTCTGTCAACTATGACAGACCAATCACAGCTTCTGTGTACTATAATGCCGGTTGTAGTACACAGAAACAGCTCCGATCTCCTCAGAGTGTTCCTGAGAGAGATCGGAGCATTACTGTGTAAAAATCAGAGTTATCCCAGACCCCCCCAGTGTCCAGATCCCCCCTCATCCCTCAAGAGCACCCCCTTCATATAGTCCATATACCCCATCTGTGTCCCCCCCCCCCAGGATCCAGTAGCAGCACAGCTCAGTGGTGAAAGCTGAGCTGTGTCTGCTTTGTCAGGGATCCCCACATAAGTAACCCCATCTGTCCCCCCATACCTCCGTGAGCACCCCAGGATCCAGCAATAGCAGCACAGCTCAGTAGTAAGAAGAAGAACTGAGCTGTGTCTGCCTAGTTCCCCAGTACCCCAGTTTTCCCGTCCCACCCCCCGTTTTTTTTTTTTTTAAATAAAAATAAAAAATATATAAGAAAAAAAAAATAAAAAAAAAGTTAATAAAAAAAAAATGGTAGAGGGGATTAGTTTAGAATCTTAGTTAGGCTTAGGGTGTTAGGGGGACAATTAGTATTAGTTAGATCAGTGGTCCCCAACCTTTTTTGCACCGAGGCCCAGTTTCTCGGTAGACGATTTCCCCAGGGCCCGGGGGGGGGGAGGGGGAGGGCGCTAACTGGTTCACGCAAGGTGCTTATTAATATATATAAATATATTAAAATATATTATAAAATGCCCCTTTACAGAGCCCCCCATATAAAATACCTCTTATTTGAGGCCACAGTAGATGCCCCCAACAATGTGCCAGTGAAAAGTGCCCCATAGATGCCCCCAATAATGTACTATTAAGAAGTGCCCCCATAGATGCCCCCACAGTGCCCTCAATAATGTACCAATAAGAAGTGCCCCCATAGATGCCGCCCAATATACCAATAAGAAGTGCCCCCATCGATGCCCCCACAGTGCCCTCAATAATATACCAATAAGAAGTGCCCCCATAGATGCCCCCCAATAATATACCAATAAGTGCTCCCATAGTGTCCCCAATAATGTACCAGTTAGAAGTGCCCCCATAGATTCCCCCAATAATATATCAATAAGAAGGACCCCCATAGATGCCCCAATAATATGCCAATAAGAAGGGCCCCCATAGATGCTCCCAATAATATTCCAATAAGAAGGACCCCATATATGCCCTCCAAAAATATGGTAATAAAATGTGTCCCCCATAAATACCCCCTCAATAATATAAGAAGTGCCCCCACAGTGCCAGTAAGAAGTTCAGTGTTGTCCAATTAAAAAAAAACAAAAACAAACACTTATACTTACCTCCATGGTGCTGGTAGCAATGCGATGCAGGCCTCCTCCATCCTGTGTCCTGCTCTATACGGCTCAGACGGCACGATGACGTCAGCTGGCCTGAGCTGGCCTCTGATAGGCTGCAGGCCTAGTGCCTGTAGCCTATCAGAGGAACGGGCAGGGGAGACGCCTCCCCTGCCGCAGCACAGGCATCCGTATCACCGTCCTGAGGATGGCGATACAGATGACTATGGAGGTGAGCGCTTCTACAATGGAAGCGCTCATCTCCTTGTCCCCTGCCACCGCGGCCCGGCAAACATCGATTCAGGGACCGGTCCTGGGCCGCGGCCCGGTGGTTGGGGACCCCTGAGTTAGATAGGGCTAGCGTTAGGGACCGTTGTCTCTGAAATCCAAACGACGCTCTTTCCTTGCCAAGCCCTCCTGTGCGTCTGTACAGCGTTTTACATCCACATATGAGGTATTCCCGTACTCAGGAGAAATTGCTTAACAAATATTGTAGGACTTTTTCTTCTTATATCTCTTGTGAAAATGAAGAATTTGGGGCTACAACAACATATAAGTGTAAAAAATCAGATTATTCTTTTTACAGGCTATTTATGGGTTATTCCTGTGAACCAACTAAAGGGTTAATAAACTTAAAAAATCTTGTTCTGAGTACTTTCGGGGGTTAAGTTTTTAAAATAGAGTGATTTATGGGGTTTTATAACATGCAGGCCCCATAAATCCATGTCAAAACTGGGCTGGTCCCTCAAAAAAACTTCAAAATTTTGAAATTTTGGTCAAAATTTAGTAAATTGCTACTAAACTTTGAAGCCCTGTGATGCCTTGAAAACATAAAAGTACAGAATTTTTTTTTCTCTACATAAAGAAGACATATTGCTAATATGAATATATATCTAATTTATGTGGTATAACTATCTTCCTTAGAAGCAGAGAATTTCAAACTTAGAAAAATGCTATTTTTTCCAATTTTTCCAAGGAAACACTGCAAATATCAACCCAAAGCTATTACTAAAATAAAGTAGAATATGTCACGAAAAAACAATCTTGGAATCAGTCGAATCGGTGAAAGAATCCCAAAGTTATGAATTAATAAAGTGACACATGGCAGATTTTTAAAAATGTGGCTTCGGCATTAAGTGTAAAAGTAGCTTCGTCCTTAAGGGGTTAATATACAAGTCATATCTCAAGGCCTGTTGACTTATAGGATAGCTGCCTTACAAATGGTGGCTTCAGAGGCGGAGCTTGTTAAGAGCTCATTTGCATCCCTTTCTTCCCAGAATTCCAGAGGAGCATGTATGGCCTATAAGTCTCCTCACGTCGATTAAGGCGCTCTCTCCCCAAGGAGAGATAGTATGCCCCCCAAATCCTGAGAGGCCTCTCACCCAGTTAAGCCAGTGCTTTCTGCTCTGCACTGATGAGGGGCAATCATCCTGAAATAGCTGTCTGCAGATAAGGCGCTGGCTTATTTAATATGCGAGGCTTGGCTCAAGGCCTGTTGACTTATAGGATAGCTGCCTTACATCTGGTGGGATGAGAGGCGGAGCTTGTTAAGAGATCATTTGTATCCCTTTCTTTCCAGAATTGGAGAGGAGCATGCATGGCCATCGCTTCGTGATGAATTACTTTGTCACAAAGCGCATTTTTTTGTAAGTAGCGGGTGCAATGACAGGGAGCGGCAATAGCGCCGCCCCCCCATCATTGTACCTCTCAGAAGCCACGTTGAAGATCTGTCGCAAAATCTCGCTTGGCACAAGATGACGTAATCACGCCGGCTGGTGTGGTGACCTCATTGGTCAACACGCATGGGATTTCGGCCGACAACTTCAATCAAGATGGCGGCTGGCGGCCAATCGCGAGCAAATGCAGGAGGTAAGTATTAATTTCTTTTTGTTTTTTACACTATTTCAGGTTAAATCGATGCGCTACCGCATCGAGGCGAATCGAATTTATCCTGAAATTCGGATCCAATTCCACTTCGTGGGATTTGATTTGCTCATCTCTAATCCTAACTATAGGCCACCAGTATTGAACTCCTGGAAACCCCTTTATTCGGAAGGAGCTGCAGCAATCAGCCAACCACCGGTAGTTTGGCACCTGTCACACCACGATGGTCCAGTCTGCCATAGTCAGTGCCAATACTTAGGGACCATCCTCTAGGACGTCCATAATCCCCAATTGGGTAATGATTACAAACACAACGTCGAATATGTTATGTTACATGGTGTATGAATTGTGCCAAAAATTCCGTGGTGCTTCTGTCCGTGCCTCCGCACTGCAAAATAAATAAAACTTGGGCCTCATGCACACATCTGTCGACCACGGTCCATGAAAACCAGTCCTGCTGAGAGCACAAGCGCATGGCGCCATTGGTTGCTATGACACTGTGCGCTTCGTACACTCGGCAGGACGGGTTTTCACAGACCGTGGTCCACTGATGTGTGCATGAGGCCTTGTTCTATTTTTTTTGTGGTGCGGCCAGTCAGATGCGGATCGCAGACCCCATTGAAGTGAATGGGTCCGCGATCCACATGGGGAAGCCCCGTGGTCAGTGCCCGTGCAGCACAGTCACGGATGTCCAACAGTCGTGTGAACAAGCCCTAACAGCCCAGGGCTGATGTAGTTAAAAATGGAAAAAAAAAAAAACTACGAAAAACAATTGCGCATTGAAGATGATTCTTGTGTTGCAGAAATTAGCTTGGAAACAAAAAAAAAAATTTAAAATACCGCAAATTAAGAAAGTCCCCAAATATCTTGGAAAGCAACAGTGGAGACATTTGTCAAAAGCGTGGATGATGCACAAGGCGGTCTGTGAGAGCAGTAAAGCATTCATCCCTCTGCAGAGGGCCGCTGCTATCCCCCCCTTATGGGACTGAACAGTCCTGGGGACATGTAATCAGACAACAAGTATTAGGAATCAGTCTTGTATGGTACATGCTCTGCCATTAATCCTCTCTGATTGGAGGTAATTTGCAGTTAGCCTGACTGGACCCTTCAGCAGCTGTGGTATTAGGTCTGTAGGGGGGCTGAAAAGTTTAATTAGAACCCTGTGTCTGACTTTTAATGTCTTCAGTCATCAGCAGGGTAAGGGGATCTGCGGAGCTAGCAGTAATGAGGAATGCCAGAAACCTTTGCCGGCTTAACCCTCCAGCAACGGGATACCTATCCTCCAACGAGCGGGACACCGACCGTCAGAAAGAATAAGCACTGCGCGAAAATGAAGGGTTAATCCTCTCACCACAAATCATCAGCGCAGCATTTTTTCCCTGATATAAACCACACATGAAGAACACCTAGAACATGGCAGGTATCACATCACGTATCACATCTGAGCCTCCCGCGGTGCGTCCCGTGAACAGGTCTTCACCTGCCATAAAAACCCAGATTCCCAAAACAGAAGACAAGTTTTCTTGTTGGTAACTCGCCCTCTACAAAGATTACAGGAACCATTTATTAAATCAGATACGTCAGTTTTGTAGCTTAAAAATGTCGCGCGTCATGTGGATTGTGTTTATTTTTCTGCGACATTTGGTCAAATTTTGCGACATTTCATGATCCGCGCCATGTTTAAGAGCTTAAATGGTTGTCTCATCATGGACAATGGGGGCATATCGCTAGGATATGCCCCCATTGCCTTATAGGTGCCGGTCAGGGGTGTAGCTAGAGGTTCAGCATAGGAGGGGGGGGGGGGGGGGGCGAAACATACTTGAGTGGGCCCCCCACTTAGTGGCTTCCCAAATGCACATTTCCAACTTCACAGGCACATACTACTAGTTGTGGTTATAATACTGTATTAGAAAGATGACTGCATAAACTGCTAGATCATCTATGCTGTTAAATACAGTACAATAGACTTTCTACATACCCTAGTCTAAATACTCTACCACATAATGCAGTAAAATATAGGAGTAATAGGAGTAAAAAACAAGGGGACTCCTATGTTAAAGGAAACCTGTCCCCAGTTTTTACATCAGTAAACTAACAGTCCCCTGCCCCCATGAGACCTCAGATCAGCTTAATAAGCCCCCATCAGACCTAAGATCAGCGTATTGTGCCCCCATCAGACCCCAGATCATCAGAATGTGCCCCCATCAGATCTCAGATCAGCAGAATGCGCCCCCATCAGACCTTAGATCAGCAGAATGTGCCCCCATCAGACCTCAGATCAACAGAATGTGCCCCCATCAGACCTCAGATCATCAGAATGTGCCCCCATCAGACCTCAGATCAGCAGAATGTGCCCCCATCAGACCTCAGATCAGCAGAATGTGCCCCCATCAGACCTCAGATCATCAGAATGTGCCCCCATCAGATCTCAGATCAGCAGAATGCGCCCCCATCAGACCTTAGATCAGCAGAATGTGCCCCCATCAGACC
>ONZH01020878.1:0-77340 GCA_900303285.1 Rhinella marina | reverse complement strand
CCCAGTCTCCTAATAACAGACCCCAATAATAATGTCCCAGTCTCCCTAATAACAGACCCAATAATAATGTCCCAGTCTCCTAATAACAGACCCCAATAATAATGTCCCAGTCTCCTAATAACAGACCCCCAATAATAATGTCCCAGTCTCCTAATAACAGACCCCAATAATAATGTCCCAGCTCCTAAATAACAGACCCAATAATAATGTCCCAGTCTCCTAAAACAGACACCAGACCCCAATAATAATGTCCCAGTCTCCTAATAACAGACCCCCAATAAATAATGTCCCAGTCTCCTAATAACAGACCCCCAATAATAATATCCCAGTCTCCTAATAACTGACCCCCCAATAAAATGTCCCAGTCTCCTAATAACAGACCCCAATAATAATTCAGCTCTAATAACAGACCCAAATAATAATGTCCCCAGTCTCCTAATAACAGACCCCTAATAATAATATCCCAGTCTCCTAATAACAACCCCCAATAATAATGTCCCAGTCTCCTAATAACAGACCCCCAATAATAATGTCCCAGTCCTCCTAATAAACAGACCCCCATAATAATGTCCCAGATCCCCAATAATAATGTCCCAGTCTCCTAATAACAGACCCCCCAATAATAATTCCCAGTCTCCTAAAACAGCATAATAATGTCCAGTCTCCTAATAACAGACCCCCAATAATAATGTCCAGTCTCCTAATAACAGACCCCCCAATATAAGTCCCAGTCTCCTAATAACAGACCCCCCAATAATAATGTCCCAGTCTCCTAATCCCATAATAATGTCCCAGTCTCCTAATAACAACCCCAATAATAATGTCCCCCTAATAAACAAGACCCCCAATAATAATGTCCCAGTCTCCTAATACAGACCCCCAATAAATAATGTCCCAGTCTCCTAAAAATAACAGACCCCCAATATAATGTCCCAGTCTCCCTAATAACAGACCCCAATAATAATGTCCAGTCTCCTAATAAACAGACCCCCAATAATAATGTCCCAGTCTCCTAATAACAGACCCCAAAATAATGTCCCAGTCTCCTAATAACAGACCCCCTAATAATAATGTCCCAGTCTCCTAATAACAGACCCCCAATAATAATGTCCCAGTCTCCTAATAACAGACCCCCATAATAATGTCCCAGTCTCCTAATAACAGACCCCCAATAATAATGTCCCAGTCTCCTAATAACAGACCCCCAATAATAATCCCAGTCTCCAATAACAGACCCAATAATAATGTCCCAGTCTCCTAATACAGACCCCTAATAATAATGTCCAGTCTCCTAATAACAACCCCAATATAATGTCCCAGTCTCCTAATACAGACCCCCAATAATAATGTCCCAGTCTCCTAATAACAGACCCCAATAATATGTCCCAGTCTCCTATAACAGACCCCAATAATAATGTCCAGTCTCCTAATACAGACCCCCAAATAAATGTCCCAGTCTCCTAATAATAATAATGCAGTCTCCTAATAAAACCCCCAATAATAAATGTCCCAGTCTCCTAATAACAGACCCCCAATAATAATGTCCCAGTTCCTATAACAGACCCCAATAATAATTTCCCAGTCTCCTAATAACAACCCCCAATAATATGTCCCACTAATAACAGACCCCCAATAATAATGTCCCAGTTCCTAAAACAGACCCCCAAATAATAATGTCCCAGTCTCCTAAATAACAGACCCCAATAATAATGTCCAGTCTCCTAATAACAGACCCCAATAATAATGTCCCAGTCTCCTAATAACAGACCCCTAATAATAATGTCCCAGTCTCCTAATAACAGACCCCAATAATAATGTCCCAGTCTCCTAATAACAGACCCCAATAATAATGTCCCAGTCTCCTAATAAACAGACCCCCAATAATAATGTCCCAGTCTCCTAATAACAGACCCCAAATAATATGTCCCAGTCTCCTAATAAAGACCCCCATATAATAATGTCCCAGTCTCCTAATAACAGACCCCCAATAATAATTACAGACCCCCAATAATAATGTCCCAGTCTCCTAATAACAGACCCCCAATAATGTCCCAGTCTCCTAATAACAGACCCCCCCAATAAAAATGTCCCAGTCTCCTAATAACAGACCCCAATATAATGTCCCAGTCTCCTAATAACAGACCCCCAATAATAATGTCCCAGTCTCCTAATAACAGACCCCCCAATAATAATGTCCCAGTCTCCTAAAAAAGACCCCCAATAAATAAGTCCCAGTCTCCTAATAACAGACCCCCAATAATAATGTCCCAGTCTCCTAATAACAGACCCCCAATAATAATGTCCCAGTCTCCTAATAACAGACCCCCCTAATAATAATGTCCCAGTCTCCTAATAACAGACCCCAATAATAATGTCCCAGTCTCCTAATAACAGACCCCCTAATAATAATGTCCCAGTCTCCTAATAACAGACCCCTAAATAATAATGTCCCAGTCTCCTAATAACAGACCCCAATAATAATGTCCCAGTCTCCTAATAACAGACCCCCAATAATAATGTGCCCAGTCTCTAATAACAGACCCCTAATAATAATGTCCCAGTCTCCTAATAAACCCCCCAATAATAATGTCCCAGTCTCCTAATAACAGACCCCCCAAATAATAATGTCCCAGTCTCCTAAATAACAGACCCCAATAATAATGTCCAGTCTCCTAAACAGACCCCCAATAATAATGTCCCAGTCTCCTAATAACAGACCCCCTAATAATAATGTCCCAGTCTCCTAATAACAGACCCCCCAATAATAATGTCCAGTCTCCTAATAACAGACCCCCCAATAATAATGTCCCAGTCTCCTATAACAGACCCCCCAATAATAATGTCCCAGTCTCACTAATAACAGACCCCAATAATAATGTCCAAGTCTCCTAATAACAGACCCCCCCAATAATAATGTCCAGTCTCCTAATAACAGACCCCCCATAATTAATGTCCCAGTCTCCTAATAACAGACCCCCAATAATAAATGTCCCAGTCTCCTAATAAACAGACCCCAATAATAATGTCCCAGTCTCCTAATAACAGACCCCCAATAATATGCCCAGTCTCCTAATAACAGACCCCCAATAATAATGTCCCAGTCTCCTAATAACAGACCCAATAATAATGTCCCAGTCTCCTAATAACAGACCCCAATAATAATGTCCCAGTCTCCTAATAACAGACCCCAAAATAATGTCCCAGTCTCCTAATAACAGACCCCCAATAATAATGTCCCAGTCTCCTAATAACAGACCCAATAATAATGTCCCAGTCTCCTAATAACAGACCCCCCCAATATAATGTCCCAGTCTCTAATAACAGACCCCAATAATAATGTCCAGTCTCCTAATAACAGACCCCCTCAATAATAATTCCCCAGTCTCCCAATAATAATGTCCCATAATAACAGACCCCCCAATAATAATGTCCAGTTCCTAATCCCCATGTCCCTCTCTAAAACAGACCCCCCAATAATAATGTCCAGTCTCCTAATAACAGACCCCCAATAATAATGTCCCAGTCCTCCTAATAACAGACCCCCAATAATAATGTCCCAGTCTCCTAATAACAGACCCCCAATAATAATGTCCCAGTCTCCTAATAACAGACCCCCATAATAATGTCCCAGTCTCCTAATAACAGACCCCCCAATAATAATGTCCCAGTCTCCTAATAACAGACCCCTAATAATAATGTCCCAGTCTCCTAATAGCGCCCATAATAATCCCCAGTCTCCTAATAACAGACCCCAAATAATGTCCAGTCCTCCTAATAACAGACCCAATAAATAATGTCCCAGTCTCCTAATAAACAGACCCCAATAATAATGTCCCAGTCTCCTAATAACAGACCCCAATAATAATGTCCCAGTCTCCTAATAACAGACCCCCAATAATAATGTCCCAGTCTCTAATGTCCCAGTCTCCTAATACAGACCCCAATAATAATGTCCCAGACAGACCCCCAATAATAATGTCCCAGTCCTAATCCTAATAAACAGACCCCCAATAATAATGTCCCAGTCTCCTCCAAATAACAGACCCCCAATAATAATGTCCCAGTCTCCTAATAACAGACCCCCCAATAATAATGTCCCAGTCTCCTAATAACAGACCCAATAATAATGTCCCAGTGTAAGTCTCCTAATAACAACCCCCCAATAATAATGTCCCAGTCTCCTAATAACAGACCCCCAATAATAATGTCCCAGTCTCCAATAATAACAGACCCCCAATAATAATGTCCCAGTCTCCTAATAACAGACCCCAATAATAATGTCCCATCAATAATAATGTCCCAGTCTCCTAATAACAGACCCCCAATAATAATGTCCCAGTCTCCTAATAACAGACCCCCAATAATAATGTCCGAGTCTCCTAATAACAGACCCCCCAATAATAATGTCCCAGTCTCCTAATAACAGACCCCCAATAATAATGTCCCAGTCTCCTAATAACAGACCCCAATAATAATGTCCCAGTCTCCTAATAACAGACCCCCAATAATAATGTCCCAGTCCTCCTAAAACAGACCCCCAATAATAATGCCCAGTCTCCTAATAACAGACCCCAATAATAATGTCCCAGTCTCCTAATAACAGACCCCAATAATAATGTCCCAGTCTCCTAATAACAACCCCCAATAATAATGCCCAGTCTCCTAATAACAGACCCCAATAATAATGTCCCAGTCTCCTAATGACAATAATAATGTCCCAAATAATAATGTCCCAGTCTCCTAATGACAGACCCCCAATAATAATGTCCCAGTCTCCTAATAACAGACCCAATAATAATGTCCCAGTCTCCTAAGACCCCAATAATAATGTCCCAGTCTCCTAATAACAGACAGTCTCCAATATAATAATGTCCCAGTCTCCTAAAAGACAATAATAAATGTCCCAGTCTCCTAATATAATGTCCAGTCTCCTAATAACAGACCCCAATAATAAATAATAACAGTCCCAGTCTCCTAATACAATAATAATGTCCCAGTCTCCCCAATAATAATGTCCCCCCAATAATAATGTCCCAGTTCTAATAACCCAGTCCCACCCCCCAATAATAATGTCCCAATAATAATGTCCCAGTCCCAGTCTCCTAATAACAGACCCCCAATATAAATGTCCCAGTCTCCAATAATAAATAATAACAGACTCCCAATAATAATGTCCCAGTCTCCTAATAACAGACCCCAATAATAATCCCAGTCCCAGTCCCTAATCCTAAATAAATGTCCCAACAGACCCCAATAATAATGTCCCAGTCTCCTAATAACAGACCCCAATAATAATGTCCAGTCTCCTAATAACAGACCCCAATAATAATAATAACAGTTCCAGTCTCCTAATCCCTAATATAATAATGTCCAGCAGTCTCACTAATCCCATGTCCCAGTCTCCTAATAACAGCCCCCAATAATAATCCCAGTCCAGTCCCTAATAATGTCCCAGACCCCCAATAATAATGTCCCAGTCTCTAATCCTAATAACAGACCCCCAATAATAATGTCCCAGTCTCCTAATAACCCCCAATAATAATGTCCCACAATAACAGACCCCCCAATAATAATGTCCCAGTCCCTAATAATAACAACCCAATAATAAAATGTCCGCAGTCCCACCCACCTAATAATGTCCCAGTCTCCTAATAACAGCCCCCAATAATAATGTCCCAGTCTCCTAATAACAGACCTAATAAAGACCCCCAATAAATAATGTCCCACTCCTAATACAGACCCCCAATAATAATGTCCCAGTCTCAATCCTAATAACAGTCTCCTAATAACAGACCCCAATAATAATGTCCCAGTCTCCTAATAACAGATGTCCCCCCCAATAATAATGTCCCAGTCTCCTAATAACAGACCCCCAATAATAATGTCCCAGTCTCCTAATAACAGACCCCTAATAATAATGTCCCAGTCTCCTAATATCAGACCCCAATAATAATGTCCCAGTCTCCTAATATCAGACCCCCCTCCCCGTACTGTTCTCTACTGAAGGTTTCCTTGTAGTTTTTGCTGTTATTTGCAGCGATGACCACAAAGTCTTGAACCAGGAATCATTACCTGGAGACGCACACCTAAACTACAATTCCATAAACTGTTTGGTCACTTCGGACCGTCGGGCCCCTGGCGCTGCCCATTCTATACGCCCCCATTGCTCGGCGGTATCTGCTGCCGGCATCCATCACTTAGGACTGTACGATCTGCCGCCACATATGACTTGTACGTTGTGACTCTAATAAAAGAGATATCCATCGCTTTACAGGCGACGTCTTGCTTTAATGAGCTTGTGCTGATCCGTCGGACACCCAGCCGCACCCTCAGCCGTGTTCCTAATTCTGCTTTACTCCAGTCACTTCCAGAGCTGCACCCAGAAGCAGTAGTGATATTCCTAACCGTACCTGTTGTACCTCTGCTGTGGTGCCTTGTGGGCGATGTAGTCTATGTATTCCTCTGTGGTCACACTGGTGACTGTGCTGAGGTCTGGTGGTCCTTGTATTTCCATCAGAGGTGCATCCAGTCAGTATTGTCGGGGTTCTGCCATATTTGTCTTGTGCCTCCTCCTTGTTCCGCTGTGTTCATCATTTTGTTTGTTCCCCAGTGAATCGTCACATAAAAGAACTTCTGGAAAGAAAGAAGAAATCCAAAATGAGAAAGAAACCAAAACCTTATATTGAAGATGGTGATGGTAGGGTGAAGAGCTTTCCCCCTCCTCCGGCTTTCTGTGTCACTTCTCTCTCACCCAGACCTAATCTAGATGACCAGACGCCATGAAATATCCCGTCCCTCGCTCGTGTGCCCTCGGCTGTGCTCCATGGGGTTGTGGTGATACCAGGACGTGTCCGGCTGCTGTCACTTCAGCCAGACTCTTGCACTTTTTGCACCCGTCCTAAGATCCGGAGCCATAGACGGAAACATGCAGCATGCAGGGAATTGTCCGGTACACGGAGACACCGGGCATCTCGCTGCATGCCACTAATGCCAAAACTGCCGTCCGCAGCAAGTAGAGGAGATATTTTAGTGTCATCTGGTCAGTGAGCGTTTCTACTAAACCACGTCTAATCCGTCCTCTGCCTCTTCTGTCCTGCTGACCCCACTGTCTGCCGCTAATAACATAACCGCTAAGTGTCCAGCGTCTTGTTACCGGTCCGTCACGGTATATAACCGTATAATGGGAGGTGGTGTGTGTCTTAGAATGACGTGGCCTCCTCGCCACGGATGAGAACTGCTGGGGAAGGACCTGATTGTGATGTCTTATAACTTGTCTGTCTGTCTGTCTGTTGTGTCCGTGCTGCGGTGATAGTGAAGTTGGGAATTATTGCCCATTTGGTGTTAGGACCTGACAAATAGGGGCAAATGCCAGGGCCCAGATGACATGGTGATTTAAGTAAACCCTCTGTGCGTGTCAAGCTGGTGCTGGGTCCATGTTCTGAAGTTATGAAAAGACCCCAGTCATCTTCATCGACATCACTGACCTGATGGGCGGCTGGGGAGGAAGATGAAGGAATGGGGAGAGGCCTTCAGCCGGCGTCTTGCTGAACGTCTGGCTGCAGCGTCTGCTGGATATGAAGCTGAGCCCAGAGGATTTCCACTAATACAAGAAAGGCCGTTTTCCGGTTTGGCTCGTGATTTTATGTGATTGGTCGAGACATTGATGGGAATTGAAGAAGAACCGAGGTCAGAATGAATGGTAATAATGATAAGCAGGGCTTGTATCACGCTCAGGGCTCTTGTACGCGGCCGTAGACGTTTTTGCAGTCCGCAAATTGTGGATTAAACAAAACACGGATACCAGCCAGAACGGAACGTCCGCCCGTGATAGAGCAATCCTATCCTTGTCCGTAATGCAGACGATAATAGGACATGTATTATCTTTGTAATGTAAGGCGCAGACAAGCCCCTCGTGCCCAAAACAACTACCAGAAGTGAGCGGCTAACAGGTAGAACTTCACTTCGGAGAATGACCGACGCACGTCTGGAGTGACATCGTACTGCACCGAGTGGAGCAGTGGAAATGGTGTGAATGTGCCGGGGCCCCCCCAGTGATGAGGATGGTGTAAAAATACCTCTGCGACAATATATTGTCACGCAGGCGTTTAAAAAGTCACAAAATGGGGCGTTTGTTTACCCAAAAACTGGCGTAGCGCTGTAAGTAACTGACCCCCAATGAGTAGATTCCAGAAAGTGGGGTAAAAACTCCAAATCCACCCCTGAGACGTCACGTATTCATGGCGCCATCCCCTGTACACGTATTAATGACGCCATCCCCTGTACACGTATTCATGGCGCCATCCCCTGTACACGTATTAATGGCGCCATCCCCTGTACACGTATTAATGACGCCATCCCCTGTACGCGTATTAATGACGCCATCCCTGTACACGTATTAATGACGCCATCCCTGTACGTATTAATGACGCCATCCCCTGTACAACGTATTCATGGCGCCATCCCCTGTACACGTATTAATGGCGCCATCCCCTGTACACGTATTAATGACGCCATCCCCTGTACGCGTATTAATGACGCCATCCCCTGTACACGTATTAATGACGCCATCCCCTGTACACGTATTAATGACGCCATCCCCTGTACGCGTATTAATGACGCCATCCCCTGTACGCGTATTCATGACGCCATCCCTGTACACGTATTAGTGACGCCATCCCCTGTACGCGTCCTGTAACGCGTATTCATGACGCCATCCCTGTACGCGTATTAATGACGCCATCCCCTGTACGTATTCATGACGCCATCCCTGTACGCGTATTAATGACGCCATCCCCTGTACGTATTGACGCCATCCCTGTACACGTATTATGACGCCATCCCCTGTACACGTATAAATGACGCCACGTACACGTATTAATGACGCCATCCCCTGTACACGTATTCATGACGCCATCCTCTGTACACGTATTAATGACCCATCCCCTGTACACGTATTAATGACGCCATCCTCTGTACACGTATTAATGACGCCATCCCCTGTACACGTATTAATGACGCCATCCCCTGTACACGTATTAATGACGCCATCCTGTACACGTATTAATGACGCCATCCCCTGTACACGTATTAATGACGCCATCCCCTGTACACGTATTAATCATCCCTGTACACGTATTAATGACGCCATCCCCGTAACCGTATTAATGACGCCATCCCTGTACACGTATTAATGACGCCATCCCCTGTACACGTATTAATGACGCATCCCCTGTACACGTATTAATGACGCCATCCCCTGATGACACGTATTAATGACGCCATCCCCTGTACACGTATAATGACGCCATCCCCTGTACACGTATTAATGACGCCATCCCCTGTACACGTATTAATGACGCCATCCCCTGTACGCGTATTAATGACGCCATCCCCTGTACGCGTATTAATGACGCCATCCCCCTGTACGCGTATTCATGACGCCATCCCCTGTACGCGTATTAATGACGCCATCCCCTGTACGCGTATTAATGACGCCATCCCTGTACACGTATTAATGACGCCATCCCCTGTACACGTATTAATGACGCCATTCCCTGTACACGTATTAATGGACGCCATCCCCTGTACACGTATTAATGACGCCATCCCCTGTACACGTATTAATGACGCCATCCCCTGTACACGTATTAATGACGCCATCCCGTACACGTATTAATGACGCCATCCCCTGTACACGTATTAATGACGCATCCCCTTACACGTATTAATGACGCCATCCCCTGTACACGTATTAATGACGCCATCCCCTGTACACGTATTAATGACGCCATCCTCTGTACACGTATTAATGACGCCATCCCCTGTACACGTATTAATGACGCCATCCCCTGTACATGTATTAATGACGCCATCCCCTGTACACGTATTAATGACGCCATCCCCTGTACACGTATTAAGACAGGAAGGAGAATTCCGCACCTTTCCTTTACATTCCCCATTCCTTTTGAATCCACTTTTGGCTTCAGCTTTAAAAAAAAAACTGCACCAAAAACTGCATGTGTGATCGCAGCCTTACTGCTCCTTAATCCCTGCAGTATGTGCCCAGGAGCAGCGCTCGTCCTTCCCCCAGTTCTTCTGACGAGCGCACGAGTTTCTCTCCTGCGTGGATTCCTCGTCACACTCGTCTCAGACCTCGCAGGCAGCTGTCACAGAGACGCTCGTCGGTGGACGATGGGCTCACGCGTCGTGCTGTGTGATTAGGAAATGCTCGGAGCTGGAAATGCAGCAGCGGCTTCACACACTGCGCACATTAACCAAACACAAGAGGCGTAATATGCAGCAAAAATAGCGCAAGTGACGTACACGAGAACGTGAAAATGCTGTCAGGCTGTGGTCACATCGGGCTTGTGTACATTAACACGTACGTGGTTTTTTTATAATAATGTGAAGGTGACGAATGCCACTGTATGCCGTCTGTGTAAAACTATCCGCTATCCACAGGATAAGAGGGATGTACGGAGCGCTGGCGCGCGCTGGACCTCTGCTCCGTTATTTGGGGGATTGGGACCCACTTTCTCCTGATCGGTGTGGGGTCCGAGTGCGTGGACCTCCACTAATCAGAGGCTTATCCTGTGTATCGGGGATGACTTACAAACCCTTTAATGTATACGTCTCAGAATAAAGCTGGCCATAAGCGTGGTGTGAACACGGCCTTCATATTGTTCTGCTGCGGAGCCGCACAGATTAGCGGAGGCGCGCGGCTCGTATTATCATGCATCTCACTTGCACTGTTTTGGTAGCGCACATCACATCCACAGACTCATGGACATAACTGTATGTGTTTTGCGGTCTGTGGACGGCAAAATGGACACAGTTGAGTGCATGAGGCCTTATACATTGGATTTCTTCCTCAGATCTGCAGCGTGTGAACAGACTCTAACAGGCCACGTTCCATGATGAGTAAAGGGCATTGTCCCACTACAACATTATCGCTCCACCCACAGGATAAGTGTCCGATCAGTGGAGATCCAAAGACTGGAGCCCCCACCAATCACCAGAACGGGGCCCGTGTTCCCCTATGTGAATGGGGCTCTAGGTGCCTGTGTGATGCGGGCCTAGTCAGCTTTATGGGACTCTTGGAGATAGGTGAGCGCTTGTACTCGGCGCTCTCCACCAGCCCCATAGGAAAGGAGTGCACATGTGTCCGCTGCTGCATTCAAACAGGGGAACACGGGATTCCTGGTCTTGTGACCGGTGGGGGCCCCAGCATTCGAGTCCTCATCACATGAACATGCGGCTGCCCCTGAGATGGGAAGGGTCCTGAGGAAGGGCTCGGGAGGACGGATCCTCTGCTGCTATTTCCCGTAAAACAACATGGTGGCTCTGCATTTTTGATGGACACATTGATCCCTCGTGGACGTCCTTGTGCAGCCGTTATCTCAGCCTTTATGCGAATGACCCTTGACTCGGTCTGATCAATATTTTTTGTGTAGCGGCGTGTGTCTTCCTGAAGAGACCCGTGTACAATAAGACAGATGCTAATCTACTGCTCCTACACAACGCTCCTTCCATTGTGTCCGACGCTTGTGTCTTCGATTTAGCATCTGCCATAGAAATAACAAAACGTCCTCCGAGACGGTAACAAAGAAATCATCACATTTCACTGGAAACCAGCGCCGCAGAGTCGGTCAGCCGCAGCTCTGAGTCCGGAGCTCTGACTACTTCAGAAATAGCCAATAATTTAGTAAAAAAGAAATTTCCTGTAGTAAAACGGTGACATGTCTAAATGGTCCTGCGTGTCCAACTTCTGGTCCGCGGCTTGTTTACTACCTCTCCAACATGGGCATGATCATCTCCTCCACTGCAGCCAATGACTGATGTCCTCTGGTGTCATTGGCTGCAGCGCAGCCAATGATTATGCCGATCCCAGAGAGGAAATAAGCCACGGACCAGAAGTTGGACACGCAGGACCAGTGCTTCAGGTAGTAGAGAAGTAGGGCTCTTTCCATAGCAGAGGCAGGCTGCGGGCACCGGAGAAAAGTTACTTATTCCTGGACATCCCCTTTAATACTGACTTCCTGTTCTGTCTAGCATTTCTGAGATGACTGCAGGCATGACCAGTAGTGAACGTCTTCCTCCGGTCATTATTACTGAGCATGCGCAGCACAGGTTCAGGCATTGTAACTAAAGGCCTTTGATCAGCGTGAAGATACCAAGTATAAGGACAGGAGAGAACACAGGAGAGGTCAGAACTGATTATCTATCATCACTAGAACACCCTGCTTATCACTGTATATAGTATAAGTACAGGAGAGGTGAGAACTGATTATCTATCATCACTAGAACACCCTGCTTATCACTGTGTATAGTATAAGGACAGGAGAGAACACAGGAGAGGTGAGAACTGATTATCTATCATCACTAGAACATCCTGCTTATCACTGTATATAGTATAAGGACAGGAGAGAACACAGGAGAGGTGAGAACTGATTATCTATCATCACTAGAACATCCTGCTTATCACTGTGTATAGTATAAGGACAGCAGAGAACACAGGAGGGGTGAGAACTGATTATCTATCATCACTAGAACACTCTGCTTATCACTGTATATAGTATAAGGACAGGAAAGAACACAGGAGAGGTGAGAACTGATTATCTATAATCACTAGAACACCCTGCTTATCACTGTGTATAGTATAAGGACAGGAGAGAACAGAGGAGAGGTGAGAACTGATTATCTATCATCACTAGAACACCCTGCTTATCACTGTGTATAGTATAAGGACAGGAGAGAACACAGGAGAGGTGAGAACTGATTATCTATCATCACTAGATCACCCTGCTTATCACTGTATATAGTATAAGGACAGGAGAGAACACATGAGAGGTGAGAACTGATTATCTATCATTACTAGAACACCCTGCTTATCATTGTATATAGTATAAGGTCAGGAGAGAACACAGGAGAGGTGAGAACTGATTATCTATCATCACTAGAACACCCTGCTTATCACTGTATATAGTATAAGGACAGGAGAGAACACAGGAGAGGTGAGAACTGATTATCTGTCATCACTAGAACACCCTGCTTATCACTGTATATAGTATAAGGTCAGGAGAGAACACAGGAGAGGTGAGAACTGATTATCTATCATCACTAGAACACCCTGCTTATCACTGTATATAGTATAAGGACAAGAGAGAACACAGGAGAGGTGAGAACTGATTATCTATCATCACTAGAACACCCTGCTTATCATTGTATATAGTATAAGGTCAGGAGAGAACACAGGAGAGGTGAGAACTGATTATCTATCATCACTAGAACACCCTGCTTATCACTGTATATAGTATAAGGACAAGAGAGAACACAGGAGAGGTGAGAACTGATTATCTATCATCACTAGAACACCCTGCTTATCATTGTATATAGTATAAGGTCAGGAGAGAACACAGGAGAGGTGAGAACTGATTCTCTATCATCACTAGAACACCCTGCTTATCACTATATATAGTATAAGGACAAGAGAGAACACAGGAGAAGTGAGAACTGATTATCTATCATCACTAGAACACCCTGCTTATCACTGATTATAGTATAAGGACAGGAGAGAACACAGGAGAGGTGAGAACTGATTATCTATCATCACTAGAACACCCTGCTTATCACTGTATATAGTATAAGGACAGGAGAGAACACAGGAGAGGTGAGAACTGATTATCTATCATCACTAGAACACCCTGCTTATCACTGTATATAGTATAAGGACAAGAGAGAACACAGGAGAGGTGAGAACTGATTATCTATCATCACTAGAACACCCTGCTTATCATTGTATATAGTATAAGGTCAGGAGAGAACACAGGAGAGGTGAGAACTGATTATCATCACTAGAACACCCTGCTTATCACTGTATATAGTATAAGGACAGGAGAGAGCACAGGAGAGGTGAGAACTGATTATCTATCATCACTAGAACACCCTGCTTATCACTGTATATAGTATAAGGACAGGAGAGAACACAGGAGAGGTGAGAACTGATTATCTATCATCACTAGAACACCCTGCTTATCACTGTATATAGTATAAGGACAGGAGAGAACACAGGAGAGGTGAGAACTGATTATCTATCATCACTAGAACACCTTGCTTATCATTGTATATAGTATAAGGACAGCAGAGAACAGAGGAGAGGTGAGAACTGATTATCTATCATCACTAGAACACCCTGCTTATCACTGTGTATAGTATAAGGACAGCAGAGAACACAGGAGAGGTGAGAACTGATTATCTATCATCACCAGAACACCCTGCTTATCACTGTGTATAGTATAAGGACAGGAGAGAACACAGGAGAGGTGAGAACTGATTATCTATCATCACCAGAACACCCTGCTTATCACTGTGTATAGTATAAGGACAGGAGAGGTGAGAACACAGGAGAGGTGAGAACTGATTATCTATCATCACTAGAACACCCTGCTTATCACTGTATATAGTATAAGGACAGGAGAGAACACAGGAGAGGTGAGAACTGATTATCTATCATCACTAGAACACCCTGCTTATCACTATATATAGTATAAGGACAGGAGAGAACACAGGAGAGGTGAGAACTGATTATCTATCATCACTAGAACACCCTGCTTATCACTGTATATAGTATAAGGACAGGAGAGAACACAGGAGAGGTGAGAACTGATTATCTATCATCACTAGAACACCCTGCTTATCAATGTGTATAGTATAAGGACAGGAGAGAACACAGGAGAGGTGAGAACTGATTATCTATCATCACTAGAACACCCTGCTTATCACTGTATATAGTATAAGAACAGGAGAGAACACATGAGAGGTGAGAACTGATTATCTATCATCACTAGAACACCCTGCTTATCACTGTATATAGTATAAGGACAGGAGAGAACACAGGAGAGGTGAGAACTGATTATCTATCATCACTAGAACACCCTGCTCATCACTGTATATAGTATAAGGACAGGAGAGAACACAGGAGAGGTGAGAACTGATTATCTATCATCACTAGAACACCCTGCTTATCACTGTATATAGTATATAGGAGGCCGTATCTCATCTTGTATCCAGACTAGAGGGGGAATTTTTTGGCAATGAGTGTAATAAACTGTATGGTGACTTATAACACAAGGCCTCACTCTATGTCTTCTTCTTATTTCAGGAGTGGCGATCAGCACCTATGCCAAATACTGTTACAGGAAACTCCAGAAAGCAGCGCTGATGGGAGCGAAAAAGGTACCTGATCCCCCCCCCGAATATCGTCTGCTCTCTCATGAATGTCTCTATATAATGTGACCTGTCCCCATCACTGGCTGTCGTATACAGTCTCACATGTGCTGCACATAAGGCTGAGCCTCTGCTGACTGTCAGTTCAGGTCTGGAGGATATTTCTGATTAACTGACAATTAGCAGATTATCAGTGAGTAGAGTGTCCTCATCTGTGTTATCTGTGGTGTTACATAGGACTGCAGGTGACATCTACTACATTATCTGTACTCAGAGAGTTATCACTGTGTTATCTGTGGTGTTACATAGGACTGCAGGTGACATCTACTACATTATCTGTACTCAGAGAGTTATCACTGTGTTATCTGTGGTGTTACATAGGACTGCAGGTGACATCTACTACATTATCTGTACTCAGAGAGTTATCACTGTGTTATCTGTGGTGTTACATAGGACTGCAGGTGACATCTACTACATTATCTGTACTCAGAGAGTTATCACTGTGTTATCTGTGGTGTTACATAGGACTGCAGGTGACATCTACTACATTATCTGTACTCAGAGAGTTATCACTGTGTTACCTGTGGTGTTACATAGGACTGCAGGTGACATCTACTACATTATCTGTACTCAGAGAGTTATCACTGTGTTATCTGTGGTGTTACATAGGACTGCAGGTGACATCTACTACATTATCTGTACTCAGAGAGTTATCACTGTGTTATCTGTGGTGTTACATAGGACTGCAGGTGACATCTACTACATTATCTGTACTTAAGGAGTTATCACTGTGTTATCTGTGGTGTTACATAGGACGTTGAGTGGTGTTAATTCTCATTGTGCAGTGAGGAGCCAGTGTTTCCATGGTAACCCGCAGCGCTGCACCTTCCTCTCTCTCCTGTAGCACACCTCAGAGTACGGATCATTATATCCTCGGCGGCTCCTCACCATTAGTGCTCAGACGTCCTCCCGTTAATGTGTCTGGCTCCTGGATTAGTCGGCCCTCGTTCTCCAGCCCTTTATACAGTCCCTGTTGCTTTGTGTCTGCAGTGATGTATAGCGCCATCATTTCCAGCGCTGCATGCTCTTTTATCCTATGATAAGATGACTCCGCGCTGGAGAACGTTCTTCTGATCCTGCCCAGCAACAGCCTATGTCACCGCAGAAAACCAGAGGCCAAGGAGTGTAAACCAAATCCTCCTGTCCCCTGCAGCCGGCTCATCACCTCCTACCCCCCAGGGGTCACGGTCCATCACAGATCCAGGCTGCATCCAGATCAGTAATAGTAGGACAGCACACGGTTGGGAATGTGCACCGATCAGCTATAACCTTAAACCACCGGTCTGATACTGTGTAGCTCCACCTCTTTGACTCCCGAAGGACTCCACAAGACCTCTGTGGTGTCCTGTGGTATCTGTATACCCTGAATCAGGGATCAGCAACCTCCGGCACTGCAGCGGTTCTGAAACTACAATCCCCAGAATGCTCCACACACTTTTATAGGAGTTATAAGAACCGCTGAGCATGTTTGCATGCTGGGAGTTGTAGTTTCACAGCAGCTGGAGTGCTGAACGTTGTCGATCCCTGCTCTGAATCCTGTAACATGCTTGGTTACCTCCATGTTTCGGATGCAGATCTGGGAATTAGGAGACAAGTCATTGATGTTTTCCCTTTCTCATTCCTGGACAGTTTGTGCAGCATGGCCGGGGGTATTATCCTTCTGAAAGAGGGCACTGCCATTATTGGGCACTGCTGCCATGCAGGGGGTACTTCTCTGTACAGTGTTTAGGTAGGTGGCACTTGTCACATCCACATGATGCCAGAACCCAAGTAGAACATTGCCCAGAGCATCACACTGCCTCCTCCGGCTTGTCTTCCTCCATAGTGCACCTGGTGCCATCTCTTCTCCAGGTAAGCGATGCAAACACACCGACCGTCCACATGATGTAATATGATTGCTCAGACCACCCCGCCTTCTTTCCTTGGCACACCTGGTTGTGTCTCTTCCCCAGGTAAGTGACACACACTTCCCCGGCTGTCGACATTATGTAATGTGATTGTTCAGACCAGGCCTAATTCTGCACACCTACACACATGGTCATCCATATAACGTAATGTAATTCATCAGACCAGGCCGCCTTCTTCCCATAGTGCCCCTGGTACCAGGCTAATCTGGCCGTCCACATCATGTGATGTGATTCCTCAGACCAGGCCGCCTTCTTCCCATAGTGCCCCTGGTACCAGGCTAATCTGGCCGTCCACATCATGTGATGTGATTCCTCAGACCAGGCCGCCATCTTCCCATAGTGCCCCTGGTACCAGGCTAATCTGGCCGTCCACATCATGTGATGTGATTCCTCAGACCAGGCCTCCTTCTTCCCATAGTGCCCCTGGTACCAGGCTAATCTGGCCGTCCACATCATGTGATGTGATTCCTCAGACCAGGCCTCCTTCTTCCCATAGTGCCCCTGGTACCAGGCTAATCTGGCCGTCCACATCATGTGATGTGATTCCTCAGACCAGGCCGCCTTCTTCCCATAGTGCCCCTGGTACCAGGCTAATCTGGCCGTCCACATCATGTGATGTGATTCCTCAGACCAGGCCGCCTTCTTCCCATAGTGCACCTGGTACCAGGCACATCTGGCCGTCCACATGATGTAACGTGATTCCTCAGACCAGGCTGTCTTCTTCCATTCCTCCATGGTACAGTTCTGATGCTCATGGGCCCATTGTAAGCACTTTCCGTGGTGGACAATGGTTTTCTGGTTCACTGGTTGTCGTTCTTTGGACAGTGAGAGTCCAGCCATTTCAGATATGCTCTGACCCAGTGGTCTAGCCATCACAGTTTCACCTCGGAGGCAATCAGATCCTTACGCTTGCCTATTTTTTCTACTTATGTCATTCACTTCACCTGTCAGTGGATTCAGTGGTCTAGCTGATCGGTGTGTATTGGTCCTGCAGTGTTATAAGCCAATGTTCCAGACCATTAAAGGGGTTTTCTAGCTTTTTACACTTTTTTTTTTTAAATGTGAAGTACAGCCAGCTGTGCCTTTTGTGAAAACCGTACTCACCTGCTCCCCGCCACTCTGTTTTGGCTCCCTGTTCTCCCTCTGCAGTCTTTCCAGTAAACTTTCGGATGCACAGGGTCAGTTACACTTCTGCAGCCAATGATCCACGTCAGCTGTGATGTGGAGCAGAACTGTCTGTACTAATAGGGTGGGCACTGTGCATGATATGGAGCAGGACCGACTGTCATAAGAGGGTGGGCTCTGTGAGTGATGTGTACAGGACCGACTGTCATAAGAGGGTGGGCTCTGTGAGTGATGTGTACAGGACTGTCTGTAGTAAGAGGGTGGGCTCTGTGCATGATGTGTACAGGACTGTCTGTAGTAAGAGGGTGGGCTCTGTGCGTGATGTGTACAGGACTGTCTGTAGTAAGAGGGAGGGCTCTGTGCATGATGTGTACAGGACCGTCTGTAGTACAAGGGAGGGCTCTGTGCATGATGTGTACAGGACTGTCTGTCATAAGAGGGTGGGCTCTGTGAGTGATGTGTACAGGACTGTCTGTAGTAAGAGGGAGGGCTCTGTGCATGATGTGTTCAGGACTGTCTGTAGTAAGAGGGGTGGCTCTGTGCGTGATGTGTACAGGACTGTCTGTAGTAAGAGGGAGGGCTCTGTGCATGATGTGTACAGGACTGTCTGTAGTAAGAGGGTGGGCTCTGTGCATGATGTGTACAGGACTGTCTGTAGAAGAGGGTGGGCTCTGTGCATGATGTGGAGCAGGACCGACTGTCATAAGAGGGTGGGCTCTGTGAGTGATGTGTACAGGACTGTCTGTAGTAAGAGGGAGGGCTCTGTGCATGATGTGTTCAGGACTGTCTGTAGTAAGAGGGTGGGCTCTGTGCATGATGTGGAGCAGGACCGACTGTCATAAGAGGGAGGGCTCTGTGCGTCATGTGTACAGGACTGTCTGTAGTAAGAGGGGTGGGCTCTGTGCGTGATGTGTACAGGACTGTCTGTAGTAAGAGGGTGGGCTCTGTGCGTGATGTGTACAGGACTGTCTGTAGTAAGAGGGTGGGCTCTGTGCGTGATGTGTACAGGACTGTCTTGTAGTAAGAGGGTGGGCTCTGTGCGTGACGTGTACAGGACTGTCTGTAGTAAGAGGGTGGGCTCTGTGCGTGCTGTGGAGCAGGACCGACTGTCATAAGAGGGTGGGCTCTGTGAGTGATGTGTACAGGACCGTCTGTAGTAAGAGGGTGGGCTCTGTGCGTGATGTGTACAGGACAGTCTGTAGTAAGAGGGTGGGCTCTGTGCCGTGATGTGGTACAGGACAGTCTGTAGTAAGAGGGTGGGCTCTGTGAGTGATGTGTACAGGACAGTCCTGTAGTAAGAGGGTGGGCTCTGTGCGTGACGTGTACAGGACTGTCTGTAGTAAGAGGGTGGGCTCTGTGCGTGCTGTGGAGCAGGACCGACTGTCATAAGAGGGGTGGGCTCTGTGAGTGATGTGTACAGGACCGTCTGTAGTAAGAGGGTGGGCTCTGTGCGTGACGTGTACAGGACTGTCTGTAGTAAGAGGGTGGGCTCTGTGTGTGCTGTGTACAGGACTGTCTGTAGTAAGAGGGTGGGCTCTGTGCGTGATGTGTACAGGACTGTCTGTAGTAAGAGGGTGGGCTCTGTGCATGATGTGGAGCAGGACCGACTGTCATAAGAGGGTGGGCTCTGTGTGTGCTGTGTACAGGACAGTCTGTAGTAAGAGGGTGGGCTCTGTGCGTGATGTGTACAGGACAGTCTGTAGTAAGAGGGTGGGCTCTGTGAGTGATGTGTACAGGACTGTCTGTAGTAAGAGGGTGGGCTCTGTGAGTGCTGTGTACAGGACCGTCTGTAGTAAGAGGGTGGGCTCTGTGAGTGATGTGTACAGGACCGTCTGTAGTAAGAGGGTGGGCTCTGTGCATGATGTGTACAGGACGTCTGTAGTAAGAGGGTGGGCTCTGAGTGATGTGGAGCAGGACCGTCTGTAGTAAGAGGGTGGGCTCTGTGAGTGATGTGGAGCAGGACCGTCTGTAGTAAGAAGGGTGGGCTCTGTGCGTGCTGTGTACAGGACCGTCTTTAGTAAGAGGGTGGGCTCTGTGAGTGCTGTGTACAGAACTGTCTGTAGTAAGAGGGTGGGCTCTGTGCGTGCTGTGTACAGGACCGTCTGTAGTAAGAGGGTGGGCTCTGTGAGTGCTGTGTACAGGACCGTCTGTAGTAAGAGGGTGGGCTCTGTGCGTGATGTGTACAGGACCGTCTGTAGTAAGAGGGTGGGCTCTGTGCGTGATGTGTACAGGACCGTCTGTAGTAAGAGGGTGGGCTCTGTGCGTGCTGTGTACAGGACCGTCTGTAGTAAGAGGGTGGGCTCTGTGCGTGCTGTGTACAGGACCGTCTGTAGTAAGAGGGTGGGCTCTGTGCGTGCTGTGTACAGGATTGTCTGTAGTAAGAGGGTTGGGCTCTGTGCGTGCTGTGTACAGGATTGTCTGTAGTAAGAGGGGTGGGCTCTGTGCGTGCTGTGTACAGGACCGTCTGTAGTAAGAGGGTGGGCTCTGTGAGTGCTGTGTACAGGACCGTCTGTAGTAAGAGGGTGGGCTCTGTGAGTGATGTGGAGCAGGACCGTCTGTAGAAAGAGGGTGGGCCTCTGTGTGTGCTGTGTTACAGGACCGTCTGTAGTAAGAGGGTGGGCTCTGTGCGTGCTGTGTACAGGACCGTCTGTAGTAAGAGGGTGGGCTCTGTGCGTGCTGTGTACAGGACCGGTCTGTAGTAAGAGGGTGGGCTCTGTGAGTGCTGTGTACAGGACCGTCTGTAGTAAGAGGGTGGGCTCTGTGCGTGCTGTGTACAGGACCGTCTGTAGTAAGAGGGTGGGCTCTGTGCGTGCTGTGTACAGGACCGTCTGTAGTAAGAGGGTGGGCTCTGTGAGTGATGTGTACAGGACCGTCTGTAGTAAGAGGGTGGGCTCTGTGAGTGATGTGTACAGCACTGTCTGTAGTAAGAGGGAGGGCTCTGTGAGTGATGTGTACAGGACCGTCTGTAGTAAGAGGGTGGGCTCTGTGCGTGCTGTGTACAGGACCGTCTGTAGTAAGAGGGTGGGCTCTGTGAGTGATGTGTACAGGACCGTCTGTAGTAAGAGGGTGGGCTCTGTGTGTGCTGTGTACAGGACCGTCTGTAGTAAGAGGGTGGGCTCTGTGCGTGCTGTGTACAGGACCGTCTGTAGTAAGAGGGTGGGCTCTGTGAGTGATGTGTACAGGACCGTCTGTAGTAAGAGGGTGGGCTCTGTGAGTGCTGTGTACAGGACCGTCTGTAGTAAGAGGGTGGGCTCTGTGAGTGCTGTGTACAGGACCGTCTGTAGTAAGAGGGTGGGCTCTGTGAGTGCTGTGTACAGGACCGTCTGTAGTAAGAGGGTGGGCTCTGTGCGTGCTGTGTACAGGACCGTCTGTAGTAAGAGGGTGGCTCTGTGAGTGCTGTACAGGACCGTCTGTAGTAAGAGGGTGGGCTCTGTGAGTGATGTGTACAGGACCGTCTGTAGTAAGAGGGGTTGGGGGCTCTGTGAGTGCTGTGTACAGGACCGTCTGTAGTAAGAGGGTGGGCTCTGTGAGTGCTGTGTACAGGACCGTCTTTAGTAAGAGGGTGGGCTCTGTGAGTGCTGTGTACAGGACCGTCTGTAGTAAGAGGGTGGGCTCTGTGTGTGCTGTGTACAGGACCGTCTGTAGTAAGAGGGTGGGCTCTGTGCGTGATGTGTACAGGACCGTCTGTAGTAAGAGGGTGGGCTCTGTGAGTGCTGTGTACAGGACCGTCTGTAGTAAGAGGTGGGCTCTGTGAGTGCTGTGTACAGGACCGTCTGTAGTAAGAGGGTGGGCTCTGTGAGTGCTGTGTACAGGACCGTCTGTGGTAAGAGGGTGGGCTCTGTGAGTGCTGTGCACAGGACCGTCTGTGGTAAGAGGGTGGGCTCTGTGAGTGCTGTGCACAGGACCGTCTGTGGTAAGAGGGTGGGCTCTGTGAGTGATGTGCACAGGACCGTCTGTAGTAAGAGGGTGGGCTCTGTGAGTGATGTGCACAGGACCGTCTGTAGTAAGAGGGTGGGCTCTGTGAGTGCTGTGCACAGGACCGTCTGTAGTAAGAGGGTGGGCTCTGTGAGTGCTGTGTACAGGACCGTCTGTAGTAAGAGGGTGGGCTCTGTGAGTGATGTGTACAGGACCGTCTGTAGTAAGAGGGTGGGCTCTGTGCGTGCTGTGTACAGGATTGTCTGTAGTAAGAGGGTGGGCTCTGTGAGTGATGTGTACAGGACCGTCTGTAGTAAGAGGGTGGGCTCTGTGAGTGATGTGTACAGGACCGTCTGTAGTAAGAGGGTGGGCTCTGTGCGTGCTGTGTACAGGACCGTCTGTAGTAAGAGGGTGGGCTCTGTGAGTGATGTGTACAGGACCGTCTGTAGTAAGAGGGTGGGCTCTGTGAGTGATGTGTACAGGACCGTCTGTAGTAAGAGGGTGGGCTCTGTGTGTGCTGTGTACAGGACCGTCTGTAGTAAGAGGGTGGGCTCTGTGCGTGCTGTGTACAGGACCGTCTGTAGTAAGAGGGTGGGCTCTGTGAGTGCTGTGTACAGGACCGTCTGTAGTAAGAGGGTGGGCTCTGTGTGTGCTGTGTACAGGACCGTCTGTAGTAAGAGGGTGGGCTCTGTGCGTGCTGTGTACAGGACCGTCTGTAGTAAGAGGGTGGGCTCTGTGCGTGCTGTGTACAGGACCGTCTGTAGTAAGAGGGTGGGCTCTGTGCGTGATGTGTACAGGACCGTCTGTAGTAAGAGGGTGGGCTCTGTGCGTGCTGTGTACAGGACCGTCTGTAGTAAGAGGGTGGGCTCTGTGAGTGCTGTGTACAGGACCGTCTGTAGTAAGAGGGTGGGCTCTGTGCGTGCTGTGTACAGGACCGTCTGTAGTAAGAGGGTGGGCTCTGTGAGTGCTGTGTACAGGACCGTCTGTAGTAAGAGGGTGGGCTCTGTGAGTGATGTGTACAGGACCGTCTGTAGTAAGAGGGTGGGCTCTGTGAGTGCTGTGTACAGGACCGTCTGTAGTAAAGAGGGTGGGCTCTGTGAGTGCTGTGTACAGGACCGTCTGTAGTAAGAGGGTGGGCTCTGTGAGTGCTGTGTACAGGACCGTCTGTAGTAAGAGGGTGGGCTCTGTGTGTGCTGTGTACAGGACCGTCTGTAGTAAGAGGGTGGGCTCTGTGCGTGATGTGTACAGGACCGTCTGTAGTAAGAGGGTGGGCTCTGTGAGTGCTGTGTACAGGACCGTCTGTAGTAAGAGGGTGGGCTCTGTGAGTGCTGTGTACAGGACCGTCTGTAGTAAGAGGGTGGGCTCTGTGAGTGATGTGTACAGGACCGTCTGTAGTAAGAGGGTGGGCTCTGTGCGTGCTGTGTACAGGACCGTCTGTAGTAAGAGGGTGGCTCTGTGAGTGCTGTGTACAGGACCGTCTGTAGTAAGAGGGTGGGCTCTGTGAGTGCTGTGTACAGGACCGTCTGTGGTAAGAGGGTGGGCTCTGTGAGTGCTGTGCACAGGACCGTCTGTGGTAAGAGGGTGGCTCTGTGAGTGCTGTGCACAGGACCGTCTGTGGTAAGAGGGTGGGCTCTGTGAGTGATGTGCACAGGACCGTCTGTAGTAAGAGGGTGGGCTCTGTGAGTGATGTGCACAGGACCGTCTGTAGTAAGAGGGTGGGCTCTGTGAGTGCTGTGCACAGGACCGTCTGTAGTAAGAGGGTGGGCTCTGTGAGTGCTGTGTACAGGACCGTCTGTAGTAAGAGGGTGGGCTCTGTGAGTGATGTGTACAGGACCGTCTGTAGTAAGAGGGTGGGCTCTGTGCGTGCTGTGTACAGGATTGTCTGTAGTAAGAGGGTGGGCTCTGTGAGTGATGTGTACAGGACCGTCTGTAGTAAGAGGGTGGCTCTGTGAGTGATGTGTACAGGACCGTCTGTAGTAAGAGGGTGGGCTCTGTGCGTGCTGTGTACAGGACCGTCTGTAGTAAGAGGGTGGGGCTCTGTGAGTGATGTGTACAGGACCGTCTGTAGTAAGAGGGTGGGCTCTGTGAGTGCTGTGTACAGGACCGTCTGTAGTAAGAGGGTGGGCTCTGTGTGTGCTGTGGTACAGGACCGTCTGTAGTAAGAGGGTGGGCTCTGTGTGTGCTGTGTACAGGACCGTCTGTAGTAAGAGGGTGGGCTCTGTGAGTGCTGTGTACAGGACCGTCTGTAGTAAGAGGGTGGGCTCTGTGTGTGCTGTGTACAGGACCGTCTGTAGTAAGAGGGTGGGCTCTGTGCGTGCTGTGTACAGGACCGTCTGTAGTAAGAGGGTGGGCTCTGTGCGTGCTGTGTACAGGACCGTCTGTAGTAAGAGGGTGGGCTCTGTGCGTGATGTGTACAGGACCGTCTGTAGTAAGAGGGTGGGCTCTGTGCGTGCTGTGTACAGGACCGTCTGTAGTAAGAGGGTGGGCTCTGTGAGTGCTGTGTACAGGACCGTCTGTAGTAAGAGGGTGGGCTCTGTGTGTGCTGTGTACAGGACCGTCTGTAGTAAGAGGGTGGGCTCTGTGTGTGCTGTGTACAGGACTGTCTGTAGTAAGAGGGTGGGCTCTGTGCGTGCTGTGTACAGGACTGTCTATAGTAAGAGGGTGGGCTCTGTGCGTGCTGTGTACAGGACTGTCTGTAGTAAGAGGGTGGGCTCTGTGAGTGCTGTGTACAGGACCGTCTGTAGTAAGAGGGTGGGCTCTGTGTGTGCTGTGTACAGGACCGTCTATAGTAAGAGGGTGGGCTCTGTGAGTGCTGTGTACAGGACCGTCTGTAGTAAGAGGGTGGGCTCTGTGCGTGATGTGTACAGGACCGTCTGTAGTAAGAGGGTGGGCTCTGTGCGTGCTGTGTACAGGACCGTCTATAGTAGAGGGTGGGCTCTGTGAGTGCTGTGTACAGGACCGTCTGTAGTAAGAGGGTGGGCTCTGTGCGTGATGTGTACAGGACCGTCTGTAGTAAGAGGGTGGGCTCTGTGAGTGCTGTGTACAGGACCGTCTGTAGTAAGAGGGTGGGCTCTGTGTGTGCTGTGTACAGGACCGTCTATAGTAAGAGGGGGCTCTGTGAGTGCTGTGTACAGGACCGTCTGTAGTAAGAGGGTGGGCTCTGTGTGTGCTGTGTACAGGACTGTCTATAGTAAGAGGGTGGGCTCTGTGAGTGCTGTGTACAGGACCGTCTGTAGTAAATGGTGCATTGATCTCCTGCAGATTCCAGGATGTCTTCAGCACAGAGAGGTCACCTCCCGGGAAGAGGTCGTGTCTTCTAAGTTCTTACTAATGTCTTGTCTGGCTGCAGTGAAGGACCTTGGGAACAGTCAGCGGGTGTTCATGTGTGTTGTAATGGAGCCGTCTGTCTGTGTGTGTCTATCCTCATCGTCCCGTACAAAGTGCTTTATATATATATACTGAACCCCTTGGTGACCACAAATACATCTATTTCCTGCAGCCTGGTCTAAATGTTATACATGTGTCCGGGGCCAGCTGTCCTTAGCTGACCTATGTAAGGCTCCTGCCCTATAGGCCGTGGTCGTCAAAACCTCTGATCCTGGCTGCTTAACCCCTTGGATGCTGCAGTTAATAGCAACCGCAGCATCTAAGTGGTATGAGAGGGCTGGGGCTATGAGGACAGCTAGGTTACATGTCCTATAGACAGTGTAATAATGGACACGTGTGGGATCTTAACTCAGCAGTAAGTAAATGAACCCCTCAGTAATGTTCCCCAGTAATGCGTCATACAGTAATGTGGTGGGAAAAGCCGTTTCTGGAGATTCTGATGATGTCATTGATCCTTGTACAGCACTCGCTGTAGACGCTTCGTACTGTCTTATATCTGATCACTATTATTTCTCTTGTAGGGACTGAAGAAGCCAAACATTGAGGAGATCCGGCACGCCCGTAACGCCGTGTTCAGCCCCCTCCATGTTCGGCAGCTCCTTACAGGAGATCATGAATATGCAGAAGGAGAAATATCCAGAGAGGCAGCTGCCTTGGGTACAAACGCGGCTCTCCGAGGAAGTACTGGCGCTAAATGGTGACCAGACGGAGGGTATTTTCAGGTACTTGCTGGCAGTACAGTGTCTGATGTGTTCAGTGTCGGCTGCAGCACCGCCGGTTATATCTACATTATTGTTTGCCCTTTCAGGGTACCTGGAGATATAGATGAAGTGAACGCCCTAAAGCTGCAGGTTGATCAGTGGAAGATTCCGACCGGACTAGAAGACCCGCACGTCCCAGGTGAGGCACTGACTGGATGGAACTGCTCCTCATGGTCTCCTCATTCTTTAATCATGTCGTTTTCATAATTTCCCCCTGAAAAAATTCTGCACAATATTTTACCACCTTCGTAGAATTGGAATTTGCTTCCTGAAGTTTTTTACTCCTCCAAATGACCAAAAAAAGAGATTACATTTGCGACATTTTACTGAAAAAAGTCGAACGTACTAATAAAATGAGATGTTATAATACCAGCTCCCAGCAGGATGCAGAAAAGCCATCGCTGTATGAAGGTGCAAAATACCGCTCACGTATTCACCCATGCAACATTGTGGCCGCTGGAAACTGGACCTAGTCTTGTATTGATTATGAGGGAGAGATTGCAGTAGCAACGGGCACAAGCCAGGAATAGAGGTCAGGAGCAGCTGGTGTGGTCAGGGTTCAGGATTTGCAAAAGCCAAATTAAATATCCCATCACAGTCCAGTCTGTAAGCATTTTTCATGTATCAGCTTCAGTATTTTTAATGCAGCAAATGTAGAAATTTAGAGAAAGGAGATGAGAGAAGAGCTTTACAGGGAATGTCATCTGAGGTCTAAACCTGCAGCTGTACAATCGGGGATCCATGACTGAACTCTGAACCTGCAGCTCCTCAATCAGGTGATTCTCACTGAGCTCTGAACCTGCAGCTTCACAATCAGGTGATGCTCACTGAGCTCTGAACCTGCAGCTTCACAATCAGGTGATGCTCACTGAGCTCTGAACCTGCAGCTCCACAAGCAGGTGATGCTCACTGAGCTCTGAACCTGCAGCTCCACAAGCAGATGATGCTCACTGAGCTCTGAACCTGCAGCTCCACAATCAGGTGATTCTCACTGAGCTCTGAACCTGCAGCTCCACAATCAGGTGATTCTCACTGAGCTCTGAACCTGCAGCTCCACAATCAGGTGATGCTCACTGAGCTCTGAACCTGCAGCTTCACAATCAGGTGATGCTCACTGAGCTCTGAACCTGCAGCTCCACAATCAGGTGATGCTCACTGAGCTCTGAACCTGCAGCTCCACAAGCAGATGATGCTCACTGAGCTCTGATCCTGCATCTCCACAAGCAGGGGATGCTCACTGAGCTCTGAACCTGCAGCTCCACAATCAGGTGATGCTCACTGAGCTCTGAACCTGCAGCTCCACAAGCAGATGATGCTCACTTAGCTCTGAACCTGCAGCCCCACAATCAGGTGATGCTTACTGAGCTCTGAACCTGCAGCTCCACAAGCAGATGATGCTCACTGAGCTCTGATCCTGCAGCTCCACAATCAGGTGATGCTCACTGAGCTCTGAACCTGCAGCTCCACAATCAGGTGATGCTCACTGAGCTCTGAATCTGCAGCTTCACAAGGAGGGGATGCTCACTGAGCTCTGAACCTGCAGCTCCACAATCAGGTGATGCTCACTGAGCTCTGAACCTGCAGCTCCATAATCAGGTGATGCTTACTGAGCTCTGATCCTGCAGCTCCACAATCAGGTGATGCTCACTGAGCTCTGAACCTGCAGCTCCACAATCAGGTGATGCTCACTGAGCTCTGAACCTGCAGCTCAGATGATGCTTACTGAGCTCTGATCCTGCAGCTCCACAATCAGGTGATGCTCACTGAGCTCTGAACCTGCAGCTCCACAATCAGGTGATGCTCACTGAGCTCTGAACCTGCAGCTCAGATGATGCTTACTGAGCTCTGATCCTGCAGCTCCACAATCAGGTGATGCTCACTGAGCTCTGATCCTGCAGCTCCACAATCAGGTGATGCTCACTGAGCTCTGAATCTGCAGCTTCACAAGGAGGTTACGTCCACTAAGATTCTCAAGTTGGAGATGTTTTCCCCTGAGCCCTGAATCTGCATCTTGACAAGCAGACATGACAGGAACCAGGTCCAGGTCCTAATTTTTAGGACAAGGGCACATACAAAATCCCAGGGCGGCTCTTTCTCTGCCTCCTCCAGTCTGGTCCCTGCTCCAGGATGCCTGTGGAAGGGGCTGTCACCTGAGAATATATGTTTTCTTTGCCCCGGTATACGTCTTCTCCTGCTCGTCTCCTGGAGCTTGTATTTTCTCTGCTAGGATCTGGACGCGCTCTCCTCCTCACTGTCTGGAGATCATTACCTAACTTTTCCACTTCCTTGAAGACTTTATATAGTGAGCTCAAGATCTATATGAATATGAGATCTGCCCCTCACTTCTGGTAGAGGTGTGCTTATAGAAAAGTCCCTAAGAGCATTGAGCGTCCCTGTCTGCTTTACATGTAATACCGAGCAGCGCTCCCTGACACTCCCTGCTGCCTCAGTGGCTGTGCAGACCATGTCCACGTGCATGAGGGACACACCAGCTCCATCAGGCGGGTGAGGGAAAGACTCTTCTCCCTGAATTATTCTAGTGCCAATGTCTTCTGCTGGGGCCCTGTTGCATCAGGGGCCCATGAGCACGTCCTGTAGTACTCTGGTGGTCCAGCCTGACCTTGCAGTGATGCTCTGTTATTGGGGCACATTTACCAGGAAGCCTGTTATGTCTGGGGGCAGACGGACCTCCCTGCGGGGGCGCCTCCTCTGCTCTATATGACATTGTGCGCAGCGATGCTTTGTGGTTATGCGGTATATCACTGCTGTCTGGGTCCCTGGAGCAGCACCCGGTTACCATGGCAACCAGGGAGGGGAGGAGGAGGGCCTGTTCTAAATGCGGAGATCCCGTGTCACCCCTTTTACACCGCTCCGTATAGTACTGGGGTGTGAGGGGGCTGTGCAGGTGGATGTAGTGCAGCTGAGTGCGAGGGGCTGCACTGGTGGAGGTGCATGTAGTGCGGCAGTGCACGGGTGGAGGACCTTTATTTCCTCAGCCTCGGTGATCTATCGCTGGCGTCCTACACATCGCCCCATCTGCTCTGAGGGCGACATCTGTGTAACCGAGGAGATCTTCAGACTCTGCATTTATACAAATAAAGCTTGTGGAAATTCATCCTGACCTGCTTGGATTTGTAGTCCCCCCAGGCCCATTCCCAGTGTTTCCTATGAACATTTCATAGAACGGTTTATGTGATTCAGTTTTATTCTTATATAACCTTCTCCTGTGCTTGTTGTTACATTTTCACATTCTCTGCTTGCTGTCAGTGAATGGGAACATTCCTAATTTTTCCTATTTGTTACAGTTGTATCCAGTATAGATGTATGAGGTGATACATGTTAGCTGCACTGATACATTGTAACAGACTCTCAGGACAGGGGAGAGATGTGCGCCGTTGCCTTCTCTCCTGTGTTCTGTTGATGGCAGGCAGTGGACATTGTATTACATGAAGCACATGGTCAGAGGGACGCGGGCACGGAGGTATCGCCCCTGCCCAACTTCTGTGGGGTCGGTGGTTGGATAGGGTGATCGATGTCCTTCAGCGACTTCCTCTGTAAAGAGGTTCTGCAGCAGTTGAGTATTATCACGCTGTAGTCTCAGGCTCGCTCTGGCGGTCCTCACTCCTCGGTGATAATGATGTAGACCTCCCGCTTATACCGCTTTCTGCTCTTTTCCTCACAGCGTCGTTATTAAAGCTGTGGTACCGGGAGCTGGAGGAGCCGCTGATCCCTCACGAATTCTACGAGCAGTGCATCACTCACTACGAGAACCCGGAGGCGGCCATTGAAGTCGTGCATTCACTCCCAAAACTGAACAAGATGGTGCTGTGCTACCTCATCCGCTTCCTGCAGGTGATGCCGCTTACCACACTTCTTTCAGGCTGTATGATGGATAACCTCTGGCTCACGTGGTTTCCCCCAAAGTATTAAGAAGGGGGTGACACTGAGATCCAGTGCAGATCTAGTGACTATAAAGGGGTACTCCACCTAGGTTATTAGGGAGTACAGCACCTGAGGTGACCGGCGCCCGCAGTCTATAGCCCTGTCTGACAGTCTGGAGGTGCACTTTTCTCAGGCAGTCAGTCCTGTTCTGTCTCAACATCTGAAGCTTAAAGGGGTTCTCTTAATATTGATGACCTGTCCTCACGATAGGCTATGAATATCAGATCGGGTCCGGCACCCAGCACCCCCGCCGGTCAGCTGTGTGAGGAGGAGGCGCGCGCAGGAATATAGACAGGAGATGACATGTGAGCACGGCGCACGCCTCCTCTTCATACAGCTGATTGGCAGGGGTGCTGGGTGCCAGACCCCCGCCGATCTGATATTGATGACCTATCCTGAGGATAATCAATATTAAAAGCCTGGTATTCCCATCACAGATAATGGGGGCATATTGTCTAATAGGTGCGGGTCCCACCTACACCGAGAACGTAGTGGGGAAGATGGTGGACGATACACTGCGCGTCCACAGCCGCCCTCTATTCTTTTGTATCGGGCCGCTGAAAGTAGCTGAGCTTTGGCTCGGCTATTTCCACCATGCCCATAGAAATGAATGGGAGCGGTGGCTGCGCAAGCGCGGTGCGCTCCAGTTCACTTGTATGGGGAGAACGCTTGGTGGTGGCCGGACCTCAGCAAACCCGGAGTCCTCCAGCCACCAGTCTCCCTGCTCCGTTCTCGGCGTAGGTGCAGGTCCCACACCATATCCTAGCGCTCTGCCCCCATTGTCTGTGATGGGAATACCCCTGTAAGGCCTCATCCTCCCAATCAGGAAGACAACCCCCATTATCTCTGTAACCTCTCCAACAAAGGACTTGTCATCTACAGATAATTATTCCTTCTAACGATGATTTTTTCTTAGTTTACCAAAAATGTTTTCCTGATTTTTTTAACACCTAACCAGACATGGAGACAACTGTATGTGAGAGGTGCAGATAACGGCCGCACACAGATGTGTAAAGACCCCGGCTGACCTGTTACATCTGCCCATGTTCATATGTATCCGCAGTGCTGAGAAAACCGAGGTTTTAATACAGTGCCTTGTGAAAGTATTCAGCCCCCTGTGTACAGTGCCTTGTGAAAGTATTCACCCCCTGTGTACAGTGCCTTGTGAAAGTATTCAGCCCCTGTGTACAGTGCCTTGTGAAAGTATTCACCCCCTGTGTACAGTGCCTTGTGAAAGTATTCAGCCCCTGTGTACAGTGCCTTGTGAAAGTATTCACCCCCTGTGTACAGTGCCTTGTGAAAGTATTCAGCCCCTGTGTACAGTGCCTTGTGAAAGTATTCAGCCCCTGTGTACAGTGCCTTGTGAAAGTATTCAGCCCCTGTGTACAGTGCCTTGTGAAAGTATTCAGCCCCTGTGTACAGTGCCTTGTGAAAGTATTCAGCCCCTGTGTACAGTGCCTTGTGAAAGTATTCAGCCCTGTGTACAGTGCCTTGTGAAAGTATTCAGCCCCTGTGTACAGTGCCTTGTGAAAGTATTCAGCCCCTGTGTACAGTGCCTTGTGAAAGTATTCAGCCCCTGTGTACAGTGCCTTGTGAAAGTATTCAGCCCCTGTGTACAGTGCCTTGTGAAAGTATTCAGCCCCTGTGTACAGTGCCTTGTGAAGTATTCAGCCCCTGTGTACAGTGCCTTGTGAAAGTATTCAGCCCTGTGTACAGTGCCTTGTGAAAGTATTCACCCCCTGTGTACAGTGCCTTGTGAAAGTATTCACCCCCTGTGTACAGTGCCTTGTGAAAGTATTCAGCCCCTGTGTACAGTGCCTTGTGAAAGTATTCACCCCCTGTGTACAGTGCCTTGTGAAAGTATTCACCCCCTGTGTACAGTGCCTTGTGAAAGTATTCACCCCCTGTGTACAGTGCCTTGTGAAAGTATTCAGCCCCTGTGTACAGTGCCTTGTGAAAGTATTCAGCCCCTGTGTACAGTGCCTTGTGAAAGTATTCAGCCCCTGTGTACAGTGCCTTGTGAAAGTATTCAGCCCCTGTGTACAGTGCCTTGTGAAAGTATTCAGCCCCTGTGTACAGTGCCTTGTGAAAGTATTCACCCCCTGTGTACAGTGCCTTGTGAAAGTATTCACCCCCTGTGTACAGTGCCTTGTGAAAGTATTCACCCCCTGTGTACAGTGCCTTGTGAAAGTATTCACCCCCTGTGTACAGTGCCTTGTGAAAGTATTCACCCCCTGTGTACAGTGCCTTGTGAAAGTATTCAGCCCCTGTGTACAGTGCCTTGTGAAAGTATTCAGCCCCTGTGTACAGTGCCTTGTGAAAGTATTCAGCCCCTGTGTACAGTGCCTTGTGAAAGTATTCACCCCCTGTGTACAGTGCCTTGTGAAAGTATTCAGCCCCTGTGTACAGTGCCTTGTGAAAGTATTCAGCCCCTGTGTACAGTGCCTTGTGAAAGTATTCAGCCCCTGTGTACAGTGCCTTGTGAAAGTATTCACCCCCTGTGTACAGTGCCTTGTGAAAGTATTCACCCCCTGAAACTTTTCAACCTTTTGCCACATTTCAGGCTTCAAACAAAAAGATAGAACATTTTACATTTTTGGTGAAGAATCAACAACAAGTGATCACAATTGTGAAGAGGAAGGAAATTTATTGGATCATTTAAACTTTTTTTGTAATAATAAAACTGAAAAGTTGTTCGTGCAGAATTATTCGTCCCCCTTGCATTAATACTTTGCTGCGATTCCAGCTGCGGTCTCTTGGGGGATGTCTCTATCAGTTCTCACATCTAGAGATGAAATTCTTGCCCATTCTTCCTCTTTGAGGTTGGATGGAGACGTTTGTGAACAGCAGTTTTCAGCTCTTTCCACATCTTCTCCATTGGATTCAGGTCTGGACTGTGACTCGGCCGTTCTAAGACCTGGAGACCTTTATTTTTGAACCATTCCATTGTAGATTTTGCTTTATGTTTGGGATCATTGTCTTGTTGGAAGATAAATCTCCGTCCTAGTCTCAGGTCTTTTCATCCAGAATGGTCCTGTATTTGGCTCCATCCATCATCTTCCCTGTCCCTGCTGATGAAAAGCCCAAACCATGATGCTGCCCCCACCATGTCTGACAGTGGGGATGGTGTGTTCAGGGGGATGAGCTGTGTCGCTTTTACGCCAAACATATCGTTTTGCATTGTTTCCAAAAAGTCTGATTTTGGTTTCCTCTGAGCAGAGCCCCTTCTTCCACATGTTTGGTGTCTCCCAGGGGCTTGTGGCAAAATGTAAACCAGACTTTTTATGGATATCTGTGAGAAATGTCTTTCTTCTTGCCGCTCTTCCATAAAGGGCAGATCTGTGAAGTGTTGGACTGATTGTTGTCCTGTGGACAGACTCTCCCACCTCAGCTGTAGATCTCTGCAGTTCATCCAGAGTGATCATGGGCCTCTTGGCTCCATCTCTGATCAGTCTTCTCCTTGTTTAGAGGGACGGCCGGGTCTTGGTAGATTTGCAGTGGTCTGATACTCCTTCCATTTCAATATGACGCTTGCACAGTGCTCCTTGGGATGTTTAACCCTTTCACTCCCGGAGGTTTTTTCGTTTATGCATTTTCGTTTTGCGCTCCCTTCCTTCAAACAGCCATAACTCTTTTATTTTTCTGTTCACATAGCTGTATGAGGGCTTGTTTTTTGCGGGACAAGTTGTACTTTCCAACGCCACTATTTAATATTGCATACGGTGTAGTGGGAAGTGGGAAAAAAATTCCAAACTGGGTGAAATTGCAAAGAAAACGCTATTCCGCTACAGTTCTACGGGTTTCTTATTTACAGCGTTCGATGTGCATTAAAACTGATCCGTTACTTTCATTCTACTGGTCAGTACGAATCCGGCAATACCTAATATGTATAGTTTTTCCTGCGTTTTCATAGTGATAAAATAATTAGAAAGTTGCCCTTCTTTCTTTTTTTTTTTTTTCCTTGTCAAATCTTGACCCCTATAACTTTTTGGTATTTATGTGTACGGAGCTGTATGGGGGCTCATTTTTTGCGGGACGATCTGAAGTTTTTATTGATGCCATTCTGGGGTGTGTATGACTTTTTGATCACTTTTTATTTAATTTTTTTTAGAAAAAAAAAAGCAACAAAAAACGGCAAATCGCCATTTGGACGCTTTTTTCCGCCACACAATTCGCCGTATTGGAATTTTTTTTTTTTTAGATTTTAAAAGTACGGGCGTTTTCGGTCACGGTGATACCCATGATGTCTATATTTATTGTTATTTAGGTATTTATTTTTTAATTATACGGAAAGGGGGGTGATTTGAACTTTTATATCTTTTTTATTTTTTATATATTTTTTAACATTTTTTTTAAATTTTTTTTGTACTATTTGAAAGCTCAAATATGGGCTGATATATTGTGGCTTTTTTTTTTTTCTTTATGAGCAATCATGGATTTATTAGACGCAGAAATCCATGAATTGCTCATTTCTTATCCTGGCCTGCCATCTAGTGGCCAGAATAAGAATTGCACTTTGAAAACTGTAATCCTCACCAGCGAGGATTACAGTTTTCATATGGTGTACAGACACCCCGATTGGCCACACGGGGTGTCTGTACACCACCCGGAAGCGAACACTTCCGGGTTTAGACGCAACTAGATGCCGTGATCACGTGTGATCACGGCATCTAAACTCCCAGGAAGACGCCGCCGATGGCGGTAAGTAGCGGCAAGTCTCTGCTGTTAGAAACAGCAGAGACTTGCCGGCCATGACGCCCGCCGCACTTGAGAGCGGGCGCCATGTGCCCGCATCGCCCCAGCGCCGTACATGTAACCCTGAGACTATCACAGAGCAGGAGCATTTATACGGAGACTTGATTACACACAGGTGGATTCTATGTATCTTCATCAGTCATTTAGGACGACATTGGATCATTCAGAGATCAGAGATCAACTTCTGAACTGAAAGAAAATGGGACGAATAATTTTGCACTTTTCAGTTTTATTATTACAAAAAAAGTTTAAATGATCCAATAAATTTCCTTCCACTTCACAATTGTGACCACTTATTGTTGATTCTTCTCCAAAAATGTAAAATGTTATATCTTTTTGTTTGAAGCCTGAAATGAGGCAAAAGGTTGAAAAGTTCCAGGGGGCGAATACTTTCACAAGGCACTGTATATGCAAATGAGCCTCTAGGAGCAACGGGGGCGTCACCATTACACCTAGAGACTCAGGCAGTGTAAACATCATTATGCCTGGACCTGTCAGTCAAGTGACAAGATATCACCAGGGGGAAAGTGTTAAAGGGGTTGTGCAAGAATGGGGTTTGGGGGGAGCTTGGCACAGACCTGTATAGTAAAGCTTACTTCACTTCCCGGCTCCTTCTCCTGATGCTCTGCTGGGTTCCCTTGAGAAAAACATCCGGTTGGACACCGCTTGCAGCCAATCACCGGCTGCGGTGGAGACTGGATCACCTTGCGTCATGTGACCATCTGTCATGACGTAAGGGGAGCGGGGCCGGTAAGCTGGTAAGTAAGCTTCCCTTTACAGGTCCGACCTAGTGGCGGGGGGAGGGGGTTGCCATAAACCTCCCATTCTTGCACTGCCCCTTTAAGGATTTGTGATGGGTTTTCCATAATTCCCAGTTTCTTCTGTCTTCCAGGTATTTGTTCAGCCAGCTAACGTGGCTATTACAAAAATGGACGTCAGTAACCTCGCCATGGTGATGGCGCCAAACTGTCTGCGCTGCCAGTCGGACGATCCGCGAATCATCTTCGAGAACACCAGGAAAGAAATGTCCTTCATCCGGGTCCTGATCCAGCACCTGGACACAAGCTTCATGGAGGCCGTTCTATAGCAGATTGTGATGTCCCCCAGGACACGCGAATACAGGAATATTGTGTGACTGTCATCTCATGATCCCAGGAGAGACCTCCGCTCACATTCTCATCCTGTACAGACAACATGGAGTGAATGAGTCTGTGGCAATAAGGACCCCACACTCCTCCACCTCGGACCAAAGTGCAGCATCTGTCCCTGCAAGGCATGATGGGAGTGCAGGACACTGTGACTGCAGGGTTTAACCTGTACACATACATGTGCCAGAGTTGTGACCGGTGCTGCAGCACATATAATGTGCTTTCCTTTACCAAGCTTATAAAATAAGCCGTATCCTCTCCCATGTCATGCATAGATCAGCTCTACCCTCCACGTAGATCAGTGATGCTGCCCCCTGGTGGTGGCTGCTGGTATGAACAGATGAGTGATGCTGCCCTCTAGTGGTGGCTGCTGGTATGAACAGATCAGTGATGCTGCCCTCTAGTGGTGGCTGCTGGTATGAACAGATCAGTGATGCTGCCCTCTAGTGGTGGCTGCTGGTATGAACAGATCAGTGATGCTGCCTTCTAGTGGTGGCTGCTGGTATGAACAGATCAGTGATGCTGCCCTCTAGTGGTGGCTGCTGGTATGAACAGATCAGTGATGCTGCCTTCTAGTGGTGGCTGCTGGTATGAACAGATCAGTGATGCCCCCCTGGTGGTGGCTTCTGGTATGAACAGATCAGTGATGCTGCCCTCTAGTGGTGGCTGCTGGTATGAACAGATCAGTGATGCTGCCCTCTAGTGGTGGCTGCTGGTATGAACAGATCAGTGATGCTGCCCTCTAGTGGTGGCTGCTGGTATGAACAGATCAGTGATGCTGCAATCTACTGGCAAGCTGCATGTGTGAACAGATCAACATGGCTATAGAAAGGTAGGCACAGATCAGTGATGCTGCCCTCTAGTGGTGGCTATAGAAAGGTATTCACAGGTTAGTGCTGCCCTCTGGTGGATAAAGATGGGAGTGCACAGGTCAGTAGTGCTGAGAAGGGATTGCAGAGGTTAGTGCTGCCCTCTGGTGGTGGCTATAAAGTATGCTGGAGGGTCAGCTGGACCCATATTAATAGCCAGCAAGAGGAAATACGTGGAAAAAGGATGTAAACAATGTTGGAGTGAAAATGCAATTTAATTCTACATTGGTTATTAAATGAATCGCCCTGTGGCCGCGCCAACTGCCGGAGGAGATCTGTCGCATCATTGCCCTTCATATTATACATGGAGCGTCCCATGAGGTAATGCCGCCCGCTCTGCCGTGTTACCCAGCAGCATTTTCTGCCGTTGACCTTACAGTTGTCCCCTCGGCGGCCGCTCATACCGGACGCTGGCGCCTCTCCATCTCTGGTGATGTGTAGCTTCGTATCTCATCTTTCTGTGTTACTGAAGGAGGCCGAACCGGAGAAGGGGAGACGGCCGCAGACTTGCCCCTTTGTATTCAGAGAGTGGAGGGCATTCGTGGCTCACGGAAAGGCTTCTAGTGCCCGTCTCAAAGAGCCGGCAGCCCCGGGGTGGCAATGTCAGGCATGGCTTACCGGAGGGGGCTCGCTGTGTCGTCTGCAGGAGGACAAGGCAGGCTGGGGGCGTCTGGCGCTGTCTCCGGTGCAGATGCCCAGTGAGCTGTTCTGCTCTTAATTGGCTCTGTGATGGCAGAATGAGCCGTGCCCATCCCTGGTGCTGCCCGGCGGGGAGTAACTGGAGGCAGGTTACCATGGACATGTCACATTCTCATCTATAAAAGCGATGATTCCAGCCCATCGTGCACGAGATCAACCTGACCACAGCGGAAAATAAATCCGAGAAAGAAACGATCCAGCACAGGATAAAAGCGTCACATCACCCACTGCAGGGCGGCCTACGCGTTTCACCTGGTGCCTTCTTAGTCGTGGCCAAGTAGGAGCTGGAAAATCTAACTATATGCCCCACATCAGGGATGAATCGATTACCCATTACAGACTGGTGGTACCAACAACAGTATACAGTATACAATGTGCCGCCATTTACATACGGTGCAGCTGTAGTCAAATGTATAAACCGCTAAAAACAAATATACAAGTGAATATAAAACCAACACACACAATGTATACCTTCAGTATCTCCACTGGGGGGGGTGCATCGAGGGCCTCCTCATTATGTGGGGGGGCATGTATCGGCCAGAACAGTAACCTCACTGCCGGGGTCCATCGCTGTTCTGCATTTAAAGCTTACAGTATAGCGGGTGTCGTTATTAACAATTTCTGTCAAAAGTGCAGGAAATACCATCCCTGGTGCTCAGTCATCAGCCGACCCCTCCCCCACACTGTCCTGGTGGGTGAATGATCAGAGACAGAAGACCCTGGAGAGTGGAAACTGATTTGGTAGCGGAGGCAGAAGACGAGGTGGTGACCTGGGAATGTACAGTGGGGAAAAAAGTATTTAGTCAGCCACCAATTGTACAAGTTCTCCCACTTATAAAGATGAGGTCGGCCTGTAATTGACATCATAGGTAGACCTCAACTATGAGAGACACAATGAGAAATCCAGAAAATCACATCGTCTGATTGTTAAAGAATTTATTTGCAAATTATGGTGGAAAATCAGTATTTGGTCAATAAGAAAAGTTCCTCTCAATACTTTGTTATATATCCTTTGTTGGCAATGACAGAGGTCAGACGTTTTCTGTCTTCACAAGGTTGGCACACACTGCTGTGGTATGTTGGCCCATTCCTCCATGCAGATCTCCTCTAGAGCACTGATGTTTTGGGGCTGTCGCTGGGCAACACGGACTTTCAACTCCCTCCAAAGGTTTTTTATGGGGTTGAGATCTGGAGACTGGCTAGGCCACTCCAGGACCTTGAAATGCTTCTTATGAAGCCACTCCTTTGTTGCCCTGGCGGTGTGCTTGGGATCATTGTCATGCTGAAAGACCCAGCCACGTTTCATCTTCAATGCCCTTGCTGATGGAAGGAGGTTTGCACTCAAAATCTCCCGATACATGGCCCCATTCATTCTTTCATGTACACGGATCAGTCGTCCTGGTCCCTTTGCAGAGAAACAGCCCCAAAGCATGATGTTGCCACCCCTATCCTTCACAGTAGGTATGGTGTTCTTTGGATGCAACTCAGCATTCACTCTCCTCCAAACACGACGAGTTGTGTTTCTACCAAACACTTCTACTTTGGTTTCATCTGACCATATGACGTTCTCCCAATACTCTTCTGGAACATCCAAATGCTCTCTAGTAAACTTCAGACGGGCCCGGATAGGTACTGGCTTAAGCAGGGGGACACGTCTGGCACTGCAGGATCTGAGTCCCTGGCGGTGTAGTGTGTTACTGACGGTAGTCTTTGTTACGTTGGTCCCAGCTTTCTGCAGGTCATTCACTAGGTCCCCGGGTGGTTCTGGGATTTTTGCTCACAGTTCTTGTGATGATTTTGACCCCACGGGGTGAGATCTTGTGTGGAGCCCCTGATGGAGGGAGATTATCAGTGGTCTTGTATTGTTGCTCCCACAGTTGATTTCTTCACACCAAGCTGCTTGCCTATTGCAGATTCAGTCTTCCCAGCCTGGTGCAGGTCTACAATTCTGTTTCTGGTGTCCTTCGACAGCTCTTTGGTCTTCACCATAGTGGAGTTTGAAGTGTGACTGTTTGAGGTCGTGGACAGGTGTCTTTTATACTGATAACAAACAGGAGCCATTACTACAGGTAATGAGTGGAGGACAGAGGAGCCTCTTACAGAAGAAGTTACAGGTCTGTGAGAGCCAGAAATCTTCTTGTTTGTAGGCGACCAAATACTAATTTTCCACCATAATTTGCAAATAAATTCTTTAACAATCAGACAATGTGATTTTCTGGATTTCTCATTGTGTCTCTCATAGTTGAGGTCTACCTATGATGTCACTTACAGGCCGACCTCATCTTTATAAGTGGGAGAACTTGTACAATCGGTGGCTGATTACATACTTTCCCCCCACAGTATATATATATATATCAGCAAATCTTTCCTTCACCCATCTTGTATACATTTAATATGTGATTTGACTGATTCGTCAGTGCGTTGATTTTATATTCACTTTGTATTTGTTTTTAGCGGTTTATCGATTTGACTACAGCTGTTGCTGCACTGTATGTAAATGGCGGCACGTTGCGTGCTGAAGTTACCTGTTGTACCGCCAGTCTATAGTGGTTAATCAATGCACCTACTTTACCATGACTCAGAATGCACCAGGCGTTCGAAACGCGTAGGTCGTCCTGCACTGGGTGCTGTGATTTTATGCTTTAACGGAATAAAGGAGATTACGGGTTTTATCATGCACTGGATTGTTCCGTTCTTGGTTCTATGATGTAACCTGCTCAGATCCTGCAGGAGGGGGTCAGTCCGAAGTGCGCTATGTATGCCATGTGTGTTCTGGGCGCCGATTTATCAAGACTTGCTTTTCCTGCGCCAGCCTCGGTCACCTGTTTACTGGTGTAATAACTCCCCCGTATCTCCGGGCCTCCTTGCAGCTATGGGCTGGTGTAGAATTGATCTATAATTTACAGCAGGTTCTGAGGAATTTATGGTAAATCTGGCGGACCGTGAAGGCTCCGCCCCTTCTGTTAAATCCCACCCCTTTATTTGCACCATTTGAAAAGTAGCAAAAAGTTGCAAATGATGACAACCCCACCCCCCGCAATATGTCTTCTCCTGACTATGGTGGCAGGATGACGTCATCGCTTATGTCACCTACTCGTCCGGCACAGAGCTCCGGTGATGGAGACCTTACTTAACGCCGCCTTGTCTCTCGAGGACGGTGATGGTGAATACGAGCGGATTTCACTTATAATTTTCTGACTCCTGGTCTGGTCGCTGACAACCTAGTGCCAGCCCCGCTCCCTGGACGCTGTTGTCGCCTTGATGTATTATGTCTGTATATAGAGAGCTCTCGCGGTAAATTCTATTTATTGGATGAGGATCCGTCCTGTACATTATCACGCGTCTGTGCGCGGCCGCGGCGGTGTTCTTATAGCGCACATGATGCGTACGTTCTCCCATGATCTCTCAATATGGCGGTGCACCCAAAGATATATATATACACACTGCCTGGAGCGGACGGGTGCGACAATCATCTGTTTCCTTACAGCCGTTAGGACTTTTATCAGAAATCAACCAGTGTAACGTCTAGACAGGACTGTGCAGCTCCGGATGTAAGTCAGACACTGGGCCAGCAGAGGGCAGTAATGAGGTCCTGCAGCTTCAGCTCTGGATGTGATCGGAGTAGATGAGACATAATATACCTATATTCAGCTTTATACTGTGAATCCCCCTTAAACCCGGAGCTCTACCGTCATATTTAAAGGGGTGTGGTGATTGGGCGTGCAGGGGAAACGTAGCACGGTGCCATCTGTCTGCCATCCCTTGCTGCAGATCCCGCCAGGTCCACGTGAGCCGGTCCCGTCTGTATCGAACGATGCAATATCCTGACTCCACCCTCTCCCATCATCTATGTCCAGAGAGAGAAAGGGACCCGACGCCATCATGTCACCCCAAACCCACTATTAGTATTCTGTGGAACTGAGCGTCAGTCAGAGGACAGAAAACGAAACACGTCCGACCGGAATATTTTTCTTTCTTCCATAATAACCACGAGCTGTAATATAAATGATGCGTTGTTACCGTGTACAGAAGACGCGCGATCCCTGCATGATCCATACACGATATATAATCACCGGACTCGCCACCCATCATTGATACAGTGCCCATCCCCCCCGTACATGTACACACAGGCACCGCCCCTCCCCCGCTTCCTGCGTACGACAACCACCAGCTTTACGGCTCTAGATCGGAGGAGGTCTCCATGGACTTGGTTTCTTTCTGTTCCTTTTCCCGGTAGAGCGACACCACATTGTACATGACGCCGGCCATAGAGCTTTGCTTTGTAGCCTTGTACGTCTTGTTTTTTTTCACTGTTTTTACAGAATCTATTTAATTTTTATTTTTTACAACTGTTTTATTTATTAAAAAAACAAAAACAAATGACGGAATAATTGTTAAAAAAAAAAAATAAATTTTTTTTTGTGTCAGGATGAGAACAATCTGATGCGAGTCGTCCCGTTGTAACGACCCCTCCCTGGTAAAGCGATGGTTCTAACATTCTTCTTCTTCCTATTGAGTAGATGCAGATGTCACAGTGCGTCCACTGGAATAAAGACTAATTTCAGCATCTAAAACCAGGATGGCGTCTCTGTGTGATTCTGTACCAGAGCCCTGACCTGCCGCCGGCTGCAGGGGGGACCTTTCTGAGAAAGCTGGGCGAGAGATTGGCCGCCAATATGGTCCAGTCCAGTGGTGATGGATCCCTGGCCTCACGTTACATGGTGCTCTAGTCCAGTGGTCCCACATTGTAGGAGTATGGTATTACAGAGCATTAGTATAGTATATAGCATAGTGCAATGTAATAATGATAGTATAGTAAAATGAAGTACAGTGCAGTCAGAAAGTCTTCACACCCTTTCACTTTTTCACGTTTGCCCATCATTCTGCACTCAATACCCCATAATGAGAAGGTGAGAACAGAATGTTAGAAATCTTTACTAATTTATAGAAAAGGTAACTTAAAATTTGGCCTGGACATAAGTATTCAGCCCCTTTGCTATGACACTTGACATTGAGCTCTGGGGCCTCTCATTTTAACTGGATCGTCTCTGAGATGTTCTACACCCTGATTGGAGTCACCTCTGTTAAATTCAGATCTGGAAAGACACAGCCTGGGCTATATAAGATTTCTCAGCTGACAATGTCTATCAGAGCAAAAACCAAGCCATGAGGAGGAAAGAACTGCCTGTAGAGCTCGGATACAGGATTGTGTGGAGGCTCAGATCTGGAGAAGGGGACAAAACATTTCTGCTGCACTGAAAGTTCCCAAGAACACGGTGGCCTCCATAATTCTTACATGGAAGATGTTTGGAACAACCAGGACTCTTCCTAGAGCTGCTGCCCCACCAAACTAAATAATCAGGGGAGAATAGCCTTAGCCTTGCTAAGAAAGGTGACCAAGAACCCAATGGAGAAAGTGAGAAATTTTTGATAATTTACATGAGAGGAAACTTAAAATTTGGCCTGGACATAATTTTTCAGCCCCTTTCTCCTGGATGTAAGTATTCAGCCCCTTTGCTATGACACTTGACATTGAGCTCTGGGGCCTCCCATTTTAACTGGATCATCTCTGAGATGTTCTACACCCTGATTGGAGTCACCTCATTGTAAATACAGTGGATTGGAGATGATGTGGAAGGACACAGCCCGGTCTATATAAGATCTCACAGCTGACAATGTATATCAGAGCAAAAACCGAGCCATGAGGAGGAAAGAACTGCCTGTAGAGCTCAGAGACAGGATTGTGTGGAGGCTCAGATCTGGAGAAGGGGAGAAAACATTTCTGCTGCACTGAAAGTTCCCAAGAGCACAGTGGTCTCCATAATTCTTACATAGCAGAAGAACAACCAGGACTCTTCCTGGAGCTGCTGCTCGGGGGAGAAGGGCCTTGGTAAGAGAGGTGACCAAGAACCCAATGGTCACTCTGGCAGAGCTCCAGAGATCCTGTGTGCAGACGGAAGAAACTTCTAGAAGGTCAACCATCACTGCAGCCTCCACCAATCTGGGCTTTATGGCAGAGCGGCCGGAAAGAAGCTTCTCCTCAGTAAAAGACACATGAAATATCCCTGGCGTATGTAAAAAATAAAAAAAATCACTTAAACGACCCTGTGAGAAACAAGATTCTCTGCTCTGCTGAAACCAAGATTGAACTTTTTGACCTCAATTGTAAGTGTCATGTCTGGAGAAAACCAGGTGCCGCTCATCACCTGCCCAATACCATCCTTACAGTGAAGCATGGTGGTGGTAGTATCATGCTTGGGGGACAGGGAGACTGGTCAGGGTGGAGGGAAAGCTGAATGGAGCAAAGTCCAGAGATATTCTTAATGAAAACCTGATCCAGAGCTCAGGACCTCAGACTGGGCCGAAGGTTCTCCTAACAAGACAATGACCCTAAGCACACAGCCAGGACAACACAGGAGCGGCTGAGGGACAACTCTGGTAATGTCCATGAGTGGCCACAGCCAGAGCCCTGAACCCAGTGGAACATCTCTGGAGAAGCCTAAAGATGTCTGTCCACTGATGGCCCCCATCTAACGTGACAGAGCTGGAGAGGATCTGCAGAGGAGAATGGTTGAAAATCCCCAAATCCAGGTGCAAACCTTGTGGCCTCTTCTCCAAGAAGACTGGAGGCTGGAATCACTGCCAGAGGGGCCGAAGACTTATGTCCCGAGTAAAGGGGCTGAAGACTTATGTTCCGAGTAAAGGGGCTGAAGACTTATGTCCCGAGTAAACGGTCCGAAGACTTATGTCCCGAGTAAAGGGCAGAAGACTTATGTCCCAAGTAAAGGGTCCGAAGACTTATGTCCCGAGTAAAGGGGCCGAAGACTTATGTCCCGAGTAAAGGGGCCGAAGACTTATGTCCCGAGTAAAGGGGCCGAAGACTTATGTCCCGAGTAAAGGGGCTGAAGACTTATGTCCCGAGTAAAGGGGCCGAAGACTTATGTCCCGAGTAAAGGGGCCGAAGACTTATGTCCCGAGTAAAGGGGCCGAAGACTTATGTCCGGAGAAAAGGGGCTGAAGACTTATGTCCCGAGTAAAGGGTCCGAAGACTTATGTCCCGAGTAAAGGGGCTGAAGACTTATGTCCCGAGTAAAGGGGCCGAAGACTTATGTCCCGAGTAAAGGGGCCGAAGACTTATGTCCCGAGTAAAGGGGCCGAAGACTTATGTCCCGAGTAAAGGGGCCGAAGACTTATGTCCCGAGTAAAGGGGCCGAAGACTTATGTCCCGAGTAAAGGGGCCGAAGACTTCTGTCCCGAGTAAAGGGGGCTGAAGACTTATGTTCCGAGTAAAGGGGCTGAAAAGCAGATTTCTCACCTTCTGTTCGCACTTTCTCATTTTGGGGGAACTTCTAGCACAAGGAGCAAGATAAAATGTGAGGAAATTGACAGGGTGTGAAGACTTTCCCAGTGCACTGTATAATGAAGTATAGTTACTTCTCCTGTTGGTGGCCAGCCAGCTTTCTCAGTTATTTCTTCTGAGTATGTTTTATGTATTTGAAGCCGAAATTCAGCCAGATTCCACCCCGGATCACTGTATGGATGCCATCAGTGGCGTACATAGAAATCAAGGGGCCACATAGCGAATCTCAGAACTGGGCCCCCCACCCAAATATAAAGTACAATTATTGTAACTGTATATTGTATGTGTGTGTGTGTATATATATATATATATATATATATATATATATATATATACACACACAGGGATATATATAATAGTGATATCTGCAGTCCTATGTAAAACCACAGATAACACTAGTACTGATAATGTGGTAGTGTTACCTACGTCCTTAGTGTGCTTCCCTGTGCCTCTCCCAGGGGACTCCATGCTGGCGACACAGCCTACGCTTTCGTCGTCTTCTTGCCCCGCACAGAACGTCCTGATGCAGCTGAGTCAAGACATAGGAACACTGTGGGCATGGTGATGGTGACAAACACCCAGGGACACAAAGGGACATGTGGACACACACACAGGGACAGACAGACACACGGGGACACACACACAGCTAGGCCTCACCAAACTCCAGCCTGGCTCCTCTCCCTACAGCATCTCACAGCTCTCTGCTCCCCTGGCTCCTCCCCCACTGGTCACATGGGCGGATGACATCAGGAAGGTCCTTTAGCCCACAGCAGATCTATCCCTGAAATGCAGGGGTGAATGGACCTACAGGAGGAGGGAACATCAGATAGGATGATGTTTCCTTCCTCTCCTGCTGTGTCAGCTTGTAATCGGTAATACTAGAAAGTGAGGTGCCGGGGCCATTCAGCCCTGCCGGGCCCCCCAACCTCACAGGCCCCATAGCGATGGCGTGTTCTGCCACTGGATCCCATATAGGTCAATATCAGATCACGGGGCATCTTTTGACCTGATTGGAGCACATATGATGAGGTTGACCATATTTTGATCTGTAAAAAGGAGAACACTTGAGGCAGGTGGATGCCCTCACATGGCTAAAGGCCGGGGGGGTGGAGACATGAGACAAATACATGTGAATTTGCATGTTGCCATTGTTCGGTTCCTGTCCACTAGGAGCGGCTGCTGTTTTGGCAGGGACGGATATGCGACCAATGCTGCAAGAAGGCAGGACGGAAAGAGAAAGGTCAAATCAACCCACACGAATGGACAGGGCAGTGTCTAAGGAATATGGCCAACAGGGTGGACATCAAAAAAGCAGTTCTTCCTATAGGCTGCTGGAGGCAACGAGACAGACCGCGTTATATACAGATGGAAATGGACAGACTCACTCGATCCAATCAGTGCTGCCATGTTCAGACTGTGCAGGGACACACCCCCAACTGGTTACCTCTGTACCCTTCCTGCAGACTGTGCAGGGACACACCCCCAATGAGTTGCCTCCCCTCTGTACCCTTACTGCAGACTGCTAGCAATTCCTTCATAACTTCTAGTAAAACAGGAATGTCAAGAGCGGGGAGAGGTCCTCTTTAAGTTCCCAGTCCGCCCCTGGCTGCAGCATCCATGGGGCTGTTCTGCAGTCTGCCATAACCTGTCCACCATGCATCAGACCCCCAAAATCCTACAGACCCCAGATCAGCCCATAAATTCATAAAGACCCAAATTCATGCCATGCACACCCATGGGCTGCTGCCCATACATTACCCCCTCGGCCCACCCAACATCTCCCTCCCCTAAATGCAGAGTTGCAGACCTCAGACTCTCCTACACACCTCCACCACTAATGAGTGCTAATAGTGATCCCCCCCACCCCCCGCCCCACCTTCCTCCTTCAGAATTCTGGATGTTCTTGGTAACTTATAAATAACAATTTTTTTAGGTCCCTGAAAGAGCACGTGTCCAGGAAAAATAGGACGTACGGTCACCCTACAGATGATGGATCCTCTGCATAATCAGTGCTGGATAGACCTTATAGAAGGGATGGTCGGAGAAGGATTTATAGAGCACTGGCGCCATCTTGTGGCCAAGACTGAAACTACAGCTCCACCCCACATGTTCTATGTTTTTGCAGAACAGACATACGGAAACGGAATGCACACGGAGTAACCTCTGGGGTTTTTTTTTGTGGACCCATTGAAATTAATGGTTTTGCATACAGTCCACAAAAAAAAAATAAAACAGAACGGACATGGATAGATAATCCTAGTCATAATCCTTAATCTGTCGAGTGCACAAATTCCATCACTAATAGCGGAATTTGCAAAAATCCAATTAATAGCGGTGGCCTCCAGGACACTGCAGGAGGAGGAAGGGTTGACCAGTGACTGTCGAGTGCCGGTGTCCCGTTACTGGGCTGCAACCAAGAAGTGCCGGCGATCATTTCACCCATATGTCATGTTTAACAAAACAGGGACTTACATCATGACATAAATTCCGGTGTCCCACCATGGACTGTCTATCCTGATCATCATGTATACAAAGCTGAGAGCAGTGGAATTTATGAGGTTAAATAAAATATGGTAGGGAAGATTATTCATAGTTTGTGTAACAGCCGATCCTTTATGGTCCAAAGCAAAACATTGAGGAGTAATGTGGGCGTTTGGGGCAGTTGCCCCGAGCCCGAGTCTCCTAGGAGAGGCCATGGTCACTCTAACTGCCCGACATCTTAATAGAACTCATATTAGGCTCCAGTGCAGAGCTCCACTGCCTCTATCAGTCAGCTTCTGGGCACAGGCAGTGAATGATGATCTGTGACAAAAGCAATGAAGATCATCAGCGTGGAAGCCTGGAAGATCATCCTTTCCTCCCTCTTCTGGCTCAGGTCAACCCACAGCATGTCTGTAAGTATGTAACGCTGGTGTGTGTATATACTGTGTATACATGTCTGTGTATATACCGTATGATATATGCCAACCGTCCCAGATTTGACAACAGTTTTGGTGGCTGTCCGGCGATCTTGGAACGGCTGAGGTATGTCCCACTCTCAGCTGTCTCTGTGTCCATAGGAGGCACTCAGCACCGGGTTGCCCCTTAAAGTCTATCAGAACTTCTCTGCTCCACCACATCATCTGGGCTGAGGGGGGCCCTCATCCTGTGTACAAGCATCCAAAACATCTGCAGTTCCACCTGTAGCCACTGGAGGTCGCCAACACTCCACCTAAGTGAGCTACAGAATTGCTGGGGGTTATCCTACTGACCTGGGGGATGACCTAATCTGAGCCTCACCTAAACATAAGAAGCACTTAGGAGTCCTAAGAGCCCCAGGAGGGTAAAAAAAAAATGGGACAGGCTCTGTATTGTGTGTTTCTTGTTAGGCTCTGAACAGCCACCCTCCTGCCTCTTGTCTACAGGGACTCCCTCTGTCATTAAAGTACAAGTTGCACCAGTTGCACTACCTTTACCCTTTCTCAGGTTATTGACATCCTACCTTAGAGGGTTTTGCAAATTTTAAAAGGGGTTCTCCAAGAATTAAGAAAATGAAAATACTTAAATATTACTTTATTATAAATATATTCCCACATATCTTTCATTAGTTATAATGGCTCGTTTTGTCTGGGGAGCAATGATTAGGAGAAACAAAATGGCTGCTGTGCTATTAGTACACACAGAACCTGTCCTAATCACACAGGAGGACAAGTTATATCACAGCACTGAGGTAAAGAGCTGCCTCATCCTCCTCTCTGCTCTTCTTGTAAGGGAATATGGTCCTGAATGCAGTTTAATATGATCTTCAGCTGAATCTCTGTAGGAATGGAGTTCATGAGGAGACATGAAGTACAGAGAGGACGGACAGGACAGACTGTGGTAATGGAGACTGCATACAAGGACTGCTGCTCATTACCCCCACCCTCCGCTCTGTACTTCATGTCTCCTCATGAACTCCATTCACACAGATATTCAGCTGAAGATGATATTAAACTGTACTCAGGACCATAATCCCTGACAAGCAGAGCAGAGAGGAGGATGAGGCAGCTCTTTACCTCAGTGTTGTGAAGTAACTTGTCCTCCTGTGTGATTAGGACAGGTTCTGTGTGTACTAATAGGACGGCGGCCATTTTGTTACTCCTAATAATTGCTCTCCAGACAAAACTAGTCATTATAACTAATGAAAGGCAATATATTTATAATAAAGTAATATTTAAGTAGTTTCATTGTCTTCATTCCTGAAAAAAACCCTTTAAAGTATTCTGACACAAGGAATTGCATCAGATTGAGCTCTTTGTGCCCCCCATTTGTGTTCATGAGACTCTTGTTGGTGGTGCCACATGGGAGGATACTACTTCTCAAGTTGTGTGACATTTTTAAGAATGTACCCTCCACAAGGACTCAAACGCACTTCAGCAGTGGCATGCTTGTGTTTTGTGTTACCGGGATTCTTGGCAAGAGCCATAGACCCAGAATTTGTTATCCTGCAGATACCAGGATTCAAATGCGGCTGACAGTTTGATCTGCATCCTTGGGCATCTGTTGCCTGGCTACCATGGGACTTCAAGCACAAGCTGACTTGCCTTTCAACAAGGGGGTATGTAGTATACCAGATAGGGTATCTGCAATTGTTTTTTTATATTGTAATGTCATACTGGTTCTGTCAGGAGGGGGAGCTTTAGAGAGTTGTAGGGAGAGTAAGCTGAGCATGCCTGCAGTGAAGAAGCATATTCATTTGCTCTCACTCCATGGCCTTGGGACTAAAGATACAGCTTGTCTGGTAAAAAAACAAAAACATGCAGAACATAGCATTGTATTCCAACCACCCCGCAAACAAGGTAAAAGAAACACAAGAAATAACCACCAAATGTTTTTTTTCCCCATTAACCCTTTAACAACATCTGCTGTACATGTACAACACCGCAACCAAGACGTCTGTGCATCATGTTGTAAATGTACCGCATACTGATCAGGTTGTGCTGCAGTAAGTACCAGCGTTTGAGATGGCTCCGGTGCTGACGGTTTAACCCCTTCATTGCTTTTAAGTAATAAAAAAGCAATTTCCCCCTCAAGACATTTACTATTGGAAAAAAATTCAACACTCACATCTGTAACGACCGGCTCTATAAAAATATCACATGATCCATCAGGTGACTGCCGTAAAAACTAAAATGCCAGAAAGGCTATTTTTTGTTTATCCCACCTCCCAAAAATCATAATATCAAGCAATGTGTGTATGTACCCCAAAATGGTACCAATGATTTTTTTAAAATAAAATGCTATATAAAATTGGTATCTCTGTAATGGTGCTGACCAGCAGAATAAAGATAGAATTTTTTGGATCCGCAACTAGACGTGCATCTCTTAATAATTGTGGCGCATCTAATACCATCAGGGGACAGAGTGTGATATGTCGGTCTTTATAGATGCCCCCCTAAGGATATAAAACATGACATGGACAATAGAACATGTTCATGTCCTGGAGGTTGATTCAGATCCGATATGAGAAGAGAAGAGGCTCTGCAGATTTCTGTCATTTCGCCATCATATTTCTAGCTGTTTTGCTTGTTTTACGTCACCTTATTTTGTGAGTTCTGTACGTTTTTTATAATTAGAGCTTAAAACTTTAATAAGATTGGTTCTTGTATGTTCTAAAGAATCCATAGTCTTTATTAGAGAGTCCTACGGTGGGGGAGCAGTGTATTTGTGATGGGCACCTGTCAGCCCAGAGCTCAGAAGGTGATGGCGACTATATATGTATGGAGGGCGTAGGGACGGTGTTGGGGACGAGATTCATGTAACATTATGGTGTGGATGGTGAGTGGAAATAAATGAAGCCTCCACAGTCTCACCCACATCACTGGACAAAGGGAGACCTGAAGGCCTATGCACTGGGAGCCGAGAGACTTGTCCGGTGGAGCATCTACTGAATTTAACTTATTAAAGGGGCGCTATCAACATGGACAACATATGCCGTAAATGTCTGAGAGGCGAGACCACCTTCAGCGATGTGGACAACATTGGGCGCCACATCCAGGCAAAGAATGAATAAAGAGGGGGTCACCCAAGCATGCGTCCCATGGAGGTGAATAGCGACAGCCATGTGCATTTCACTGGACACACCGCACTGGTTGGGAACAAGAAAATAGGAAAGAAAACACAAGAAAAAGGTTCCAGCATCTTGATGACGTTGCTCCTCATGTTCATGGAGGATGACAGGAGATGACCGCTTGCGGCTGTGGCAGGAAGGGTTCATGTAAAAACACGACTCCACCTCTTCATTCATGTGTAATGTAAAACCAGTCTCGCTGGAGGTTCACGTACAATCCAGAGGAATCCAGAGGAAAAAATCAGACTGGTTTGCGTTTCCCACTTATAAAAGCAGAGATAATACGCGAGTTTGAGCGTTCGCGTGTTTGACTTTAAGTGTGTGGTTGAATTAAGTGTGTGACTTTAGATTGCGTGACTTCAGATTCGGGAACTTTTAAAAGGGACTACAGTAAGTCTTTCCATATCATTGTATTGTATTTTTTCGCTTTTGCTTGTGTAATCCCCATTAGAATGGCTTCCATCATTGACAGCGCAGTCCAGTGCACATCTTGTCTGATGTATGCAGTCCTGGAACAGCCGTTTAAGGGTGCATATATTTGTTCAAAATGTGAGCAAATTGTCCGCTTGGAATCGCACATCGTGTATCTAAGCGGGCGAATTTCAACGCTGAGAAGCGCTGACAATTTGGAAAAGAGTTTGCTGCTCAGTGAGAAAGCGCTCTATGGGGTAGATGTGGGGGAGGGGGGTAGTGAGGAGGCCCAGGAAAGTGAGGGAGCTAGCTGGGTAACAGTTAGAAAGCGGGTTAGAGGGAAAAGTGCCAGGGAGGCTAGCCCTGATCTGACACACCCCAACAAGTTTGCAGGTTTGGCAGATGAGGGGGATGTTACTTCAGGGAGAGCACTGCTGCAGCCGGACACTTCCTCTGCCAGTCAGGGGAATGTCAGCTCCAGTAAGCAGGGGGCCAGGAGAGCAGGGCAGGCCAGACAGGTGCTGGTAGTGGGCGACTCCATTATTAGGGGTACAGAGAGGGCAATCTGTCACAAAGACCGAGATCGTCGGATGGGTGCTGCCTTCTAGGCGCTCAAGTTCGGCACATCGCGGATCGGGTTGACAGATTACTGGGAGGGGCTGGAGAAGATCCAGCAGTCATGGTCCATATCGGTACCAATGACAAAGTTAGAGGTAGGGGGAGTGTCCTTAAAAATGATTTTAGGGATCTAGGGCATAAGCTTAGGGCAAGGACCTCCAAGGTAGTGTTTTCCGAAATACTGCCTGTACCACGAGCCACACAAGAAAGGCAGCGGGAGATTAGGGAGGTAAACAAGTGGCTCAAGAACTGGTGTAGGAAGGAGGGGTTTGGGTTCCTGGAGAACTGGGCCGACTTCTCTGTCGGCTACAGGCTCTACCGTAGGGATGGGCTGCACCTCAATGGGGAAGGGGCAGCTGTTTTGGGGGAGAAGATGGCTAGAAGGCTGGAGGAGTGTTTAAACTAGGGACTGGGGGGGAGGGTAACTACATTATAGGAGGGGAAGATAGTGCAAATAGAGACCTGGGGCAAGGTAATGGAACTGGGGGGGGAATGGAAGGAGGAACTAGAACAGATCAGAAGGAAAGGTGTAGGGGAAAAAATATACATCAACCTCTTAACTGTATGTACACTAATGCCAGAAGCCTAGCTAATAAAACTGGTGATGTGTGAGGAGGACTATGACATAGTGGGAGTAACTGAGACATGGCTGGATGATAGCTATGACTGGGCAGTCAACGTACAGGGTTACAATCTTTTTAGAAAGGATCGTCAAAACCGGAGAGGGGGAGGGGTCTGCCTTTATGTAAAGTCCTGTCTAAAGCCCACACTCCGGGAAGATATAAGTGAGGGACATGAAGATGTGGAGTCACTGTGGGTAGAAATAAATGGAGCCAAAAACAATAATAAAATACTAATAGGACTTTATTATAAACCACCCAATATATCAGAGACCACAGAAAATCTACTTCTAAATGAAATAGACGAGGCGGCAAATCATAATGAGGTTATTATGGGGGAACTCCGCAGATATAGACTGGGAGACTGAGACCTGTACATCTCATAAAGGAAACAGGTTCTTGGCAATAACCAAAGACAATTACCTTTCCCAACTGGTTCAGGACCCGACTAGAGGGACGGCCATACTGGACTTAGTATTAACCAATAGACCTGACAGAACAACAGATGTGCAGGTCGGGGGACACCTGGGAAATAGTGACCATAATATAATAACCTTCCAACTGTCATTCAAAAGAGCGTTTCTTCAGGGAGGAACAAAAATACCAAACTTCAAAAAAGCAAAATTTAGCCAACTAAGAGATTCCATAGACCTAACTAACTGGGACAAAGTCCTCAAAAATAAAAATACAGCCACAAAATGGGAGATTTTTAAAAGCATCCTAATATCTAATTGTGAGAGGTACATACCTTATGGGAATAAAAGGTTAAGGAACAAGAAAAAACCAATGTGGATAAACAGAACTGTAAAGAAAGCAATAAATGACAAAAAGAAAGCATTTAAATCACTAAAACAGGAGGGGAGCGAGGAAGCATTGAAAAACTATAAGGAAAAAAATAGAATATGTAAAAGACAAATAAAAGCAGCTAAACTAGAGACTGAGAGATTAATCGCCAAAGAGAGTAAAACTAACCCTAAAATGTTCTTCATTTATATAAATACTAAAAAGTATAAACCTGAAGGTGTCGGCCCCTTACAGAGTAATGAGGGGGGAGTAGCAGAGAGCGATGAGGAGAAAGCGAAGCTACTAAATAACTTTTTCTCCACTGTATTCACTGAGGAAAATAAAATGTCAGATGAAATGCAGAATATAAAAGTAAATTCCCCTTTAAAAGTGTCCTCTCTGACCCAGGAAGAGGTGCAGCAACGTCTTAAAAATATTAAAATAGACAAATCACCAGGACCGGATGGCATACCCCCCCGTATCCTAAGAGAATTAAGTAATATAATCGACAGACCCTTATTTCTGATATTTAAGGACTCTATACTGACGGGGAGTGTTCCTCAGGATTGGCGCATAGCAAATGTGGTGCCAATATTCAAAAAGGGTCCAAAAACAGAGCCTGGAAACTATAGGCCGGTAAGTTTAACATCTGTTGTGGGTAAACTGTTTGAAGGTTTTCTAAGAGATGCTATCTTGGAGTACCTCAATGAAAATAAGCAAATTACTCCATATCAGCATGGCTTCATGAGGGATCGGTCATGTTCAAACTAATTTAATCAGTTTCTATGAGGAGGTAAGTTCTAGACTTGACCGCGGCGACTCAATGGATGTCGTATATTTGGACTTCTCCAAAGCGTTTGACACGGTACCACATAAAAGGTTAGTATATAAGATGAGAATGCTTGGCCTGGGAGAAAATGTCTGTATGTGGGTAAGTAACTGGCTTAGTGATAGAAAACAGAGGGTGGTTATTAACGGTACATACTCAGATTGGGTCACTGTCACTAGTGGGGTACCACAGGGGTCAGTAATGGGCCCTATTCTCTTCAATATATTTATTAATGATCTTGTAGAAGGCTTGCACAGTAAAATATCAATTTTTGCAGATGACACTAAACTGTGTAAAGTAATTAACACAGAAGAGGACAGTATACTGTATATATACTACAGAGGACAGTACACTGTATATATACTACAGAGGACAGTACACTGCTACAGATGGATCTGGATAGACTGGAGGCTTGGGCAGAAAAGTGGCAGATGAGGTTTAACACTGACAAATGTAAGGTTATGCATATGGGAAAGAATAATGCAAGTCACCAGTACATACTAAATGGTAAAGCATTGGGTAACTCTGACATGGAAAAGGACCTAGGAATTTTAGTGAACAGAAATCTAAGCTGCAGAAACCAGTGTCAGACAGCTGCTGCCAAGGCCAATAATATAATGGGCTGCATCAAAAGAGGCATAGATGGCGGTGATGAGAACATAGTCCTGCCACTTTACACATCACTAGTCAGACCACACATGGAGGACTGTGTACAGTTCTGGGCTCCTGTGAACAAGGCAGACATAGCAGAGCTGGAGAGGGTTCAGAGGAGGGCAACTAAAGTAATAACTGGAATGGGTGGACTACAGGACCCAGAAAGATTATCAAAATTAGGGTTATTCACTTTAGAAAAAAGACGACTGAGGGGAGATGTAATAACTATGTATAAATATATCAGAGGTCAGTACAGAGATCTCTCCCATCATCTATTTATCCCCAGGACTGTGACTATGACGAGGAGACATCCTCTGCGTCTGGAGGAAAGAAGGTTTGTACACAAACATAGAAGAGGATTCTTTACTGTAAGAGCAGTGAGACTATGGAACTCTCTGCCTGAGGAGGTGGTGATGGTAAGTTCACTATAAGAGATCAGGAGGGGGTCTGGATGTATTTCTGGATGGTAATAATATTACAGGTTATAGTTACTAGAGAGGGGTCATTGATCCAGGGAGTTATTCTGATGCCTGATTGGAGTCGGGAAGGAATTTTTCCCCCTAAAGTGAGGAAAATTGGCTTCTACCTCACAGGGTTTTTTTTGCCTTCCTCTGGATCAACTTGTAGGAAAACAGGCTGAACTGGATGGACGGAGGGCTTTTTTCGGCCTTACAAACTATGTTACAATCGCTCGCCCTCCATTTCTGGGTCACCTGCATTGTTTACGTCTCAGGATAAGGAGATCTGAACACAAACACCGGGAAAAGTGACTTTACACTAATTTATTAAAAGACAGAAGGAAATATCAGAGGTTTACTTATCACAACCTTAAAGAGGTTTTCCAGGAGCTGCAGGACTGGGTCACAGACCACTGGATGCCTCTTGGCTGGTGTCGGTGTTTTTCGGACACCTCATTTTTCTGGTGCACCCCACTTATGGTACCTCTGGCTTTGGGGTGTGTTGGCAGAATTTTCCGCTCTACTACTTTGCCAACATTGCATTACTCTTGCATTCACATCCCACTACCCGTCCTGGCCGGGGGCTGGGGCTGCAGGGCCCCCCCAGAAGAAAGTATTCTCAGGGCCCAACCCCATACCATCAAGAATGTCTAATAGGGTCTAATGGATCCCAGTGGCGGTGATTGGCTCCAAATGGACTTGTTTTCGCCTTTGGGGACCATTATGCTATTAGAGCCTGGGCCAACCAGAGGAGCTTCTGGTAGACCCGTCCGACCCTGGTCTTAGCCCCGTGCACCTCATACAAGAACCTGGGCCTCCTCTCGTTGGGGGGCCGTCTGCACATTCGTAGTCTGTATTTAGCACATGTGCTGTCGAGAAACAGAGCTAGAGAGAGAGAGATGGACCGTGATCTTCAGGAGCAGGATGCTCGGGTCGCAGGACCGTCTGGTGAATCGGTTTCCCTGCCATTCACACTGCTCTGGTTTATTTCAGCACAAGAGGCTCTCCAAGGAGGAGTGGGAAAAGACAAATCTCCCATGTAACAGACCAGTAGACAGGGCAAGTCCTTATTACATGTGTAACGAGAATCAGCCCTCATTTACTTCCATTTCCATCAGTTCTGTATGTACGGAGCAGTCATCAGTACTGTATGTATAATACTGTATATACGGAGCAGTCATCAGTACTGTACGTATAATACTGTATCAGTCATACTACTGTATATACGGAGCAGTCATACAGTACTCGGTATGTATAGTATATATGTATATACGGAGCAGTCATCAGTACTGTACGTATAATACTGTATGTACGGAGCAGTCATCAGTACTGTATGTATAATACTGTATATACGGAGCAGTCATCGGTACTGTATGTATAATACTGTATGTACGGAGCAGTCATCAGTACTGTATGTATAATACTGTATATACGGAGCAGTCATCGGTACTGTACTGTATGTATACTGTATATACGGGCAGTCATCAGTACTGTATGTATGTATCATAGTATGTATACGGAGGCAGTCATCAGTACTGTATGTATAATCATACTGTATGTACTGTATATACGGAGCAGTCATCAGTATGTATGTATAATACTGTATATCGGAGCAGTACATCATACAGTACTGTATGTATATACTGTATATACGGAGCAGTCATCAGTACTGTATGTATAATACTGTAATATATACGGAGCAGTCATCGTACTGTATGTATAATACTGTATAGTCATACTGTATGTACGGCAGCAGATCGTAGTATACTGTATGTACAGGTACTGTATGTATATATCATACTGTATGTATAATACTGTATGTACGGAGCAGTACATCAGTACTGTATGTATGTATAATACTGTATGTACGGAGCAGTCATGTACTGTATGTATAATACTGTATGTATATACGGAGCAGTCATCAGTACTGTATGTAATATACTGTATATACGGAGCAGTCATCGGTACTGTATGTATATACTGTATATACGGAGCAGTCATCGGTACTGTATGTATAATACTGTATATACGGAGCAGTCATCGTACTGTATGTATAATACTGTATATACGGAGCAGTCATCGGTACTGTATTGTATATACTTGTATATACGGAGCAGTCATCGTACTGTATGTATAATACCTGTATATACGGAGCATCATCGGTACTGTATGTATAATACTGTATATACGGAGCAGTCATCAGTACTGTATGTATAATACTGTATATACGGAGCAGTCATCAGTATACTGTATGTATAATACTGTATGTACGGAGCAGTCATCGGTACTGTATGTATAATACTGTATATACGGAGCAGTCATCGGTACTGTATGTATAATACTGTATGTACGGAGCAGTCATCAGTACTGTATGTATAATACTGTATATACGGAGCAGTCATCGTACGTATATAATCTGTAGTGCATCAGTATGTATGTATAATACTGTATGTACGGAGTCAGTCATCGGTACTGTATGTATATAATATGTATATACGGAGCAGTCATCAGTACTGTGTATAATACTGTATACGGAGCAGTCAGGTACTGTAGTATCATACTGTATATACGGAGAGTCATGTACTGTATGTATGATACTGTATATACGGAGCAGTCATCGTACTGTATGTATAATACTGTATATGTACGGAGCAGTCATCGGTACTGTATGTATAATACTGTATATACGGAGCAGTCATCGGTACTGTATAGTATAAATACTGTATGTACGGAGCAGTCATCAGTACTGTATGTATAATACTGTATATACGGAGCAGTCATCGGTACTGTATGTATAAATACTGTAGTACGGAGCAGTCATCGGTACTGTATGTATAATACTGTATGTATACGGAGCAGTCATCGGTACTGTATGTATAATACTGTATGTACGGAGCAGTCATCGGTACTGTATGTATAATACTGTATGTACGGAGCAGTCATCAGTACTGTATGTATAATACTGTATACGGAGCAGTCATCGTACTGTATGTTAATACTGTATATACGGAGCAGTCATCGGTACTGTATGTATAATACTGTATATACGGAGCAGTCATCGGTACTGTATGTATAATACTGTATGTACGGAGCAGTCATCGGTACTGTATGTTAATACTGTATATACGGAGCAGTCATCGGTACTGTATGTATAATACTGTATATACGGAGCAGTCATCGGTACTGTATGTATAATATGTATATACGAGCATCATCGTACTGTATGTATAATACTGTAATATGTAGGAGCAGTCATCGGTACTGTATGTATAATACTGTATATACGGAGCAGTCATCAGTACTGTATGTATAATACTGTATGTACGGAGCAGTCATCGGTACTGTATGTATAATACTGTATATACGGAGCAGTCATCGGTACTGTATGTATAATACTGTATGTATGTACGGAGCAGTCATCGGTACTGTATGTATAATACTGTATGTACGGAGCAGTCATCAGTACTGTATGTATAATACTGTATATACGGAGCAGTCATCAGTACTGTATGTATAATACTGTATGTACGGAGCAGTCATCAGTACTGTATGTATAATACTGTATATACGGAGCAGTCATCAGTACTGTATGTATAATACTGTATGTATATACGGAGCAGTCATCGGTACTGTATGTATAATACTGTATGTACGGAGCAGTCATCGGTATGTATGTATAATACTGTATATATACGGAGCAGTCATCGGTACTGTATGTATAATACTGTATGTACGGAGCAGTCATCGGTACTGTATGTATAATACTGTATATACGGAGCAGTCATCGGTACTGTATGTATAATACTGTATATACGGAGCAGTCATCGGTACTGTATGTATATACTGTATATACGGAGCAGTCATCGGTACTGTATGTATAATACTGTATATACGGAGCAGTCATCAGTACTGTATGTATAATACTGTATATACGGAGCAGTCATCGGTACTGTATGTAGTAATACTGTATATACGGAGCCAGTCATCGGTACTGTATGTATAATACTGTATATACGGAGCAGTCATCGGTACTGTATGTATAATACTGTATATATACGGAGCAGTCATCAGTACTGTACTGTATTATAATACTGTATATACGGAGCAGTCATCGGTACTGTATGTATAATACTGTATATACGGAGCAGTCATCAGTACTGTATGTATAATACTGTATGTACGGAGCAGTCATCAGTACTGTATGTATAATACTGTATGTACGGAAGCAGTCATCGGTACTGTATGTATATACTGTATATACGGAGCAGTCATCAGTACTGTATGTATATACTGTATGTACGGAGCAGTCATCGGTACTGTATGTATAAATACTGTATATACGGAGCAGTCATCGTACTGTATGTATAATACTGTATGTACGGAGCAGTCATCAGTACTGTATGTATAATACTGTATATACGGAGCAGTCATCGGTACTGTATGTATAATACTGTATATACGGAGCAGTCATCAGTACTGTATGTATAATACTGTATATACGGAGCAGTCATCGGTACTGTATGTATAGCAATACTGTATGTATATACGGAGCAGTCATCGGTACTGTATGTATAATACTGTATATACGGAGCAGTCATCGTACTGTATGTATAATACTGTATATACGGAGCAGTCATCAGTACTCAGTATGTATAATACTGTATGTACGGAGCAGTCATCAGTACTGTATGTATAATACTGTATAATACTGTATATACGGAGCAGTCATCGGTACTGTATGTATAATACTGTATATATGTATGTACGGAGCAGTCATCGGTACTGTATGTATATAATACTGTATGTATATACGGAGCAGTCATCGGTACTGTATGTATAATACTGTATATATACGGAGCAGTCATCGGTACTGTATGTATAATACTGTATATACGGAGCAGTCATCGGTACTGTATGTATAATACTGTATATAGGGAGCAGTCATCGGTACTGTATGTATAATACTGTATGTACGGAGCAGTCATCAGTACTGTATGTATAATACTGTATGTACGGAGCAGTCATCGGTACTGTATGTATAATACTGTATAGTACTGTATATACGGAGCAGTCATCGGTACTGTATGTATAATACTGTATATACGGAGCAGTCATCGTACTGTATGTATAATACTGTATATACGGAGGCAGTCATCAGTACTGTATGTATAATACTGTATATACGGAGCAGTCATCAGTACTGTATTGTATAATACTGTATATACTGTATGTACGGAGCAGTCATCGTAGTACTGTATGTATAATACTGTATATACGGAGCAGTCATCGGTACTGTATGTATAATACTGTATATACGGAGCAGTCATCGGTACTGTATGTATAATACTGTATATACGGAGCAGTCATCGGTACTGTATGTATAATACTGTATGTACGGAGCAGTCATCGGTACTGTATGTATAATACTGTATATAGGGAGCAGTCATCGGTACTGTATGTATAATACTGTATATACGGAGCAGTCATCGGTACTGTATGTATAATACTGTATGTACGGAGCAGTCATCGGTACTGTATGTATAATACTGTATGTACGGAGCAGTCATCAGTACTGTATGTATAATACTGTATATACGAGCAGTCATCAGTACTGATGTATAAACTTATACGGAGCAGTCATCGTACGTATTATATACTGTATATACGGAGCAGTCATCGGTACTGTATGTATAATACTGTATATACGGAGCAGTCATCAGTACTGTATGTATATAATACTGTATGTACGGAGCAGTCATCAGTACTGTATGTATAATACTGTATATAGGGAGCAGTCATCGGTACTGTATGTATAATACTGTATATACGGAGCAGTCATCAGTACTGTATGTATAATACTGTATATAGGGAGCAGTCATCAGTACTGTATGTATAATACTGTATGTAGGGAGCAGTCATCAGTACTGTATGTATAATACTGTATGTAGGGAGCAGTCATCGGTACTGTATGTATAATACTGTATATACGGAGCAGTCATCAGTACTGTATGTATAATACTGTATATACGGGAGCAGTCATCGTACTGTATGTATAATACTGTATATACGGGAGCAGTCATCAGTACGTATGTAATACTGTATACGGAGCATCATCGTACTGTATTAATACTGTATACGGACAGTCATCAGTACTGTATGTATAAATACTGTATGTACGGAAGCAGTCATCGGTACTTGTATGTATAATACATGTATATACGGAGCAGTCATCGGTACTGTATGTATAATACTGTATGTACGGAGCAGTCATCGGTACTGTATGTATAATACTGTATGTTACGGAGCAGTCATCGGTACTGTATGTATGTATAATACTGTATGTACGGAGCAGTCATCGGTACTGTATGTATAATACTGTATGTACGGAGCAGTCATCGGTACGTATGTACTGTATGTATAATACTGTATGTACTGTATATACGTCAGTCAGCTGTATGTATAATACATGTACGGAGCATCAGTACTGTATGTATAATACTGTATATACGGAGCAGTCATCGGTACTGTATGTATAATACTGTATATACGGAGCAGTCATCAGTACTGTATGTATAATACTGTATATACGGAGCAGTCATCGGTACTGTATGTATAATACTGTATGTACGGAGCAGTCATCAGTACTGTATGTATAATACTGTATATAGGGAGCAGTCATCAGTACTGTATGTATAATACTGTATATACGGAGCAGTCATCGTACTGTATGTATAATACTGTATATACGGAGCAGTCATCGGTACTGTATGTATAATACTGTATATACGGAGCAGTCATCGGTACTGTATGTATAATACTGTATATACGGAGCAGTCATCAGTACTGTATGTATAATACTGTATATACGGAGCAGTCATCGGTACTGTATGTATGTATAATACTGTATATACGGAGCAGTCATCGGTACTGTATGTATAATACTGTATATACGGAGCAGTCATCGGTACTGTATGTATAATACTGTATGTACGGAGCAGTCATCGGTACTGTATGTATAATACTGTATGTACGGACGGAGGTCATCGGTACTGTATGTATAATACTGTATATACGGAGCAGTCATCGGTACTGTATGTATAATACTGTATGTACGGAGCAGTCAGTCATCGTACTGTATGTATATATACTGTATATACGGAGCAGTCATCGTACTGTATGTATAATACTGTATGTTACGGAGCAGTCATCGGTATATACTGTATGTATAATACTGTATATACGGAGCAGTCATCGGTACTGTATGTATAATACTGTATATACGGAGCAGTCATCGGTACTGTATGTATAATACTGTATATACGGAGCAGTCATCAGTACTGTATGTGTATAATACTGTATATACGGGAGCAGTCATCGGTACTGTATGTATAATACTGTATATACGGAGCAGTCATCGGTACTGTATATAATACTGTATAAACTGTATATACGGGAGCAGTCATCGGTACTGTATGTATAATACTGTATGTACGGAGCAGTCATCGGTACTGTATGTATAATACTGTATGTACGGAGCAGTCATCGGTACTGTATGTATAATACTGTATATACGGAGCAGTCATCGGTACTGTATGTATAATACTGTATATACGGAGCAGTCATCGGTACTGTATGTATAATACTGTATATACGGAGCAGTCATCGGTACTGTATGTATAATAATGTATATATGGAGCAGTCATCGGTACTGTATGTATAATACTGTATATACGGAGCAGTCATCAGTACTGTATGTATAATACTGTATGTACGGAGCAGTCATCGGTAACCGTATGTATAATACTGTATATACGGAGCAGTCATCAGTACTGTATGTATAATACTGTATATACGGAGCAGTCATCGGTACTGTATGTATAATACTGTATATACGGAGCAGTCATCGTACTGTATGTATAATACTGTATGTACGGAGCAGTCATCGGTACTGTATGTATAATACTGTATGTACGGAGCAGTCATCGGTACTGTAACGTATAATACTGTATGTACGGAGCAGTCATCAGTACTGTATGTATAATTCTGTATATACGGAGCAGTTCATCGTACTGTATGTATAATACTGTATATACGGAGCAGTCATCGGTACTTTGTATGTATAATACTGTATGTACGGAGCAGTCATCGGTACTGTATGTATAATACTGTTATACGGAGCAGTCATCGGTACTGTATGTATAATACTGTATATACGGAGCAGTCATCGGTACTGTATGTATAATACTGTATATACGGAGCAGTCATCGGTACTGTATGTATAATACTGTATGTACGGAGCAGTCATCGGTACTGTATGTATAATACTGTATGTACGGAGCAGTCATCGGTACTGTATGTATAATACTGTATATACGGAGCAGTCATCAGTACCGTATGTATAATACTGTATATACGGAGCAGTCATCAGTACTGTATGTATAATACTGTATGTACGGAGCAGTCATCAGTACTGTATGTATAATACTGTATATACGGAGCAGTCATCAGTACTGTATGTATAATACTGTATATACGGAGCAGTCATCAGTACTGTATGTATAATACTGTATATACGGAGCAGTCATCGGTACTGTATGTATAATACTGTATATACGGAGCAGTCATCGGTACTGTATGTATAATACTGTATATACGGAGCAGTCATCGGTACCGTATGTATAATACTGTATGTACGGAGCAGTCATCAGTACCGTATGTATAATACTGTATATACGGAGCAGTCATCGGTACTGTATGTATAATACTGTATGTACGGAGCAGTCATCGGTACTGTATGTATAATACTGTATACACGGAGCAGTCATCGGTACTGTATGTATAATACTGTATATATACGGAGCAGTCATCAGTACTGTATGTATAATACTGTATGTACGGAGCAGTCATCAGTACTGTATGTATAATACTGTATATAGGGAGCAGTCATCAGTACTGTATGTATAATACCGTATGTACGGAGCAGTCATCAGTACTGTATGTATAATACTGTATGTACGGAGCAGTCATCAGTACTGTATGTATAATACTGTATATACGGAGCAGTCATCAGTACTGTATGTATAATACTGTATATACGGAGCAGTCATCAGTTCTGTATGTATAATACTGTATATACGGAGCAGTCATCAGTACTGTATGTATAATACTGTATGTACGGAGCAGTCATCAGTTCTGTATGTATAATACTGTATGTACGGAGCAGTCATCAGTACTGTATGTATAATACTGTATGTATGGAGCAGTCATCAGTTCTGTATGTGACCAAACGCCCGTCAGTGGGATCGGTCTTATTATTGATCCCCGCTTACACAAGGCAATGTGCTGCAGACACCGGATGCGTTTAAAGGGGGGGCCCCATGAAAATTATTCTGTGATTTCCAAACCAGCTCCTGGGTCTGAATACTTTTATAATTGCATGTAATTTTAAAATTTAGTATAGCCACTGATCATTTAATGAAATCGGTATAGCGCCACCTGCTGTTTGATCTTTTTCTTCTCTGTCCACCTTACTGAGGTGGTCGCACATGCTCAGTTCCATTCTTCAATTCCCTTATGAGCGGTTATAGCAGAAGAGCCGCTGCACAAAGGACATGCCTCCTGAACTGTGATAAAAAGAGAGCCACAGCAGAAAGGACACGCTCCCTACACTGCAGCAGAAAGGACACCCTCCCTACACTGCAGCAGAAAGGACACCCTCCCTACACTGCAGCAGAAAGGACACCCTCCCTACACTGCAGTAAAGAAGACACGCCATCTGAGTTGTTATAGGGCAAAAGCTGCAGCAAAAAGGACATGTCCCCTGAGCTGCCAGCTTGAACTAAAGTTCATATGAATGTGTGGCAAATTATTGGCCAGTGTTAAAAGGGCCTTGAAGGGGAGCTCCAGCTTTTTACACAGTTTGGCTCCTCCTCCAACTCTGGACCTGCTTCCCATGGCTCGGTTGTGACTCCTTCGGCCCGGTCCCCATGTGTAATCTTCTGGCTGCTGCAGCCAACGACTACACAGCATTGACGTGTGCCCCCTCAAACAACACATGACCCAGTGATGCGCCTCTCAGAGGACACGTCCCCGCTGCGGCCAGTCAATAGCAGGAGCGCCACACGTGACCCGTATCCATGATGGAATCGTACAAGTGGGGACCGGATACCAGAGAACACAAAAAGTATTAAAGCCATATTCACATTTGTGTACTTTGGTCATCTATCTAGAAGATCAGCGCGTCCTTCCGGTCGTCCTAGACGTGTCTTACAAATCCTGACGCAAACTACACAAGTGTGAATGAGGCCAAAGCGGCCGTGCCAGGTGTTCTGAAGGAAATGGCAGATCTAGGGATTAATTTTATCAAATGATCACAAATTTTACTTCTTGTTTTTTGAATAATTCAAACTCTTGATCTGTTCACATCTTAAAGAATCAGAAGTTTCTGCAAGGTGCCCTTACTTCTCCACGAAGGTCATGAAAGTAGGAATACAGTAATAAGACGCCAGGTTCACTGTGACGAGGCGTTTCCTCAGGTAAATATCATCAGATTGGCAGCCAGATCCAAAAAATAAACTCTGTCATAAGTGTCTGAGGTGAAGGATCTTTTTGCTCTTACAGCATTTCCCACATTGGAACAAGTGTAGGTTTTCTTCTCTGTGTGAATTCTCCGATGAGATTCAAAATGCGATTGCCTCATAAAACATTTTCCACATACCACAACATCAAAATGTCTTCTCCCCCGCGTGACGTCGCTCGTGTTTAACAAGACTCGATCTATTCGTAAAGCACTTCCCGCACACCGAACATGAATACGGCTTCTCTCCTGTGTGAATTCTCTCATGTTTGGCAAGGTCCGATTTATTAGTGCAGAGCTTTCCACACACTGAACACGATAACAGCTTCTCCCCCGTGTGAATTCTCACGTGTTTAACAAGACTTGATTTACCCGTAAAGCACTTCCCACAGAGTGAACATGAAAATGGCTTCTCTCCTGTGTGAGTTCTCTCATGTATAACCAGATTGGATTTACCCGTAAAGAATTTCCCACACACTGAACACGATAACAGCTTCTCCCCTGTGTGAATTCTCTCGTGTATGACGAGACTCGATTTATCGGTAAAGCACTTCCCGCAAATGGAACATGAAAATGGTTTCTCTCCTGTGTGAGTTCTCTCATGTATAACAAGATGTGATTTCTGGTTAAAACATTTTCCGCACTCTGAACAGGAAAACGGCTTCACCCCTGTGTGAGTTCTCGCATGTGTCACAAGATGTGCTTTCTGATAAAAACACTTCCCACACTCTGAACATGAAAATGGCTTCTCTCCCGTGTGAATTCTCTGATGTTTCACAAGATTGGATTTTTTTGTAAAACACTTCCCGCACTGAGGACATGAAAACGGCTTGTCTCCCGTGTGACTTCCTTCGTGTGTTACAAGATTTGATTTATCTGTGAAACACTTCCCACATTCTGAACACGGAGGTGGTTTCTCCCCTGTGTGAATTCTCTGATGTTTAACAAGAACCGTTTCCCAATTAAAACACTTCCCACATCGAAAACAAGCATTCTGGTTCTCTCCCGTGCGGCTTCTCTCGTGGTGATCGAGGCCTGATTTCTCGGTAAAGCATTTCCCACATTCAGAACAGGAATATGGCTTCTCCCCTGTGTGAATTCTTTCATCTCCTTCCTGACCAATTTGTGCGGAGACAGTCTTTGATGTGTCGGGAGAAGGCTCCTCATGGGGAGTATATGAGGGATCGGGACGGTGGAGTACTGGATGTACATTAAAGGGAGTGAGAACTTCTTCTGAGGGGCGCTCCACGATATCTTCATCTTCTACTTTACAATTCAGAGGCAACAGGAAGTTGTCTGTTAGGATTAAAATGGATTTTGTAATTGTTATTCCAGCCCACAAAGTAAAAAAGACAAAAACAAAACAAAAAAAACGTATAAGGAACCTAGGTCGGCATGACGATCTTGGCCATGACACGTAGTGTGCGGCTGAAGATTGTAATATGCTACGTCGCGGCACAGTGAAAGTGAACCTTGAGTCTTGAGAAAGACTAAAGAAATCCAACCAAAGAAGACAAATCATCCACGGCACTTAGCGGAAATCTTTACGGCAGCCTTTACTGGAAAGCGTTTATGTGCAGAAAGAGACGGGATACAAACTCAGCGCTCAGTCCACGGCCGTGTCCACGATGCCTGGTGTAGTGTCGTGACTCCATTCACTTTCACTATACTTCGATATAGCATCTTCAGGGGCACGATGGGGGTTGCAGCCAAGATCGCCCTGTAGGCCCAGCCTTAATCAGACAAGCAATTTTTTTGAACCAAAGCCAGAACTGGATCCAACGTGAGATTGTGGAAGTGTGGATTGTGGACCGTGATCCACCTCCACTGTTATCAACAGGAAACCTGTGCAGTAGTTTATATATGTTATGGGGGAAAAAAAAGTGGCGTTTCACTTCTTGGCGTGCAAACCCTGTCAGTTTCAGGTTTTACGTGGATTTACGAGAAATAGGATGTAACGTAATGGAAGGACCTGGATTTCTCCTTCCAGCTGCCTCCACTTATGGCTGTTGTTCAAAAACTGCATAAAATCTTGCACCTGTGATTCCAGGCTTAAAGGGATTGTCCGGGCTATTACTATTGATGACCTATCCTCATGTTCCCTGTGCGTACTCCAATTTGTGTCATGCTGGTTTCATCTTCTATCCCACACCCCTCATCTCAGCTGAAGACTTCGCCTCATATTTCTAAGATAGCATTGACAAAATCTGTGAAAGCTTCAAACAATTACCCCCCATAGCTGCCCAGTGCTCCTCCTACATAACCCAGTTCACCGCTGTCACAGAAGAAAAGCTCTCACCTGCAATCCGGCTTCAGACCCAATCACTGCACTGAATCCGCCCTAACCTCCTGAACCTGTCCTCTGCCTTCTACATTACTCTGTACTCCTCCTCCTGGACCTGTCCTCTGCCTTCTACATTACTCTGTACTCCTCCTCCTGGACCTGTCCTCTGCCTTCTACATTACTCTGTACTCCTCCCCCTGGACCTGTCCTCTGCCTTCTACATTACTCTGTACTCCTCCTCCTGGAACCTGTCCTCTGCCTTCTACGTTACTCTGTACTCCTCCTCCTGGACCTGTCCTCTGCCTTCTACATTACTCTGTGCTCCTCCTCCTGGACCTGTCCTCTGCCTTCTACATTACTCTGTGCTCCTCCTCCTGGACCTGTCCTCTGCCTTCTACATTACTCTGTACTCCTCCTCCTGGACCTGTCCTCTGCCTTCTACATTACTCTGTACTCCTCCTCCTGGACCTGTCCTCTGCCTTCTACATTACTCTGTGCTCCTCCTCCTGGACCTGTCCTCTGCCTTCTACATTCTCTGTACTCCTCCTCCGGACCTGTCCTCTGCCTTCTACATTACTCTGTACTCCTCCTCCTGGACCTGTCCTCTGCCTTCTACATTACTCTGTACTCCTCCTCCTGGACCTGTCCTCTGCCTTCTACATTACTCTGTCCTCCTCCTAGACCTGTCCTCTGCCTTCTACATTACTCTGTCCTCCTCTAGACCTGTCCTCTGTCTTCTACATTACTCTGTGCTCCTCCTTCTAGACATGTCCTCTGCCTTCTACATTACTCTGTCCTCCTCCTCCTAGACCTGTCCTCTGCCTTCTACGTTACTCTGTACTCCTCCTCCTCCTACTAGACCTGTCCTCTGCTTCTACGTTACTCTGTCCTCCTCCTCCTACTAGACCTGTCCTCTGTCTTCTACATTACTCTGTGCTCCTCCTTCTAGATCTGTTCTCTGCCTTCTACGTTACTCTGTCCTCCTCCTCCTTCTAGACCTGTCCTCTGCCTTCTACATTACTCTGTCCTCCTACTCCTAGACCTGTCCTCTGCCTTCTACATTACTCTGTGCTCCTCCCCCTGGACCTGTCCTCTGCCTTCTACATTACTCTGTCCTCCTCATCCTGAATCTGTCCTCTGCCTTCTACATTACTCTGTACTCCTCCTCCTGGACCTGTCCTCTGCCTTCTACATTACTCTGTGCTCCTCCTCCTGGACCTGTCCTCTGCCTTCTACATTACTCTGTGCTCCTCCTCCTGGACCTGTCCTCTGCCTTCTACATTACTCTGCCCTCCTCCTGGACCTGTCCCCTGTCTTCTACATTACTCTGCCCTCCTCCTGGACCTGTCCTCTGCCTTCTACATTACTCTGTACTCCTCCTCCTGGACCTGTCCTCTGCCTTCTACATTACTCTGTCCTCCTCCTCACCCTGGACCTGTCCTCTGCCTTCTACATTACTCTGTGCTCCTCCTGGACCTGTCCTCTGCCTTCTACATTACTCTGTGCTCCTCCTCCTTGACCTCTTACTATTTGCTCCTCCTCCTTGACCTGTCCTCTACCTTCTACATTACTCTGTGCTCCTCCTCCTTGACCTCTTACTATTTGCTCCTCCTCCTTAACCTGTCCTCTGTCTTCTACATTACTCTGTGCTCCTCCTCCTGGACCTGTCCTCTGCCTTCTACATTACTCTGTCCTCCTCCTCACCCTGGACCTGTCCTCTGCCTTCTACATTACTCTGTGCTCCTCCTCCTGGACCTGTCCTCTGCCTTCTACATTACTCTGTCCTCCTCCTCCTCCTGGACCTGTCCTCTGTCTTCTACATTACTCTGTGCTCCTCCTCCATGACCAGTCCTCTGCCTTCTACATTACTCTGTGCTCCTCCTCCATGACCAGTCCTCTGCCTTCTACATTACTCTGTGCTCCTCCTCCTGGACCTGTCCTCTGCCTTCTACATTACTCTGTGCTCCTCCCCCTGGACCTGTCCTCTGCCTTCTACATTACTCTGTGCTCCTCCCCCTGGACCTGTCCTCTACATTACTCTGTGCTCCTCCTCCTGGACCTGTCCTCTGCCTTCTACATTACTCTGTGCTCCTCCTCCTGGACCTGTCCTCTGCCTTCTACATTACTCTGTGCTCCTCCCCCTGGACCTGTCCTCTGCCTTCTACATTACTCTGTGCTCCTCCCCCTGGACCTGTCCTCTACATTACTCTGTGCTCCTCCTCCTGGACCTGTCCTCTGCCTTCTACATTACTCTGTACTCCTCCTCCTGGACCTGTCCTCTGCCTTCTACATTACTCTGTCCTCCTCCTCACCCTGTACCTGTCCTCTGCCTTCTACATTACTCTGTCCTCCTCCTCACCCTGTACCTGTCCTCTGCCTTCTACATTACTCTGTCCTCCTCCTCACCCTGGACCTGTCCTCTGCCTTCTACATTACTCTGTCCTACTCCTCACCCTGGACCTGTCCTCTGCCTTCTACATTACTCTGTCCTCCTCCTGGACCTGTCCTCTGCCTTCTACATTACTCTGTCCTCCTCCTCACCCTGTACCTGTCCTCTGCCTTCTACATTACTCTGTCCTCCTCCTCACCCTGTACCTGTCCTCTGCCTTCTACATTACTCTGTCCTCCTCCTCACCCTGGACCTGTCCTCTGCCTTCTACATTACTCTGTCCTACTCCTCACCCTGGACCTGTCCTCTGCCTTCTACATTACTCTGTCCTCCTCCTCACCCTGGACCTGTCCTCTGCCTTCTACATTACTCTGTGCTCCTCCTGGACCTGTCCTCTGCCTTCTACATTACTCTGTGCTCCTCATCCTTGACCTCTTACTCTGTGCTCCTCCTCCTTGACCTGTCCTCTGCCTTCTACATTACTCTGTGCTCCTCCTCCTTGACCTGTCCTCTGCCTTCTACATTACTCTGTGCTCCTCCTCCTGGACTTGTCCTCTGTCTTCTACATTACTCTGTGTTCCTCCTCCTTAACCTGTCCTCTGCCTTCTACATTACCCTGTGCTCCTCCTCCATGACCAGTCCTCTGCCTTCTACATTACTCTGTGCTCCTCCTCCATGACCAGTCCTCTGTCGTTTACAGAGTGTGGACCACTCTCTCCTCCTACAAACCCTCCCTTCTCTCGGCATCAGAGACCTGGCCCTCTGCTGGATCTCCTCGTACCTCACCAACAGAACCTTCAGCGTCTCCCGTTCATACACCACCTCCTCCTCACGCCCCTTCTCTGTTGGTGTCCCTCAAGGCTCTGTCCTGGGTCTCCTATTTTTCTCCATTTATACATTCGGCCTAGGACAGCTCAGAGTCCCATGGCTTCCAATACCAGCTCTATGCTGACGACGCTCAGACCTCTCTGGTCCAGATGTCACTTCCCACCTATCCAGAATCCCAGAGTGTCTGTCAGCAATATCTTCATTATTCTCTTCCTGCTTCCTAAAACTCAACAGGAGGAAAACTGAACTCATTGTCTTTCCCCCATGTCACTCAGCCCCCCCTGTCTGACCTGACCATCACAGTTAATAGCACCCGCGTGTGCGCAGTGATTAGAAGATGGAGAATCCTGGCCCCGGATCATGTGACCGGCTCTAGCCCGCTCCATTGGTTACTTTTAGGCTCAGAATAAGCTCCGTAAGCGTGAAATGCATCAGCAAAAGGACATGATGGAGCCTTCATCTATTCTCAGTAAACGTTCTGATGGTGCTGGATCCAACAAACCTTCTTTAACCTGAGGTCTGAGGTCCGCTTTGCCTCAGATTCTGCCACAGGACTTTGTATCTCTGCTGGCTTTGGGGGAGCTGTATCGTTTTGCTTTAAGATGGCTCCTCACCTTAAAGGGGTTATCCCATGAAAAGATCTATCACCTGAACACAGAGTAGGTGGGGACCTGACCACTGACGGGGCCCCCAGCGATCCTGACAACATGGGGTCCCCTCGGTGAATGGAACCTCTCCATCCACTTCTAGGGGAGCAATGTCCATGTTATGTTGGACTGACGCACACCGCCGCCTCATGCAGAGGGGACTCAGGACCCTTCAATCTCGCTGATAACCTCCTTTGAATTCCCTCTGAAGTCCATTACTCCATACCTGTGGTCACACCTGTCGGACTGTCCTCCGCCATGCTGCTCATACACAGGGAATCGCCCGTCATCCTCTCGTCTTCATCCTCCACTTTAATATCAGTCAGATCGTCTCCCTGTAACAATTCAGTAGACATACAGCAGACCAGGAGGAATCTAAGAGACCCCACAATCCATGACCCCTCCATGACTGCAGGACCCCCTATATAGATGTGTATAGGGCTCAGCTCCATCTACCTGAGGGTTCTCTGGGAGCTTCTCCTCTGGACAGTCCTGGGAATACAGAGGACGGGGACATCTCTCGGGGGGGGTCCTTTCTATCTGTCCACCTGTAGGAAACACAAAGGTTGTTAGGTGTGATGATCAGATGATGGGAGTAGTATCTAAGTGACCCTCACAACAGACATTCAAGTCTCCTCCTTACACTGCGGACCGGCCATGAATCCCGTCTCCTCCTCTTCATCTACAACCACAACCTTAATATCGAGGAGATCTTCCTCCTAAACAGACAAGGAACAGGTAAAATGATCTTTGGTTCAATCCATTTAGGGTCAGATGTTGGCGTCACCGACCTGATGATTCTGATGCTGGGAGTAGAGAGGACGGGGACATCTCTCTGGTGGACGTTTCCTGCTGGATCCATCTGTGGAGACACAAGCCCTGGTGACTACGTGACCTCCTGCCTAGAGACCAGATGCTTCTCTCAGTCACCCCACAGAGAAGGCCTGGGGCTGCGGTAATATCCATGGGAGCTCTCAGGAGAAATCCATTGTGAACAGGTGGAGAAGGCGCAAACATTTACTGTTTTTCTGTAAGGTCCCTAAAATATTGTGAGGGAGAGATGGCCTCCAGGAACCCTGAACAGCCCCATGAAGAAAGATTCAACCATTACTGCAAACAGCAACAGAACAGGAGCAGCAGGGGAGCGGGGAGGTAACGGTGATTTTACTTTTCAACCCATTCTGAGCCATATGTCCCCTGTTTTTCTGTAAAACCCTGTTATAGAAATATCCTCTTACCCGGTGATGTCAGAGGCCGGGGCGCCTCCATCATGGCCTCCTTGTACAGATCCTTGTGTCCTTCTATATACTCCCACTCCTCCATGGAGAAATAGACAGTGACATCCTGACACCTTATAGGAACCTGACAACACAATGACACCGTCATCACCCAGACCCCTCCAGTGCTGTTACTGGAGAATTTCCCAGCATTCCCAGCAGTGTCACCTCTCCAGTCAGCAGCTCCATCATCTTGTGGGTGAGTTCTAGGATCTTCTGCTCATGTATCAGGGGCTGAGGCTCTGTGATGGGGTGAGGGGTCCTGCTCCGCCCTCCTGACTCCTGGAGATGGATGATGGGAGTCACACAGTCCCCCGATGTCTTCTTCACTATTGTGTACTCCTGTGGAGGGACAGACACTGAGAAATATCATCATATACGCGGTATACCCCGAGAGACCGAGTAACGGCACATTCCCCATCCCCCTCATTACAGGACAACAGGCGTGGAAGTATCACTGCTAACCTGACACTATGGAAGACTTCCATCATCAGATCCTCCTGAAGACCTTACCTTCTCATGGCTCCTACAACATGACTATTGGTCACTGGTCACATGACACATCACTCACCATATTGGGGGCTGATCTTCAGGTTCTCCATCACTTGGAAGGTCTGGAGGCCGTTTTACAGGACCCTGGACTCTTCCTATCACTTCCTATGATGGATTCTCCTTCCCGATGTCTGACTTGTTACAGAATACAATAAAGAGGAGAGAAATCTAGAAAAGTTTACCTCTCCGCTCAGCAGGGAGATGATCTCCAAGGTGAGGTCTAATATTCTTCTGCTGATCTCCTTCCTGTCCATCCTTGGTGGTCATTCAGGAGAAGAGGAGAGAACTGGAGGAGCTGGAGGCTTCTAGTACTGCAGGCGCCTTTATGAGAAGAGGAGAGGAAATCATCCAGGGGACAAGACCAGATGTCACCTCCAGAACCGCACTTCCTGAGCCTGGAGGGGCCCCGCTTCTCAGAGCCCCCACCACATGGATTCCAGGGGCCCCAACATGGAGGTTTCTGGTGGCTCCACAGGAGATAAATGTCTATAGATCCAGGTCTGGGACTCACAACTCCATGTAGAACCGAGGTCTCCAATCCCGTCCTGTGAGGCAGAGACCGATCCAGGAGGAGAACGAGGCGGCCGTGCAGGTTCAGGAGCTCCAGGTAGGTGGACACCTCATTCTCCATCTGGATGCTCGCCAGGAGGGTTGTACAAAGAGGTTCTGCAGCAGCTGAGGTCCGCAGTATATTTAAAGAGAACCTGTCATACTAAAAAGTGCAGTGTGATGACGCAAGCTTGGCGACTGTGCCCCTAATCGCGGTGGACGCCGTACTGCTGCACAGGCTGGGATCAGGGCAGACATAGAAGAAAAGACAGCGACCAGCGATACTGGAGATCAGCGGGAACGGCCATGAACGACGAGACCTCAGGTGCCGGAACGGAAGGAAGATGGAGGATGTGGTGCTGAAGCGAGCAGATATTAGTATGGGGAAGGGGGGATAGTGGTCATACGAACGGCATCCACCAACAGCATTACGGCAGCCTCAGATCTGCACCAAAAGTCCTTGCCTCCGAATAAATCTGGAGCATCTGCAACGACCGGTGAGGAAAACTAATCAGCGCCATGTTCAGGTTTTCCTTCTAATGAACCCGACTACAGCCGCAGGCCACGCCCACTTTTCTAACTTGACGAGTGATAAGAAAAAAAAAATCACAAAGTTTCACGCAAATCTGTCACAAGTCGTCAGCGGCAAATATTTTTTGGAACAGTTTAGACCAAAAACTGCAGCAAACTGCTGAGTACCCGGGGGCCACGCGGCAGAACTGACATGGCGGCCACTGAATTTATTACAGGGTTTGACATTGCCTGCACTGTACACTGAGCAGTCGCGGGATCTCGTCGTCTGCACCATTTTTGATAAACCGGGTGAATTGTGGAATCCAGCGTCGTTCCTGTTACATCCTGGATGAGATTCCTCTGCAGATCTCCTCTTACAATGGAAATACCCACAGTAAATCCCCCTGTAACAGGTCTGACCTCAGCCCTGGACTGTTCACGGATTTCTGTGTCTCTTAGGGAAAAAAACCTGCAGTTTTACCATCATTTCATCAATTGTGTAAAAAACGTAAAATAACTGCACAGAAAACCTCCTGTAACCTCACCTCAAGGCTGGATTCACACCTGGCGTTTTGCTACAGGTTTTGGAGATCTCCAGCAGTGACTACCAGACAAACTGCAGCTGATCCATTTGAATGGTTGAAGGACCTGCGAAGATGTGACAGTCATGTGATCAGTATGTGCGGGGGAGGAGCTTAGCAGTGGCGAGTGTGATAGGTTGTAGCCTAAGAAAATGGGATGATGTAAGGGTCACGTGATCAGTCACATGAGGGGGCGGGGTCTCGTAAGACCGTACTGTGTGAGGTTTATATGGAGAAGTGATGGCTTCAGCTTGGGAGCCCTAGAAATGCTGGGAGTCGTAGTTCTCTCTTCTTATACCCCCTCCATGTAATGTCCTGTGATATTACATAATAACAGCCTGGGCATGATGGGAGTAGTAGTTAATACCCCTCTCTGAATATCACATAACAACGGGCTGCACATGCTGGGGATTGTAGTTCTCCTATGCGCTTCCCTGTAATGTCCTCTGACATATAATAACAGGCAGAACATGCTGGGAGTTGTAGTCCTCTTATACCTCCTCCCTGTATTGTCCTCTGATATCACATAATAAAAGGCTGGAGATGCTGGGAGTTGTAGTTCTCCTATACCTCTCCCTGGACAACCGCCTGTTGTTCAGGAAGTCTGTGGTGTCCTGCCCATCACGGCACCATTGCCTCCTCAGTTCTGCTTTTCCCCTCCACAGCTTGAGTTTTGTTGCTGTATTCCACTGTGTCTACTCTGCTACATCACTCTGCTGTTCAGCTGATTTGGCTCTGCTGCACCAGCACCATCCATGAACCTCAAGAGCTGCTCTTCCAGACAAGCTGCTCAGAGGATCCTCCTCACCAGGTGAAGAAGAACAAGAACATGTCATATGCTGTATACACAAATACTAAAGCGGGCAGAGCGGGCACAGATGGCATCACTAAGCAGCCACACATGACATGACATGTCATGACCTGAACACCAACCACATGCAGAAGGCCGGTCATGCAGGGCCCTGTGGGAAAAACGTATGCTGCAAAAGAAAAAAAGAAAACCACCTGCTGGTGAGTCAGTGTCTGACCTCTAAAGGGAACCCGTCATCACCATACTAACGGCAGAATAAAGTAGAGATAGGTGAGCTGATTTCAGTGATCTGTCATTTATGAGCTAAAGGTAAGTGGTTGCCAAGAACCAACATCACAATCATTGCAGACTGGGCCTGGAAAAGAGTCCTGGCCACCTGAGAAGAGTCATGATTAGAGATGAGCGAGTACTAAAATGCTCGGGTGCTCGTTATTCGAGTCTAATTTTTCCCGATGCTCGGGTGCTCGTTTCGAATAACGAACCCCATTGAAGTCAATGGGAGACTCGAGCATTTTTGCAGGGGACCAAGGCTCTGCCTAGGGAAGGCTGGGTGAAAACCTGGAAACCTCAGAAAATGATGGAAACACCACGGAAATGGACAGGAAACAGCAGGAGCAGCATGCATGGATGCCTCTGAGGCTGCTTAATCCCACCATTACCCCAAATTCTCAGGCAACAGCCTGGTGGTTACCCTCATGGCCAATTGTGCTCACCCAGAC
>ONZH01020877.1:60000-105945 GCA_900303285.1 Rhinella marina | reverse complement strand
AAAAAAAAAATTCACGCAGTTTGCGCAAATAAAACTGGAATCTACAGATCAATACGGTATCTATAGACTGTGAGGTATATAGCAGGCTGATGAAATTTTTTTCCCAACTCACTGCACCGTGTATAACAGAGCAGTAAAATTCAACGGACAATATAGATACGCAGGTAAAATTATTTTCAGACCTATCCAAAAAAAATGTACGCAGTTTGCGCAAATAAAACTAGAATCTACAGATCAATAAGGTATCTATAGACTGTGAGGTATATAGCAGGCTGATGAAATGTGTACCCTAGTTACTGCACAGTCATGCACAGGAATATATCTGTTTACAGGTGTACCAGGCACAGCTCTGCACAGAATACAGGCTTACAGCATATACTGAATTTTTCTCACAGAATCAATTAGTTTTTAAAAGACTGTTGGGGCTTCCTATCCTGCACAGAATACAGGCTTACAGCATATACTGTATAGTTTTCTTCACAGAATCAATTAGTCTTTAAAAAGACTATTGTGGCTTCCTATCCTGCACAGAATACAGGCTTACAGTATATACTGTATACTGTTCTTCAGAGTAAAGTCTTTAAAAGGACTGTTGGGGCTTCCTAACCTAACTCCTAACTAACTGCTTGCTGCACACACTACACTAGCTAACACTGTCTGTCTCTTCTCCTTCCCAAAGCACAATGAGGCTGATGCTGCAGGTCCCTACCTTATGTAAATTTAGGTCACATGTCACTGCCAGCCAATCACTGCTACGGAGGTATAGGGGTTGTTACATCACAGCAGGCGTTCCCACAGGCTTCCCTTTGATGCTGATTGGCTGAAAAAAACTGGCATTTCAAACTTGCAGTGACGCACGAATAATCACGAGTCCGCACTGCTTCTGGATGCCGAGCCGAGCTGAAGCGGGCAATATTCGTGCGAATCACGAATATTGCCGCTTCGATTCGCTCATCACTAATTCAGACCCATTCAACTTGAATGGGTCTGTGATCCGTCCGCACCGCAAAAAAATAGAACATGCTCTATTTTTTTGCGGTGCGAAGGCACAGAGACAAATCAAGTGAATGGGTCCGCATCCGTGATTCGGTGAGCACATGGCCGGCACCCGCATATTGCAGCCTCACCGCTTGCAGGCCGCAATATGGGAATGGGAGGGCAACGGCCCTGTGCATGAGCCCTAAGGGCTCATACACGCAACCATATGTATTTCGGCGGTCCACAATACACTGATCCTCCCCTCCAAAAAAAATGGATGACATCCAATGGAGCCGCGGCTCCATTGTAACAATGCCTGTCCTTGTCCACAAAACAGACAAGAATAGGACATGTTCTATTTTTTTTTTGTGGAACAGACATGCAGGCAAACAAATGCGCACATTTTTCAAGCCTCATTGAAGTGTACGATTCCGCATACGGACCTGTAAAAAAAACGGAACTGAAACGGAAAAAAATATGTTCTTGTGCATGAGCCCTAAGCCAGATATCTCTGTCTGTAACACTACCATTTTCCCAAGATTTCCGGTTCAACATCTCTTGAGCAGATCTATATTTTCTTTCTCACAAATAATCCATTGCCAAATCCTGCCACCGTCACTAAAAACCAATCCAAAATGTTGGTAAGTACGCCATAATAAAGATAGCAGGTTGATGTTTCTGTGCAGCTCTCTGTTACTCGTTACACTGGTTGCTCATTTCTAATTCAAAACTCTCCTACTAGTTATACATCTTTGCTCTTGTCTCCATCTCCCAATCCACTCATACTCTCCATTCAGCTAATGACCTCCGACTTTAATCTGTAAGATTTCTCACATCTGCACTTATTTTGTGGAACTCACTGCCCTTTTGCACCTTTTGACTTGCTCTTAACATTCCCAGTTTGAAAAAGGGTCTGCTACCAAATGAAAATAATTGAGATATGTATATATTCCTGTTGGCCATGCTTCCCTGAGCATGCCATACTTGCTGTTATGTGCCCTGATAGTTGTGGCGCCACATATGTTAGTTCAAAGTGACTAATCACAGAGGTAGGGCTAGTCACTTCTCTACTTTGTGACGATCTCTGTCACACAGCATCATGTTACAGTGTGATCTCGCGAGAAGTTGGACTTCTTGCAAGACCGTGCTGCATCATAGCTTCCAACAGTACAGGGTCTCACTTACACAAGAGTGACACACTGCCGCAGAGATGAGTCCAGTTTCCCATTCAAATGAATGGGGCCCAGCTGCAATAACAAGCACAGCCACCATGCAATTGATGGCACTGTGCTTGGTAAGCTGTGAGGAGGCCACGGCACTCACTGAAGTTCCATCGCCTCCTAAAACAGCTACTGGAGTGACGCACAGCCTGGCTACAGCCTTGAGGAGGCATGGCCTAGAGAACCAGAGTTGTGCGCACTTGCCACTCTTAGGATGCCTTCACACATGGCTAATTTTGTGGCAGAAAATACCATGACAGAAAACCAGTTCCATTCACCTTAATGGGGCTTGTAGAAATCCATGAGCTTGTTGCCCCATTCACATGAATGGAAGTAATTTTCAGCGCAGAATTTTCTGCCACAGAATCTGTCGCATGTGAATGCACCCTTAGGCCCCAGGCCTGAGCCAGCCTGTGTGCAGTGCGCGGCCTGGAACTGAATGAAGGCCGTGTACTTTGTACCATTCCACCATCACCATTTAGTGAATCATTAAATGAACTGCAATAGCAAGTTCATTCACTTTGCTGTAGACAGTGCGTTGTCTACAGCAAAGTGAATGTCATTGTCTGTAACAGTGCACCGGTAGCCAGGCTCCACCTTGCATTTTTGCACCCAGGGCAACCACCCCTCTGGCCCCCCACACTACACCACTGGCAATGTATGTTGGTGTTTTTTAAAAGCACATTTTTCCCATGAAGCTCTTCAGAGGAAGTGACACTTCAGGTGGAGGGTACATACTTTCCCCTTAAAAAAAATAAAAATAAAAATTGCCAGGCATGCAAAAAATGCCATGAAAAACTCCAAATAGTAAAACACTACATGGGTAAAACGACAGAAAAAAAGTGCTTTTTTGAGCGCCATTTTCTTTTTGTTCAATAAGCGTCAGGGATAAAACTGTGTTTGGTGTCACACATAGGTTTTTTTAGTGTCTTGGTGTTTTGGGTTTACAGTTTTTGGTGGATGGGAGCCAATGGGAAACTTTTAGGCCAGTTTTTTTGCTAAATGGCTTTTTTTTCTTTTTTTCTAAATTGCAGCATGCTCTGGATGTGAGCTTTTTTTCAGGAGACTTTTCTATTGGGGAAAAAAAGCACACAAAAATTTAATTACCGGTAGTTACCTTTTGTGTAACAAAAAAAACCCCACTTGAATAAAAAGTCAGATTTTCTTGACATTTTTTATAAGCCAAAAAAGTATTACAAAAAAAAGACTGTCTGGGGCACCATTATGTTGCATAGAACTTTTTACACTTGATATTAAACTTGATTTTGTAGTTTTTAAATGAGCACATGTAATAAGTAAAGTTGCCAGTAGATGGCAGTGAAAATTATGGATTTATTTAAAGGCAAATTTACTTTCTCTGTAATATGTCATGGACGACTGATATGCTTATCTTTTTTTTATATCATTACTCGATAACTTTGACGCTTTTACCGTAATAACCCTCAGATTTAATTTCTTTTGGTTCAAATTAGGGCTGGGCGATTAATCGAATTAATTCGATTAATTCGCCCATTGCAAGCCTCACGATTTTATTTTTTAGGAAAATCGTGAATTTGTTTTTTGCCCCAGAAGTATCTTTCACAGTGTGATGTGGGCAGTACCAAGTGGGGGAGGGGAGAAGGAAACCATCTCTTCCAAATTCACTTCACTGTGCCCTGCACTCAGCAGTGTAGCGGAGAGCGACTCCGGCTACCGTAACCTGCGTGTTTGGCTCAGATGCTCCTGCCTCACCAACCTGTGGCCTGCCACTCCTGCTGTATTCAGCGCCCACATCGAAGCGGTGCACAGGAATGTACAGTGTGATGTGGGCACTAGCAAGCACAAGGGGGGTCATGCTTAGAAGCTCCTGTGCCAAGTGGATCCTGCTGCCCAATCACAGGGGTGGGCAACACACAAAGGGACCTCCATGTTGGTGTGTCCTGGGTATATTTTGTATTCAAAATAGTTATGTCTTTGCATTAAAACTAATATTCCTAATCCCACAAAGTAACTTTCGTGAAAATGGATATTTCTATATACAGATTGCAATCATTGCCCGGGAACAAGAACTCTGCCCTTAACCTCTCCCGACATCCGCTATACAGGAGCTGCACCTGCCCAATCAGCAGCAGGGGTCTGGCTGTTTCTGACATGTATTTTATTGCATTGCAGAGGGGGTCAGACCTCCAAAAGTCGAAGTCTGTTTTAAAAAAGTTTTTCATAATAAAAGATAAAAGTTTCAAGTTAAAAAAATGATCCTTTCCCATAATATTTTTTAAAATTGTAAAAGAAAAACATTAGGTATTGCTGCATCCGTAATGACCGGCTCTATAAAAATATCACATGATCTCCCCCATCAGATGAACTCTGTAAAAAAATAAATAAAAAACAAAAAGTGTAGTAGCAGGCGATTAAAAAAGTACAATATACCCCACAATGATACAATTGAAAACGTCACCTCATGAGCCCCTACACAAGACGGCTCTCAGAAAATGACAACACAAAAACAGCATTTATAAAAATGCTTTAATTTGTAAGATTGCAAACAAAAATTAAAAAATAGACATATTGGGTATCGCTGCATCCGTAATGTCTTGCTCTATAAAAATATCTACTGGTCTACCCATTCACGTGAACACTGTAAAAAAAAATGCAGTGTTCACATCATCCTACCTGGCCCTGCCAATCAACATGATGAGGGTGCAGCCAGAGGAGGGAGAAAGGAGCCTCTAGGATTAGGGGCAACACCCCCATTGCTCCTAGAGGATTATTTGCATAACATAACAGTTCATTTTTCACAAAAATTAATGCTCGTAGAAAGAAATGACAAAGACTGTTAGCTCAACTGACATTGTCTAAAATCAGCCAGTTTAATAACCATGTTCCTGATAACAGATGCCCTTTAATATAAATATAGGCTATGTAAAAAATTAAGAGACCACTCAATTTTTTTCTTAAATCAGCATCTTCACATGTATGGCAGCCATTTCATTTAAGTGTTTGTTAAATTCCATTACAGGCACACCTCATTCTACATACTGAGGTGCTGATTAAGTGATCACCTAAACCAAACTTAACTTAGTCTAAAAAGCTCACTATTCTCTTGTTATAGAACCAGCTGAATGGCAAAAGCAGTGCAAGTAGTACCCGAAAAGTAAGTGTAATTGAAAACTAACTACAGACCATGCCAAAAGAGTTGAAAAGAAAAGTTCTGAGTGAGGAGAAGGAGGGTACAATTCTATCTTACTGGCAGAGGGATACAGTGAGCATCAGGTTGGCTCCATCCTTAAAACTTCAAAGACAGCGGTTCATAAGAATAAGATCAAGCAGTAAACACTGGGGACAACAAAGCTACAGACTGGCAGAAGGTGGAAACGACTCTCGCTTGACCATGATGACTGCCACTTCACTTAAAAATTGTAGGATGACATCAAGTGACCTACAAAAAGAATGGTAAGTGAGAGCTGTAATGAAGGTCACGGTGAGGCCGGTTCGAGATCAATGAGAAGCAAAGAAGAGCCAGGCTGAAGTTTGCACAGGACTATAAGGTTTGGACGGTAGTAAGGTAATCTTTTCTGATGAATCCAATTTTCAGCATTGTCTAATGCCAGGTCATGTAAGACGGTTAGACAGAGACCTGCAAGCCACAGGTGCAGGATAGGTGATTATGTGAGGGTGTTTCAGCAAGGATGGAATTGGGAAGATTTGTCCTTGGCGCATCCTCCCGCTGGCTGTGCGACAGTAGATTTCTGTCTTTATTCACTAGAAAACTAGTGTGAATAAAGATTAATGTGCTGGACCTGCTGCGATACCCCCTCCCGTCGCCACTTCTGAAAAGTAGCGTGAATGGGAAAAAGTCTCTAATTTTCAAAAAATCATTTTCAAATGGTTAATGTCCTCCTTTGTCTTTAATTGCATGATCCAAAAGGTTTCCCAGTTCAAGACATACTTATGCCAGTCACCTCCACATCAGGGTTTCAGTTCCTTTTCTGTACCCTGGAAATTAAAGGAATGCTCTCAGTGGTGCATCTGGATAAATAGGAGTAGAGAATTATTTTCTGTTTGCTTTAGTGTGACTATATATTACATGGCAATCCTCTGATTTGATTAGCTGTGGCTGATGCTACTGGACATTTCTCTTGAACTTCGCACTGCAGTGAAAATGTGTTACAGGCTGTAGCTTACCAAAGCTGGTGAAGCTGTAACCTTTAAGCTGTAAGCATTAGAGTACAAATTTCTAAGATGCGTACGCATTAGTGTACAGATTAGAAGAAGCGTATGCATTAGCGTACAGATTATAAAATGCGTACACTACTACTCGAAAATTGCTCCTGAGTACGCTCGGCCGAGCATGCTCGCTCATCTCTACTCAGAAGTCATGACTTTAGAGTGAATGGAGCCCTGTTATAAATCTCAGGTCTCAAAAAAGCTGAACCTCTTATCTATAATACTCCTACAAAAATATATGATCCACACAAAAAAATAATTAAAAAAAATAATGTTTAAAAATCGATAATTAGACAAGAAATAAATTCCTACTAAAGCGTATACAGCAAATGGTAATGTGGAGCATATAAATGAGGAAAAAATCAAGGACGTCGCCGTGCAGGCCACGTGAATTACATGTTGCTGCGCATATCAAAAACTATATAGGGCATGGTAGACAATCATATGAATATTAATGCAAAATGCAAGGAAATAGGGCATGATGTATATAATCATTAAGTCACCACAAGAAGTATGAAAAAATACCACCATGTCCAAGAAAAAGAAACACAGCAAACTTGCATCACCAACCGGCACGACGGCATCCTCCCCCCAACGCGGTTTCGCCCAAAAGGCTTCTTCCGGGGAAATGATCTTTCCCCGGAAGAAGCCTTTTGGGCGAAACACCATGGACTTGTTTAAGTGCCGATTCATTGTTAGGTGTTGTCTCTTATCTCTAATGTGAAAGGAGTCTGTCAGCACTTTTGAGTCCTTAAAACAGCTGTCAGCACTGTAAAGGTGTTTTGACCAACAGGTTTATTATACCTGCTGCGTCATCATCTGTCTGTTACTATGCAGATATCTCACAGATGATCATTCTGTGGGTCAGCTAATCAGTAGTGCAGGCCAGTTTCATCTGGGAGGGAGTTCCTGATCGAATAGCCTTCCTTTAAATATGTTTGGTCTCTGCTGTGATCTTGTCAGTGACAGTATGCTTGGCTCCTCCTTATCTGTGTAGTTTGTTTCCTGCAATTATTCTCTGACAGATCATTTGAATCTGCTTGCAAGATTCCAGTTCAGCTCTCCAGTTTGGTGTTCTTCTCTGGTTACTCTTGATTTTCATATTAGGAGTATTATTTCAGATGAGGGTTTTCCATAAGGATATCTTCAGGGATAGTGAGGGTCAGTGGTGGTTTGAGGGTGAGTATTCAGACATACATCTAGGGGAGAATTCAGGGAAAGTTGCAGTCAGGGTCAGACAGGGGCGTAGCAATAGGGGAAGCAGGGGAAGCAGCTGCTTTGGGGCCCAGACCCACAAGGGGCCCCCTCAGGAGGGAGACTAAAAGATTTTATTGTCAGGCCCCCCTCAACAGTATTATACAATGACATTATATACAGTGACACTATAGAAAGCGTATGGAGCGGCTGTCAGGCCTTGTCTGGGAGAGCTCAGTCTTGACTAGCCACAAGAGTGAGGGTTGCATGTGAGTTCGGGGTTGCGAGGAAGTTTCTGGGGGGGCCCCATTCAAAAATTTGCTGTGGGGCCCAGTTAGTTGTAGTTACGCCACTGGGGTCAGATATTGTCTGTTATACTCCTTGGTTATCTTCATGTGTCTGCTTCATTACCTGACTATCATCATCATCATCTGTCTGCTTCATTACCCAACTGACATATCCTTCAAATATTTACTCCATCATCTATTTACCATCATCATTCAGAGCTGTCACTCAGGGCAGGGGGGAGAGGCTGAGAAACATTCAGTTCAAAGAGCTCAGGGCACTTAACATGACAGGACTACCTCCTGAGCACATGCGGTTACAGTGTCAGGGGGATAAAAAGTTTGATTTCTCTGTCATGCAACCTGCATAACCATAACTCTAGGCAGGGACAGACTGGCCATAAGCCCTACAGGGAAATTTACCGATGATACCTCCTTACAGCTGCCAGCCAGGTACATAACGATCTGATGCTAAGAGAATTAGACAGGTGGTGGTTTCGGTTCGGCTGAACAGGGGCCCAGGGCTGGCGGCTATTTTCTTTTTTCTTTTTGGGCTGGCGGCTATTTTTTAGAGCGGTGTGTGCCAATAATTACTGAAGGCGGTACTATCTGTGTGTAACTAGAATTTGCAGGGGGACTGTTTCTGCAGTATAGTTTTGGGGAGCACAGCGGCACAGTATTGGGGGTTGCAGGATGGAATATTCAAGTTTGTCAAACTCAGCAGAGAGAAGAGATGGCTGAAAGAAATCATCATGGCAGTCGGTCTGAAAGGAGAAGATGAGGAAAGAGAACGTCTACAGTACATCAAAGGAGACGTCACTGGATGTAAGAGGTATGTGGGGCTGTATTAGACTACTTTCACATCTGAGTTAGTGATTCTGGCAGGCTGGTCCAGCAGAGAACAGCCTGCCGAAATTCACCGGCTCCGGCACTGCTGGATGCAGAATGCCCAACAGCCCCATAAACTACAATGGGGTCCGGCGGAGATCCGGCCACAATCTGGCAAAATGCAGAGAATCAGCGGGACACAAATTGCTGCATGCCTGAGTTTGTGTCCGGCCAATTCCTTGCATTCTGTGCCAGATTAGGTGGCCGAAGCGTAGTGCTGCAGGTGTGAAAGTAGCCTTACCCTGTATGTTTTGTAAGTTTTGTATTGCTTTATGTAATGTTAGGACGGAATAGGTTAGGTTGAGAATTTGGCTTGGGGGGGCAAGCACATTCTTTGCACAGGGGCCCTCTGCTGTCTGTGTCCGTCCCTGGAATTAGATATTTATGTACCCAGTCGGTAGCTGCAGGTACCCTCCTGAATTCAGCTGTACAGCCATCTTCAAGACAATGATAAAATTGAATACTGTAGCAGTTTTTAGGTTTTTAGTTTTTTTTTCCAGGGCCACCTTAATTTCCCAGTCCACCTCTGACTCTAAGTGTGCAAGCACTGTTCTCCCCTTAAACATTTGAGTGGCAAATAAAGCATAAAGTTACTTTACATTTCATCTTACTACCATATTTTTTATTTCTCATTTTTATTTTCAAGCATAAAATATAGAATTTTTTCAAAAATATGATTTTTATTTTCAAATGCTATTGCGGACTGTGTTGAAATAACTATAATAAAGTAATAGTGCAGGACACAATTAAAAATTAGAAACCACTTATTTATCTTTGTACATAAAGGAGAGTAAAAATCTTATTTTTCTTTCAACATGATCTCGAAATGAGACCAGAAATATCCTATTGGCACATCTCCAGCTCTAGATACACACATAGTGGGGTATAGACCATACATGAAATATAGCTATAACAAGTATTCATTATGAACACCATGGTGCTACCTTGACGACGTGAAAACAAGTGTTTCCTACTAAGTTCCCCAATAGAGTATTTATATACGTAGAACACATATAAATTTACTGTATATCATTTACTTAAAAAAATGTAACCACTGTGCAAAGCAACACATCAACACATGGCATCATTTTCACAGCATGAACTGTTTTCTTCATTGTGCTGTCAGTATAAGGCTTCATGCACATGGCAGAGCTGTGTGCAGTACACTTCATGGAAGCACGTGGACTCCCTGTGGAGGGCACTCTGCGTATTGTTGTATGGTGCTTTGTGCTTCTGCTAATACTTGGGGAGAATAGCTCCTTACAACATCCAGTAAAGCATGCCATGATTTTTTAAAAATATAACAATGATTCTGACTGGAAAACCATCTGTAACAAAGCAGAGACATTCTTCTATGGGTGCTGAATTACAGCTCCATGCAACTCGAAGGTTGTACAGAGCCGTAATACAGCCATGTGCATGAAGTGACTATGCAGAATATGGCTCTCAGAATTATCTTCTTGGAGCTGGGTATAGTCATATATAAAGGCTTAAAGGTTTTTTTTAATAAAACAATTTGTTTCTTTTGACCATGGCATTTTACATTACATACTGTATTTAAAACATTTTTTATGCCATAGCAGAGCCACAAAATCTTCTACGAGTCAGCTGTCTTTCGCAAAAGCAATGCTGTTGTAAGTATAAGTCTTATGGATCAGCGAGTGTGGACCCACTATGCCAAGTAACTGGTTTCGCTTTGGGCTAAACCCTGATTGTGTTATTTCAGCACTCCCCAGGTATTTATCATTTAACCCCTGTATGGGGATCTGGCCTTCACTGCAGGGAAGCAACCGTACCACTGTGTCGCGCTCCGGTGTGGGGGGAAGATTCCACACCAAGCGTAGGAGGGCGAGGGGGAAAGGAATTGGGATTAGGCCTGGATACTAGGGAAGGCAGATGGACACCTCCTAGGGAAACCCTGATTCCAGTCCTGGCTAACTACCAGTATGAACAGGCCTTGAATGTAGGCAAGTTCATACGCTGGAAACCTGGGACCCTAACTGTCCCTGAAGGACCCTGAAGCCAGTGACTGGAATGAGACAAACTGTTCCTCCACCAACCTGGATGAACAGTAGTCTCCCCTCAGGCCCAAACACCAAAACACAGGGAAGGAATACGCAAATAAACGAAAGGGAAAGAGGAAACTTAACTTTCCTGAAGCTAATGGCAGCAACGGGATCTCCACAGAGAGTCACACACCAGCAGGCCACAGATACCAAAGAAAGTATAAACGCAAGGGATGGTGGGAGAAACAACACTAAATAGGAAAGGCTTAATAGAAAAGACACCTATACCTGAAGGGGGAGGGTGTGGTGAAAGCCAGCAACCACAAAACAAAGGAGAACCTGTCAGATTAACCCACGTGTTGCCAATCTAACAGAATTTCTGCTACCTGTTGCAGGAACGTCCGTGACACATTGCCTCCTGGAATAATCCTGTTGTAGTTGGCAGCTGACCCACAGGATACAGAAAAAAAAAAAGGCAGGAAAACCGCAGGTATAGTCTGAACAGTTACTAAGACTTGAATGCAGGAGATCCAAACAGCACATTTGAAGCACAGATGGTGGGAGACCTTAGCAAGAACACAGACAAAGCAGAAGGACAGGGTTAACTTATACACAGAGAGAACTAAAACTGAAACTGGAAGTGCTGGAACACACATGATGGGCAAGTACAAGCTGGAGCATAGACAGGAACACAGGATAAAGAGGTGTGGGTATCATGACCACAGGGGAGAGCAGGGCAGTGGTGGACATAGCTGGCCTAACAATAACCAATTTATAAAACTCAACTTATGCACATGTATACTAAATTAGTAAGTTCTTTCATAAAGTTTAACTGCTGCACTAAGGCATTGCTTTTTCGAGTTGCACGTATATTTTATATGAGTGGTTATGAAAACTAATGTTGGCTACATACTCTGCCAATCAGAATATGGGCACCATATCAAGACTTTAGGAAATATGAAGACCATTGCTTCAGTTATAAACAAATTGAAATCAAACTGAATTTTCTAAAAAGATTAAATCTGAATTTTTGCCGGTTTGATTCTGACAAATTTCTTAAAAATAGCATCAGCCAATTTTAAGATCAGAAGACAGGTGTTATGCTGGAGACCCATGTCCCACTCCCCCAAAATCCCAGGTGGGTTAACCTTCCCTGTTGCTTTCTGTTCAGCTGCTGACTAAGGTGCTGATCAACCCTCCTATTTGTTCTGGACCATTTATTCCAGCCTTTTGTCTGAGCTTTAGGTTCCTATCGTGTTAGTGTTCCAGTGAAAGTGTGCTTATCTGTTCGTCTGCCCATGTACTGTACCTCTGCCTGTTCATCTACTCTGATCCATCTGCTGCCTGCCTACATTAAAGGGGTATTCTGGTAAACTACCCTAATTTTTAAAAAACTGCATTAAGGCTGTAAGCTGTGACCCAACCAGAACCCATACCTATACATACAACCAGAGCTTCAATTTACCTTGCAATCCATTTGTCTAGCTCCTGTGTGACCCTGCAACACACAGAGTATCATGTCTCCCGATCTTCCCTCACAAAACTACAATCCCCACAATCCCTAGCTCTCCTACTGTGAGTTTGTGCTTGTTCATGAGTGTTGATGTTTATTCATTGGCTGCCTGATATACATAGCAGTCACGCCCCCTCTACTCAGTAATCAGCAGCACACTGACATTTACCTAGAGAACTGATAGCAACACACTGAGCATGCTCGACCTAACAAAGGCTGAGAACTACAGGTCGATGCCATGGTAACTTATGAGAAAACACAGTGGGTAGCAGAGTAAGAAAACATCTTTTATAACTACTGAACAGTAAATATGTGAAATTGTCATTATATTAGGTAATTATTGACGATGATTTAGTCTAAAACATAAGTTATACTTATCGTAACCGGAATACCCCTTTAAAGTCTTGAACACTTTTACTTATGCAAGCCATTTTGAGATTGCTTTCTCGTGACACATTGTATTTCATGATAGTCATGAATTTGAGTCGATATAATTCACCTTTATTTTAAAAGAAATCCCAAATATACCAAAAATTTTGAAAAAAAAACACAATTTTCAAAATTTCACTTTCTCTGCTTTTAAAGCAGAAAGTGATACCTCATAAAATATTTATTACTTAACATTCCCCATATGTCTACTTTATGTTTGCATCATTTTGTAAATATCATTTTATTTTTTTAGGACGTTAGAAGGCTTAGAATTTTAGAAGCAATTCTTAAATTGTTTAAGAAAATTTCCAAAACCCACTTTTCAAGGACCAGTTCAGGTCCGAAGTCACTTTGTAGGAATTACATAGTAGAAACCCCCCATAAATAATCCCATTTTGGAAACTACACCCCTCAAGTTACTCAAAACGGATTTTACAAACTTTGTTAACCCTTTAGGTATTCCACAAGAATTAAAGGAAAATAGAGATGAAATTTCTAAATTTCACTTTTTTGGCAGATTTTCCATTTTGATCCATTTTTTTAACACATCGAGGGTTAAGAGCCAAACAAAAGTCAATATTTATTACCCTGATTCTGCGGTTTACAGAAACACCCCACATGTGGTGGTAAACTGCTATATGGGCGCATGGCAGGGCGCAGAAGAAAAGGAGCGATGTATGGTTTTTGGAAGGCAGATTTTGCTGGACTAGTTTTTAGACACCATGTCCCATTTGAAGCCCCCCAGATGCACCCCTAGTAGAAACAATCAAAAAGAAACTACGGGATAAGGTGACAGTTTTATTGGTACTATTTTGGGGTACATATGATTTTTAATTGCTCTATATTATGTTTTTTGTGAGACAAGTTAACCAAAGAATGGATGTTTTGGCACAGTTTTTATTTTTTGTTTTTTACAACGTTCAAAGCAGCGCAGCGCCCAATGGGGGAGGGAGCTTCCTCCCTGTTAACCCCTTCCATGCCGTGGTCCCTATGGACCGACATCAGTGCTGGCAGTGATGTCGTCCATTACCGTAGATTGTCAGCTGTATGTTACAGTAGACAATCTACTACCGCTCGGCCATCCTGAAACCTGGAGGGGACAAGAATGATTGTGGGGGCGGGAAGGGGTGGGGGGTTGGCCCCCTCATTACCTGGCCGGCCATCCTGAAGTGGGGCACAGTACACACAGCAGCGCAGCCCCGATCTCAACACTCACTGAGGAGATCGGAGATGCACTGCTGAACGCTGTGATTGGTCAGTCAAATCTGACTGACCAATCGCAGCGATCCAAAGGCAGGGACCGCTGTGATTGGTTCCCTGTCAGGTGCCCGGACAGCTCAGCTGTCCGTAGCACCCATTTAGATGCCGGTGTCACCGCAAGTGTACATGTGGTGACACTTGGCTCTTATGACGTACTGTGCACGTAACTAACACCACATCATGACATACACAGTACGTCATTAGTCACTAAGGGGTTAAACAAAAGGAGCAGAATGTGGGATGTTACTCAAGTTGGCTACCAATTCCTTATCTGGTCACTCAGTCGATAAGCTCCAGTGTGTTAAGGCTACTTTCACACTCGCGGCAGGCCTGATCCGGCAGGTGAAGGGTGCTGCCGGATCAGGCCTGCCGCAGTGACATGTGTGGAGCCGGAACCGCGCTCCGGCCCCACACATGTCACACAGTACATACATACACATAAACATACACACACATATAGACAAACAAACACACATACATACTTACATGCTCCCCGGCAGGTCTTCGGAGCGTCAGAGGGACAGGACGGCTCACACAGGTCACGATTCCCCACAGCGCCCTCTGCTGGGCGCCTGGTGGAATCGTCATCAGATGACGATTCCACCAGGCGCCCAGCAGAGGGCGCTGTGGGGAATCGTGACCTGTGTGAGCCGTCCTGTCCCTCTGACGCTCCGAAGACCTGCCGGGGAGCATGTAAGTATGTATGTGTGTTTGTATGTCTATATGTGTGTGTATGTTTATGTTTATGTGTATGTCTGTGTCTGTATGTGTCTATGTGTAGCCTGATCCGTAATGGACTCCATTGAAAGTCAATGGAGGGCGGATCCGGTTACCATTATGGTCACACCAGACGGATCCACCCCCATTGACTTGCATTGGGGGTCATTCCGGATCCGTCTTGGTGCGGATGCCTGGACCGGAGAGCAAACCGCAGCAAGCTGCGGTTTGTTCTCCGGTCTGAAGACGGAACGGAAGGCTTTCAGGAGCATTCCGTTGTCTTCAGTTCAGTTTTGTCCCCATTGACAATGAATGGGGACAAAACTGAAGCGTTTTATTCCGGTATTGAGCCCCTATGACGGAACTCAATACCGGAATTTTAAAACGCTAGTGTGAAAGTAGCCTAAGCTTATACATGAAGTAACACTTTACCAATCCTCTGCCGCTCCTGTTCCAATGCTTCCTCGATCCCCAGACAGTGTCGGTTCAAGCAATGGTGTGTTGACACAAAATCTGACTGCTGCAGCCAAACTCTGGCCACAGTGATGACGTCAGTGGTGTTGACACTTCACTACCTCACTGCTACAGCCAGTGACTGGCTGCAGAGGTGACATGTGTTGTCATGCCATGACATTGCTGGATCCTGGTAAGCAGAGGCTGACGGGAAGTGGCAGGGGATATGTAAGGCAAGTATTACTTCCTTTGTTTTATTCCATCGTAAGCAGTTATGTAAAAGAAAAATCATGGGGTTGGACAAACCCTTTAACTAGAGATGAGTGAAGTTTTCAGAAATTCGATACAGATGCTTCACTGAATTTTCTCCGAAAATGTGCTTCGTTCTGAATTAATTTGTCATGAAGCACGTTAAATCAGCTATATCCCAGCCTGCAGGAAGAGTGTATCTCAGTGTACATCACTGTGCTTTGCTGCAACATGCATAGCTAGTCCTTTCTGGTAGTGAAATAGTTACTGTGACAGGCAGGTAGTCACCCCAAAAACAGTAAAATTAGACAGCTGATTCACCCCAATGTGAGAATCAAGGCCTAATGGAATTGCGAACACAGGTGTGTTCTTAGTCATAACCGAATAAGTCCAGCCTGTTACACCGACCCTAGAAGAACTGAAAGCCCTAATAAACAAATATATGCAACATGAATGTATATACTCGGCATCAGGTAATGCTAGATCATCAATGCTGCAAAGATGGGATCTTTGGCGGTCTTCTCCGTTTGCCTCACAGATCCCACAAGCTGCTCTGTGAGATCTACTTCACATGACTATTTATTTCAGATCACATAATGTACACCTCTGAACATTACGTTATAAGTAACTGGAGGAGTGTTGACCGATTCAGATATGAGAGGAAATTTTGATGTTGACCCTAAGATGTTGTTGCTGTTGTTGATATTGTTTGTTAATGTGCTACTAAGCGCATATCCCTTTAGATGTCTTTCTGTAAAATATGTGACTGACATTGATGCTTATTGTATTGCTACCTTTTGACGATATTTTGTTTATTGTCTGTTACATTTGAAGAAACTCTCAAATAAAAATCTAAAGTTTCAAAAAAAATAACCGAATAAGTCCCCCTCTCCTGAACTATTTAAAGACATGCTCCACCCCCAACTAATCTCAGGGTGGGAAATTTTCTCAGGTGTTATTTTGAGGAGTTTTCATTCACTTGCCACAAACAACACATAATTCCACCACATAGAAATATGTATTATTGTGTTCTACTACATTTCATGCAAAGACTAAATTCAGAAAACACAGTAAATAATATAAAAAAAATATCAATTAATCTATTATCAGAAAAATAAATAAATTGAAAAAAAATTTTTTTTTTCTTCCTCAGCCTCATGTTTTCTCTTCCATATTCAGGTCGAATATTTGGTTTTTATGGGACTAAACATGAGGAAGGAGTTGATATATTATTTTCAAAAAAAGAAAACCCTTTTTTTTCCCCCTTCTCCAGCCTCATGCTTTCTCTCCCATATGGACTTTTATCATGATTAACGCCATATGTTAGAACAGGGAATTTACATTTTTAATAATATAGAATTACAAAATTATTCAGATCCAGGTGCTGGTTTGAAAACTGTAGAATATTTTTCATGGAACAACCCCTTTAAGGTACCTTCACACGTGCAGATTTTGTTGCAAAAAAATTCTGCAACTGAAAATTAGTTAGAACTGTTAGAATGGAATTGCTTTGGCGGCAAGTACATGGATTATGTGCAAGCTTCATTTAGGTGAATGGAACTCATTCTCAGTCCCAGAAATATTTTTCAACAAAATCTACCACGTGTAAAGGCAACCTTAAAAGAGTGTTCCAGAGTAAGACATTTTATTTTTTTTAAAAAAGCCATGAACCTGTTAATAATGGGAAAACACGAACACCTTTCTAGTAGACTTGCTGTTGGGATGTGTAATCATGTCTCAGTCAATGTGTAACCACATCTATAGTGATGTATCATCCCATTACAATCACCATGGACCCTACATCACTGTGGCCTAATCATTATGACCAGGGGATACTGGTACATGGGATAGACATTTTCTCAGAAAATGTATTTTTTTAATTGTTTACAGATACCACACTACCTTAAAGGGGTTCTCCAGGAATTAAGAAAAATAAAATACTTCAATATTATTTTATTATAAATATATTCCTAAATATCTTTTATTAGTTTTAATGGCTCATCTTGTCTGGGGAGCAATCATTAGGAGAAATAAAATGGCCACCGTCCTATTATGTTTAGTAATCTCTCCCGATGTTTTTGCCAAAACCAATAACTTTTCTAGAACCTTTACTATTTCAAAACAAGTCATCTTCTACTTGAAAAAAACAGCACTACTATCAGCCGTGTCTGTGAAGATGGCCATAGAGATATTTTTGGCAGCTTTTTGACCATTCCTTTTTTTTTATAATTAATTTTATCCAGGCCCTTGATATTTGTCAAAAGCTCAGAATGGTGCAAAATAACAAAATTAAGTAATGCTCATCGTACTTATCCCCTGCTGCTCAAGCCTCTGATGTGACGTTTTGACACGAGCTTGTGACCAGTGCAGCCAATCACTGGCCTCAGCAGTCACATGCTGTACTACTGACCGGGTAATAACAGGAGAGCAATTATGCTAGTATGTGACTGTTGAGGTCCATGATTGGTCACAGTGGTCATATACCAGCCGCAAAGACTGGGGGACCGCTGGAGCGTCTATGCTGAACTGGTGAGGGATTGGAGAGGTGAATATTGTTTTATTCTTTTATTTATTTTTTTTATTTAACTTTTTTCAGCACAACCCCTTTAAGAGAGTTCGGAAAGGCATGAACCATTCCATACAAATGAAGCCGGAAAGTAAGTTAATAGGGAGTTACGTAAGACTCACTTACAACCAAATTGAAATGTGAAATAAATCTGGAAGAATCAGTGATATTTTACTGGGGCGAAGCCTGACTATAGTGTGAAGCGTCTGCTCATCATCCTGATCAAAATTCAGGGTTCTAAGGCTAGTTTCAGACAAGCGTGTTCATTTTGGGAAACACGCTCCATATGTGAGTGTTATTTCCCGGCCTGAACTTTGCTCTTGTGACACAGACTTGGCATTATAATTCTGTGGGTTCCTGCCCAACCTCTGCTGTAATGAACTGTACGGACATGAATCTGTCAGTACAGTTCACTACAGTAGAGGTTGGGCAGGAACCCAGAAAATTATAAATCATCATAATGCCTTGAGTCCAAGTCACAAGAGCCTGGTTCAGGCTGGGAAATAAAGCTGCCACAGGCCATGTGACCACACAGAATGAACATCTGAAACTAGCCTAACTCCTGTGCCTTGACCCTGGTGCCAAGCTTCAGCAATGCCATGAATTTCTAAGACATATGTCCTCCCAAGCCAATGGAAAGGCAACACTGCTTTATGTTTAAAAAGGTTATTCCTAAATGAACCAATATAGCTATATGAATGCATGAAATGATCAGCGCCCATCCCTATATTATAATTATAGCGCTGTATTTGTAGAAGGTACACTATTATTTTCAGCATAAAGTGCAGAAACAAAAATGTATGTTTTTAACCATAAGGGTACGTACATTCACACACTATGGATTTGTCCCAGGGAACTGTGGATTTTGTAGATAATCCACAGCAGAAATGCAATAGTCTTGGATTTCTGCCACGGCTTGGTCATTGGCTTTTGCACTACAACGCTTTTCAGTGCGGAATCCATGGCAATAAGGAACATGCTGTGAATTTTAAAATCACTGGTGCATGCAATATTGTCTGTAGATTTTATTCCAAGGCATGTGAATGAGGTTAAAATGTGCTAGATATCCTTAACCAGGGATCAGCCACATTCGGCACTCCAGCTGCCGTGCAACTGCAACTCCCAGCATGCACACTTGCTCAGCTGTCCAGGGAGCTCCCATAAAAGTGAAAAGAGGATTCTGGGAGTTGTAGTTACAGAACAACTGAAGAATCGGAGGTTGCTGATCCCTGTCCTAAACATTCATGCAAAATGAACAGTCTTGGAAGCCCAAAAGCAAAAAAAAAAATAATAAAAGTAAATACAACAGTGCCATACTCACTATAGAAAATGTAAAATGCTATGTTTTAAATTTGAGATTCCTGGCAAATACATTTTGTACAAAATTATTTGTGCCTGTCCACCAACGACAAGGCGATTTATTTAGGACAGGAACCTAACACTAAATACCACCTCCACTGATACCATATCAGCCTATTAAGGGAATGCAGGCTCCACATGCATGCTGGGCCCTCACTGCATTATACCTCTTATGGTGCCACAATGGCCTCCATTAAATTCCCTTAAATTTAATGGATGCTGATATTGTACCAGTGGAGGTAGTATTTAGTGTTAGGTTCCTGTCCTAAAGAGATCACCTTGACGCTGGCGGACAGGCACAAATTTCACATTTATTATGTAGCATTAGTACATTTTCTATAGTGAGTATGGCACTATTGTATTTAATTTATTATTTGTGTTTACACAGTGCTTTGTTTTTTGCTTTTGTGCTTCCAGCCATTGCGGCGTACACCTGCACACTGGGATGTGCTAAACAACCCCTTTTTTTTTCTTTATAGTCTGGTAAGACGTGGTATGGTCACCCATAGACAGAATAAGGTAGGACCCATGGGTGTATGCAGGTTAACTAAATAGGATTATTTTCCACAATTTCATTATTGATGGCCTATCCTCAATATCTGATCAGTTGGGGTCTTGGCACCCCCAATGATCAACTGTCTGATGAGACTGTAGCGCTCCAGTGAGTGCTGCAGCCTCCTCACAGCATACTAAGCACAGCGCTGTCCATTGCTGTTGCAACCCAGGCACACTCAGTTAAATGTGATTGAGCTGCCTCAGGCCATGTGACCACTGAAAGTCATGTTACGTGATGCGGAAAAAACTGCGGCGATCACCAGGACTCTGCATCTCATCAAACAGCTGATCGTGGGGGTGCCGCGAGTAAGACCCTCACCAAGCAGATATTGATGACCTAGCCTAAGGATAGGCCATCAATATTCTACGCCTGGAAAACCCCTTTAACTTTTTATATTATTAGCTATTGATTTCCCCCAGTATTGCATTTGTATGTGTTACTCTGCATCCTGTTATAATCAGATTATTCCACTCTTTTGCTTTTAGACAGTGATAGATGGCGGTAATCTGCTCTTTATACTCAGTTTGTTTTTGTGTATCATGGCTCTAGTAGTATTTTAGTATTAGTAGCAGCAGTAACTGGTATTCTCCAGCATCTAACACACATCTCACTATTGTGCGTAGTTATTCAAACTTTTTTTTTTTATTACCAACTCATAGCTTACTTACTGTATTTCCTAATTAGAGATGAGCGAACGTGCTCGAAACGAGCACTGTACGGCTCGGCTCCCCTGCGCTCGCATGGGTGCAGGCAGCCGCTTCCGTCCTCCTGAGGAGGATACCTGAGGAGGACGGAAGCGGCTGCCTGCGCCCATGCGAGTGCAAGGGAGCCGAGCGGTACAGTGCTCGTCTTGAGCACGCTCGCTCATCTCTATTCCTAATATGTCAAAAAGCAGCAGATTAAATTTCCTGGAATTGTCACCATGCATGTGCAAGTAGTTATATGATGCAAATTCTGCTACAAATTCGCAACAGATTCCCCCCCCCCAATTCACTCTACATGTCATGTAGCCTTTGCCTAAAGCCACCACTAGGGGGACTTACTATGGATTTATACAGTTCCCATTGAACAACATATAGTGAGTCCAAATACAGTGAGCGCCCCCTACTGGTGTTATTTTTTATCATTTAAAGGGGTGTGTCACAAAAAGTATGCTACATTCAAACCAGCACCTGAATCTGAATACTTTTATAATTGAATGTAATTAAAGATGTAGTATAGCCAGCAAGCTACTCAATAAAAATATATCTGTATAGCGCCACCTGCTGTTTGTTCTTTTCTTTATTTTTGTCCATCTCACTGAGCTGGTGTAACGTGCTCAGTTTAAATCTTCAACTGCCACAAGCCATATGTTCTTTTAGTAGCTGTGACAGTTACAGGGAGAGAGCTGCAGCAGAAAGGACATGCCCCCTGATCTGCCAGGCTGAAGGTAATCTAGCAGAATAATTGGAGCAATGAATGTAGAGATCTTTGGACCCATGTGAGGTACTGGACTGGTTCTAGCTTTATTAAAAAGGTATTGTCATGTATTATATGTCTGATTTTCATTTTTTTTACATCAATCATGGCAGAACCCCTTTAATTGAGCATCTCAGGACTGGCTTGGGCAGAGGTTTCTAGGTAATAGGAGATTAGATGCACCCCCAACAATGTAAAATGGCCTGTGTTGGATTTTTACAGAAAAACTCTGTTTGAATCTGTATAAAATTGTAGACATTTGGAGACATAGCAGTCATGGCCATATAAATGGTGGTGTACATGCACCACGGCTTTGTATCATGTCCCCTGAAGCTGTCAGAGTCTATAGCTGATGTTTTTGGGACACTACAATAATATTGTGTCATTGATGTTACAACGACAAATTCTATCCAAAAGGCAAGATTTCAAGCTGGACTTAATAGTGCAAAAATCATAGTTGAAATATAGACGTCAAAGGACATACAAACAGAATTTTATAGAAATGAAGCAGAACTCAGGAGAACACAAAACACATAAGCTTTACTATGTATTACAAGGTTGCATTGCAATAATTGGTACAAAATGCTCCATCCACAATATTCTTCTGCAATAACAACAGCAAAGGAAAAAACACAAGACACAAGCACCAAACCATACATCTGTATCTCAAAGGAAAAACATGACCCACATTATCTGTAACCTTTATTGCTTACAAATATAATTCTTGGATGATAAAATAAATATATCTATACATCTATATTATATATCTCTCTATATATATTGTTCTCTTCTCTGAATATATTATCTTGTGCTAAATATAACCGTCATTTGGCAGCTTAGTAAAACAAGAAAAGTAAAGTGACCCAGGTAACTCTTTACACCTAAAATGTAGAAATCGGTGGTAGGTGAAAGGTGGTGTGATAACAGGGGCAACATACGACGCAATATCTGCTTGTGAATATGGTAGATACCTGGTGACAGCTGAAGGCATTGTGACAGGAATAAGCATGAGAGGCTGTCTAGAATTAAGTTCCTGAAGGAGGCCTACCAGAGAAGAACCAAAATATGGTCCTTTATTTTAAAAATTGACAGGTCCAGAGCCTGAAGGAGTCTCATGTGACAACATGTCCCTTTCTGTTAGAGGTAGTATTGTCGTGGAGACATCAAATCGATTCATCTCACCTAATAGAGGTGAAGATCACAAGGTTTTATGATGCTTCACAAAACTAGTAAAACACAAGGGGGGAGATTTATCAAAAGTGCTGTAAAAAAAACTGGCTTAGTTGCCGATAGCAACCAATCACATTCCACTTTTCCTGGTTCCTTTGGGAAATGAATGATTGGTTGCTACGGGCAACTAAGGCAGTGGGAGGTCCCAGTGAGTCTAAGTATGTGCTAGTAAAATGAAAGCTGTGCTGTTTTTCAGTTAGACAGTTTTGATAAATATGCCTTAAAGAGGTTTTCCGAGATTTTACTACTGATGACCTATCCTTTGGATAGGTCATCAGTATCTGATCGGTGGGGGTCCAACATCCAGGACCCCTGCTAATCAGCTGTTTGAGAAGGCATCGGTGCTTCTGTGAGCGCCGCCTTCTCTCTGCTTTTCCAAGGCCAGTGATGACATGTACATCAGTCATGTGGCCTAGGAGCAGCTCAGCCTCATTCAAGTTAATGGGGCCAAGTGCGATACCAAGCTCAAACACTATACAATGTATGGCACTGTGCTTGGTGAGCTGTGAGAAGGCCGTGGCACTCAAAGGAGCGCTGCTGCCTTCTCAAAACAGCTGATCGGCAGTAGTCTGGGGGTCGGACACCCACAGATCAGACACGGAGGATCGGTAGGTATTAAATCTGAGAAAACCCTTTTAGTGTCTCTGTAGTGCAGCCTCAGGCTTTGGACCTGATATTAAAATGCTTTTCACAATCACATTATACACTTAAGAGCATTTATTTTTTACATTTTTCTTCCTTTTGGTCACGTTTAAATCATCTCAGTGTTTAATTAATATTCCATCCTCTTTATGAACATCTAGATATGAGGGCAAGCTGACATTAGGCATGAAGAAAATGGCTATACTTGAAATTAAGATCACTGGTGTCCCTGTGCAGAGTGTAATGTGTTCTCAGTTATTAATGCTTAAAATGCAAAGATACCAAAAAGCAGTATAGTGTATTATGAAGGAGAACTATGCCACCTATGAACTGTTATGGTTTCAAGTACATCAATAGGCATATAGTTTGACATTTCAACAATATCACAATGTGATCATTCAAGGCTTTTTTTGTGGCCCTCAGTTTCCCTGAGAACATTACCCTACTGTCCACACATTGCAATAGGACACAGCTAGCAAGCATTTTAACAGGTTGGTACCCTAAACCCAAGTTACCATGTTTCCGTGTTTGATGTGTTCTGAAAACCAATTAGAAATAAAAGAACTTAAAATAATCTTTAAAAATGTCAAAAATTTTGAGTTACTCTAAAACTCTGCACCTCAAGCATTTGGTTCAAGCATTTCCCATAACAGATAGTAGCTTAAAATGTCATCTACAAATTGGGGCACCTTAAGGATTACTGAGCCTCATCTTTAAGGTTATGGCCACACAGCGAGGTTGTAATGCGGCTGTGCTGCGTTTGATTACTGAGCGTCCAAAAGGCGCACAGTGTGTGTAATTAAACTACTGAAGACCACATTAAAGGTGCCATGCAGACATTAACTATACATACCCACTGAACAGTGTGGTCTTCATTAGTTTAATGAGAGCTTACCGCGGGCCTTTTGGTGCTCGAACGCAGCATGGCCCCATCAGAACTGCCACAAGACCATGTGGCCGTACCCTAAAAACCAGTGCAGACCAAAACAGTAGCCAATCAGTTTACAGCTTATCAGTTGGCCTGCTAATGGTAACTTCTCCACTTCACCAGTTTTGAGGAGGCACAGTGCTTTCCTACTGTTTCCAACAAACCCAAGCAATCAATTGTAATGAAGTAAAAATGTAATAAAACAAAAAGCTACACAGTGAAGAAGAAAACCTCCCTGTTGCTACATGGAATCAATTAACAAGCAGAACTTCGTGTCCCTGCAGTTTGAAAAACTTTAGATATGTCATAGTGACATATCAAAGGTTTCATTGGTGGTGGTCTAAGTGCTGGGACCCCTGCCAACATGATGGGACCGAAGCTCTCACACAGAGTGCTCTCTCCTCATTGAGAACATCAGCAGCAAGGAGAGAGAGCATTCTATGCGAGCACTTCTTTCTCCTCATTTCAGCGATCCTAGGAGTCCCAGCACTCAGACCTTCACTGGTCAAAAACTTCCATATGTCACTAGGACATCACAATTTTATTTATTTAATGTATAGGGGCACTTTAATTTAGTTATTAGTGAAGTCGGTATGAAGAAGCTGAGACAATCAGACGCACAGCACCAAGTACCTTATTAAACACATATTGTGAAGAACAGATCCAACATCATCAGCTTACTGGTAGTTTCCATTTAGCAGCACAAGCTTTTTTTTTATGGTGCAGAATAGAAAACACATGGAGAAATAAAACAGAATTTTTTTAGATGTATTACACATATGCAACATTTTAGATTTCTTGACTATGTAGCCAGTGTCAATGAAAATTATAGCGAGATTAACGACAAGGCATGCAGTCCTCTTCATATTATACCTTATCCAACCTATTTTCCATTTTGATCAAGTACTGTACTAGTAAACATTAATGGTATTTCTTTTATATTAAGTGCCATCTGTATTAAAGGGGTTTCCCAAGGGTCGCAATGGTGGGAGTCCAGCGGCAGGCTCCCCATTGAACAGGTCCTGGCACTGATTTTAGTTAGTGAAATCTATGAGCGCCTTTCACAGGTCAGGCATTTGCATGGTAGAGATTTAAAATATACTCTCTCTAAGGATAGTGGTTTTGCTTTGTATTGGAAAAATAGAAGTTACTTGGCTGGTAACACAGTTAAGTTGTGTGCTATCAAAGACATCGCACTAGGGATCAGCCACCAGGAGGGTGCTCATCTCTTATATTGGTCCCCCCATTTTTCCTTGCTTTATAGCATGTATTTTTACTGCATTTCCATACACATAGATTTCATCCTGAATGCAGTCTGTATAGGGTGAGAACACATAAAGGTTACTGAAGACTATCATACAATCTGTACCATACAATAAGGCACCCAGGGTTATGGATTGTTTGGTTATCATAAGTATCAAAAGTAGGGACTACAGTAAATGTGCAATAAATCTATCCTTTATTATTGCAGTTAATTCCAGTTATCACAAGGGTTAGTCAGCTAGAAGCTTATGGTATGTTACTTATTCTTTGCAATAATTTTCAGATTTGTCACCAAGTAATTCTCCATGACAATTGCTAATAGTGCATAAGGTGCATCCAATTTACCACGTACAATATTTCTTTAAAAAGTGCCTCTTGCAAACATATTTTTGGCTTGTCTTAAAGACAAGTACATCTGAGACTTGTGTAAATATAGAAAGCATCTATAAAGTACAAACATCATCATTGTAGAAAAAAATCATGCTCTATATCTGAAAAGTGGAAACACCAACAACTAGAATCATCATTTAGTATCCATTATAAACTAGTGCAAATCACGGATAAAAGCATACAGCCCGCATACACGCTCTCACGGAACGGAATTATTCTTTGCCTTTCAGGAGTGGGGGAGGAGGACAGGTTTTTAGGCCACACTCAAATAGACATCAAAAGACAGGGGCCATTTCATGATAAACATTTTGAGTGCAAGGAATAATGTACAAGACGACCATAAAATAAAAGCAGGGGCAAAAATATTCCGTTTGAAACCTGTGATCACCATTTATAAAATGTTTTAAAGACCATCCGACCAATGAGAAGCCTTTTCAGATGAATATCAGTGTTACCAAATCCCAATGTGGGCCTGGACGTGCTATGCAACCATATAATGTTCCAAAGGCAGACTCGTTATTATCTACTTTTCAACTGAATGAAATGAAAGGTAATTGTGGACTTTTTGATTAAAATTCTAGCAATATCCTTAGAAACCACCTTCTTAGGCCTCATCCACACGAACGTGTGCCGGCCGTGCCCATGCTGCAATAAACGGGCACCGCCCGTGTGCAGCCCGCATCACGGATTGCGGACCCATTCACTTCAATGGGTCCGCGATCCGGGAGATGCGGAGCGGAGGCACGGATCGGAACACCACGGAAGCACTACTTTTTGCGTGCGCTACCTTTGTGTGGTGCGGACCCCATTCAAGTGAATGGGTCCGCGATCCGCATGTGGTGGCCTCACGGTCAGTGCCCGTGCATTGCGGACCGCAGTTTGCGGCCCGCAGCACGGGCGGCACACGTTCGTGTGCATGAGGCCTTAGGCTATGTTCACACTATTGAAATACAGGTCAGAAGAATCCAACAAGTATTTGCACTGCTATCTGTGAAATCCAAGGTTGAGCTCTGGACTTCTGCCACTGATTTGTAGTTTGCCAAGCCATTGATCCACAAAGAGTGACATGACAGGTTTTTTGTTAAAAATAAAAAAAATCTGGTCACAGCTGAAATCAACAACTGATACGTGAAATACATGTCGGAATCAGTAGTGTGAACATACCCATAAAGTCCAGCAATATGTACTCTTACACCTGCCATACAGTTCCAGTTATTCATAGTGTTTACAAGTTAATACTTTTTAATTCAGCAATCGGTGGTTCATCCCACAATTTTATAGATGTCCGAAATTGCAGAATGTGGCACCCTCATCCAACATTAGCGAATCAGACAATACTTAAATGGTGGGTTGTGGCGGCACTGCAAGGCAGCAGGCTTCTATGGTGCTGCCACGAGGCCTTTATAAGAAATAAAAGAGCCTCTGATAAGTTTGGCCAGTAAGGCATCAAAGTATACAATGTGAGATGTCCGCCTTGTCCAATAAGTGATTTGTGAAGCAAAAAGAAATTCTTCTGCATGCTATTCTAAACTCTATTGGATGCTTCCTAGCAACAGACTGCAAAAAGCAATGTGAAGTCTGTTGCTATGGAGAAACTGAGGATTGTTTTCATTTCAGGAGACAGATCTCTGTAGAAGAAGTGCTTTCCCAAGCTTCTCAATGCTCAAGAATAACTTCTGTGGTATTTAACTTTTTGCTAGATGTAACTATCAATGACATGTTGTAAAATATTTAAGGCAGTATATGTAGAGATGATAGGAAGCCATATCCAAGGGTCTTTGAGAATGACTGTTGGTTGTGTACTACTTTACTACTAACCAAATACCTATTAGGCCTTGTTCACACATCAGATATTTGGTCAGTTATTTCCATTAGTTATTGTGAGCCAAAACCAGGTGCGGCTCTAAACACAGAACAGTTGCAGATCTTTCCATTATACCTGATCTCTGAGTAGCCTCCACTCCTGGTTTTGGCTCACAAAAACTGATGAAAATAACTGATCAAATAACTGAAGTGTGAACAAAGCCTTAGTCTGTTATACTGCTCTACATTGTGGAGTTCTCTTAAGGGTTATACCTGTATAAATACAACAAAATAGAAGCTTAGTTCAATGGAGATCACCTGAACTACTGCACTTGTCTTGTAAGAGAGAAGAGCCCTCTACCTCAGGGATGCTCAACCTGTGGCCCTCCAGCTGTTGCAAAACTACAACTCCCAGCATGCCAGGACTGCTTACAGATATTAGGGCATGCTGGGAGTTGTAGTTTTGCAACAGCTGGAGGGCCGAAGGTTGAGCATCCCTCCACCCCTGCTGATGTTATGTCCATGGAGAGGAGGAGCCTTTACAAACTAAGGGCCCACCTCCACAGGTTCTGTAGCAGCCAAAAGCATAAATCTATGGTATCTGTGCGCTTGTGTGATCTGTTACTGAACCACATTAGTATTTCATTTGGTGATACCTAAAAGACCCGATAACATATAATATGATTTACACAATAAATCATTTGTATGCAACAATATTTGCCCAGTGCACTGATAAATACTACTAAAACACAATCGGGTTCAATGCACACAATGCACCACCATACCTCATGTACTTTCAGCATTTTATGTCCATTTAAAGTTATTCATAATCCATCAGTTAGGACTGGGTAAACCTCTGTGCACGCTACATCTTATAACTGGGGTGTGCTTTTCCACCAAATGTTTATATGATGATCAATGCAGAAAACAGTAAGGCTGTATTCATACATGTTTCTGCTGCGATTTTTGACGCATTTTTTTTCTTTTTTAATAAATAAAACATAAAAAATATGAGCATCTTTGAATAAAGCCAATACGTGCAGTGAAGTATGATAACATGACACTTTACCTGCATTCACCTTATGCTAAAACCATGGACTGAAGATAAAGAGGCAAAAAAAAGGTTCTCCAGGGGCGGAAGGATTGATTGTCACTTGGATCATACTGGCCTTTCCAAGACTGTGATGTCCAAAGTTTACTGCATGGGCCAAGCATCTAAAGCTCTGTTCACACTTCTGCTGAAATGTCCATTTTTCTGCTCTGTCACATGAGCAGAAAAACGAAAATAACAAAGCGCTTGATCCGTCCTATGATGGACACCAATGGCATCTGAAGGACCGCATTGAATCATGAGTCTGTTGAGCTTCTGTCATTGTGTCCGTCATTTCGACAGGAAGAATAGCTCTGCATATAATGGAATAGAAATATGAACAGTGCCCTACAGTAGCTTTATACACACACATTTTTTTTTTTTTTAATGCCACTGCAGTTTTTGTTGTAGCTTTTTGAGCCAGCAGTGGATCCAACAAGATGGAGAAGTTAAGTCCTTCCTATATATTTCCCATGCCTTCTGAATCCACTTCTGGCTTGGGCCCAAGAAACTGCATCAAACACTGTAGTAGCTGAAAGGCTGGTTTCATACACAGCATTTTAATAAAAACTGATTTTGGTAAAATTTATGGCTCTGGAAAATCAATTTGTGAGTTGTCACTAACATGTCTCCCTAGTCATGGTGATCACCTAGAGCAGAAAGAGATCTCCACTGCCCTAATAAGAGGCTCATTCCAAAGGAGAAGGTGCCAGGCTTGCGAACCTGGGAATAGAATACCCTTAGTGAATTGGCATGATGGGCATACCCACCACTATCATTTTCGTGCATACAATGAAGCAATGGATAGTGCTCAATTGTCATTTGTCACAGTAGTGGTCAGTGTCTGGCTTATAGAGGTGGATCATGCAGATTGCAATAGCTAAGATGCCGAAGGATTGTCCACCCTTGCTTTAGTAAGATACTATAATATGAAATCCCTGCAGACCTAACTCAATATTTGTTCGCCCCCTTTCCTACTTGTTTAACTGTAATACCTTTTCATTTAGCATACTCGTTTTACATATTTACATATTTGTACAATGATTTATCATCCATGCTGTATCCATCAAAATGCTCTGACATAATGATAAAAATGCAATGCTACTGGACAGCTGTGTGCAAGGATTGTCAGATACAAGGTGGTGGCTGGTGTATTGGATGGTGCCCGTGTTCAGCTTTGGCTTCCTTTTCCTCGGGTCTATTTGCCTAACTGCTGGTGATACCCCATAGCGTCTGTTAGTCACTATAGCACCTTTGTCCTGCAGAAAAGGAGGTCAAGATGGAATGCTGAAAAGTGGAGGAAGAAAGCAAGGCAATAAAAGAGTTGTAGAGCGGCCTGCTTCCCATGTGTCCCTCATGCCCTCTAAGTCTTGTGATATTTCTTAGTGAATAAGGGCCATTCTTCGGGAAAGAAAAAAGGATTGTGGGAGAAGATTCTCGTGAAGTTGTGTTAGTTTGTGCAACAGCTACACATTTTCTCAGTTCTTTACAAGGCTCCGTGCTGAGACTCGTATTTTGACAGAATGTTTCGGTAGCGAGAGAGTTCTTGGCGGATTTTGGCTACCTCTTGGCGCAAAACTGCATTCTCTTTCTCCAAAAAGGCAGCCCGGACCGTGATCTGGTTTTCCTTTAGCCGACGAGCATCTCGTGAACGTTTGGCAGCTTCGTTGTTTTTGTACCGCCGGTTCCAATATTTCTCATCCTAAAAAGGCAAAAGATGACAAGGGTGGCTGTCAATTACAGTACATACTATCATTATATATATATATATATAGTAAATTAGTAATTCGGTTCCGAAGCTTCCAAAAGCTTGACCCAAAACAAGAAAAAAAGGGTGCAAAGGCAGAAACTTGGAGACTATGGTACTCAGTGCACTCTGGAGTGGGCGCCATCTTTAAAGAGGTTCTCCAGGAGTTAAGAAAATGAAAATACTTAAATATTACTTTATTATAAATATATTCCCAAATACCTTTCATTAGTTATAATGCCTCATTTTGTCTAGGGAGCAATAATCATCAGGGAAAATAAAATGGCCGCCATCCTATTAGTACAGACAAAACCTTTCCTAATCACACAGCAGGACAAGTTACTTCAGAGCACTGAGGTAAAGCGCTGCCTCATCCTCCTCTCTAAATCTCTGTAAGAATGGAGTTCATGAGGAGACATGAAGTACAGAGGGGAGGGTGTGGATAATAAGCAGCAGTACTTGTATGAAGTCTCCATTACCACAGTCTGTCCTGTCCGTCCTCTCTGTACTTCATGTCTCCTCATGAACTCCATTCCTACAGAGATTCAGCTGAAGATCATATTAAACTGTATTCAGGATCATAATCCCTGACAAGTAGGAGAAGAGGATGAGGCAGCTCTTTAGGACGGCAGCCATTTTGTTTCCTCTGATGACTGCTCTCTAGACTACATGAACCATCATAAATAATGAAAGGTATTTGGGAATATATTTATAATAAAGTAATATTTAAGTATTTTCATTTTCAATTCCTGGAGAACCCCTTTAAAGACCGGGAAGAGGTCACCTCTCCTGGCGTCTATTTTACCAATAAAAATTCTAGAGCATATATATTCTTGAATGAATCAATTCCTCCATTATTCCTACTAGAAGTTTACGAATGACTTGTCAGCAGTTAACAATAAAGGTTCATCTGGGTGTATATGGAATAGAAATAGTTACTAAAACAAGTCAAACTGTTAAAGACACACATTTTTTTTACAAGGGGAAGGGTAACACCCAATTGTTATTTGTTTTTTTTTTGCATTTAATTTCCTATAAGAATAACAGAGGAATGACAACACAGTTGTGATAGTCTGTTATTCAGTTTTTTGGAGAGGAATGCAAGTATATACTAAGACAAGCTGACAGATCCTTCTTATACCAATGAGGACTAGTAACCTTTACAAATGTTATACAGCCCCAATTCCAATATAAGTTGGAACGCTGTAAAATGTGAATAAAAGCAGAATGCCATGACTTCAAATCTCAAGGTCGAAATGGTAAAATGTCTCGCTTTCAACATCTGATGTGTTCTATCATCTACTGTGAGTAAAATACGGGTCTATGAGATTTGCAATCATTACATTCTGTTGTTGCATTTCCTTACATTTACACAGCGGGGACTGGGGTTGCAGTGGGTTACACTGAATGGTGTGGGTCTGTTTTGAGAAATGCATAGACCCATGCTCTTTTGTAACCTTCTCCTGCACGTCGTCTAGAAAGCATATTGCATAATAATAGGACAGCAATATTTGGCGGTCTCTTTGTACCTTCTGTTCGTCTGGCACCTGGATTTTTCTTGCTTTTTTCATAATCGGTTGGGGTTTCAGTTCCTCTTCAGAAAATCTATGTTTCCTAGGGTCGAATGTATCATGTCCTGGCACACTGGACAAGGCAAGATCAGTAGGATCTGGGTCAAAGTTCATCATTACTTCCACTGACTCTGGGTCAACTGGACTTGGACTTTCTCTGGATAAAGGAGTCATTTGACCTATTGAGCAAAACATTACGTTAGTAAGACCATACTTAGCAATTAATGGAAGGAAGCAACAACCGATAGCATTAGCTTATTTACTACTCTAGACCCCCAGACTTATCACCTATTTCATCACTCTGGACCATCCGGCACTCCAGCTGTTCTGAAACTACAACTCCCAGAATGCATCCCAACCACAATCCTCCTACAGATACGTCTTCTGACTCCACCAGGAGAATAAGGTGTCTGCTAGCAGCTTATTTTCTGTGAAAGCTCAAACATGGCCAACATGCCCAATCCCTGTTTCCCTCTACATGCATGGCCACCTAAGGCTATGTTCACATGTCTGTACCCTCAGGTTTCTGACACCGGTTACTGTCATTCAATAGGGCTAATCCTTTCCAAAATAAGTGACATTTTTTCCAGAATTCTGTGCAGAAATTTTCCAATGCATGTGAGCAGTGTGAAAACCCCATTCATATACATGGGATGCAGAGTTCACACTGAACACAGAGGGGGACATTTATCAAATCTTCTATGCCAGTTTTGTGTGTAAAAATATTGGAAGCAGAGGTCGCACTAGATTTTTGCCGGAACAGTAAAAATACTTCTCTTTTGAGGAGTATTTTTAGCCGAGGAGGAGTATGAAAGTTGCAGCAATTCACATATAGAAAACGTAGGCCTACATAATGTTAAAGGGGTTGCTATTCATGCAGGAAGCAATTGCTAGTCTACTCTATAACTGTATTCCATGCATAAACAGCAAAAGTAGACAATTTTACATTTATTTGACATCCTATACTAAACATAAGACCGCTGCCACCACAACAGAGCCATATACAGTGCTTCCACAACAGTGCCACCATAACAGAGCCATATACAGTGCTTCCACAACAGTGCCACCATAACAGAGCCATATACAGTGCTTCCACAACAGTGCCAGCATAACAGAGCCATATACAGTGCTTCCACAACAGTGCCAGCATAACAGAGCCATAACAGTGCTTCCACACAGTGCCAGCATAACAGAGCATATAACAGTGCTTCCGCAACAGTTCCAATGTACAGCCACCATAACAGAGCCATATACAGTGCTTCACAACAGTGACCATAACAGAGCCATATACAGTGCTTCCACAACAGTGCCAGCATAACAGAGCCATATACAGTGCTTCCACAACAGTGCCACCATAAAACAGAGCATATACAGTGCCATAACCAGAACATATACAGTGCCACGCATAAGCCATATACAGTGCTTCACAACAGTGCCACCATAAACAGAGCCATATACAGTGCTTCACAACAGTTCATAACAGAGCCATATACAGTGCTCCACAACAGTCAGATACAGCCATACAGAGCAGCATAACAGACATACAGTGCTTCCACAACAGTGCCACCAAGAGCCATACAGTGCTCCACACAGTGCCACCATAACAAAACTATACAGTGCTCCACAACAGTGCCACCATACAGAGCCATATACAGTGCTTCCAAAACAGTGCACCATAACAGAGCCATATTACATGCAGAAGGCCATATACAGTGCTTCCACACACCAGCATAACAGAGCCATATACAGTGCATAACAGTGCCACATAACAGAGCCATATACAGTGCTTCCTCAACAGTGCCAGCATACAGAGCCATATACAGTGCTTCCACAACAGTGCCACATAACAGAGCCATATACAGTGCATAACACAGTGCCACACAGTACCAGCATAACAGCATATACAGTGCCATATACAGTGCTTCCACAACAGTACAGCATAACAGAGCCATATACAGTGCTTCCACAACAGTTCCACCATAACAGAGCCATATACAGTGCTTCCACAACAGTGCCACCATAAACAGAGCCATATACAGTGCTCCACAACAGTACCAGCATAACAGAGCCATATACATCACAACAGTGCCACCATAACAGAGCATATGCAGTCCACAAACAGTGCCACCATAACCAGTGGCTTCCACAACAGTGCCACCATAGCAGAGCCATATACAGTGCTACAGTGGCCACATAACAGAGCCATACAGTGCCACCATAACAGAGCCATACAGTGCTTCCACAACAGTGCCACCATAACAACCATATACAGTGCTTCCACAACAGTGCATAACAGAGGCCACCAATAACATATACAGTGCTTCCACAACAGTACCAGCATAACAGAGCCATATACAGTGCTTCCACAACAGTGCCACCATAACAGAGCCATATACAGTGCTTCCAAAACAGTGCCACCATAACAGAGCCATATACAGTGCTTCCTCAACAGTGCCAGCATAACCAGAGCTGTGGAGTCGGTAAGCCAAAGCCCCGACTCAGACTCCTCAATTTCCCCTCACCCCGACTCATACATGGAGCATGTTTAAGTGATAACTTTAAACAAATTTGCATAAAATCAATAGTACAGATAAGTCATGACAAAAACAGTTTGTAATCTATCAGGCTTCTCTGGGTACAGCTCACTTAGGGCCTGATCAGAGGCGTAGCTAGAGGTTCAGCACGGGGGGATGGGGGGGGCGAAACATACTTGAGTGGGCCCCCCCACTTATTGGCTTCCCAAACGCACGTTTCCAACTTCACAGGCACATACTACTAGTTGTGGTTATAATACTGTATTAGCAAGATGACTATATAAACTGCTAGATCATCTATGCTGTTAAGTACAGTACAATAGACTTTCTACATACCCTACTCTAAATACTCTACCACATAATGCAGTAAAATATAGGATTAATAGGAGTAAAAAAGGGGACTCCTATGTTAAAGGAAATCTGTCCCCAGCTTTTACATCACTAAACTAACAGTCCCTTGCCCCCATCAGACCTCAGATCAGAATGTGCCCTTAATGTGCCCCCATCAGACCTCAGATCAGCAGAATGTGCCCCCATCAGACCTCAGATCAGCTGAATGTGCCCCCATCAGACCTTCAGATCAATAGAATGTGCCCCCATCAGACCTCAGATTAGCAGAATGTCCCCCATCAGACCTCAGATCAATAGAATGTGCCCCCATCAGACCTCAGATTAGCAGAATGTTCCCCCATCAGACCTCAGATCGGCTTAATGTGCCCCCATCAGACCTCAGATCGGCTTAATGTGCCCCATCAGACCTCAGATCAGCAGAATGTGCCCCATCAGACCTCAGATCGGCTTAATGTGCCCCCATCAGACTCCATAATGGAAGCGCTCACTTGTATTCGCCTGATTGTACTAAGGCCATCCCTGCTGGGCCCCCCAGAGGTATTGGGCCCAGAGCATCGCCTCACATGCCCAAATCCCTTCCCGCCCCCCCCAGTAGCTATGCCTCTGGGCCTGATGTATGAAAACGGTCTAGGTCTAAGACTTTTTTTGTTGCCCATAGCAACCAATCAGAGCTCCCCTTTCATTTCTCCAGAGCACTATATGAAATGAAAGGGGAGCTCTGATTGGTTGCTATGGGCAACAAAGAAACTTCTACACCTAGACAGTTTTCATACATAAGGCTCTAGGTGTTTTACATCAGCAGATAGAAGCCATGAGAGCAGCTAACCTCTCCAAACATGAGCTCAGAGGAAACATAAAGCAGAGAGAACATGCGCTGGACATAAAGGACAGTACAGTCATCTCAACTAAAAGCCTAAATCCTTAGATCAGGAATAGAACAGACATTTATAGGACATTTCATCATTTTCACAAATTCTTATAAAAAACATATTCAGCACTTATTGCACTGAACTAAATGTACTAATTCATTATATATTTTAGGAGTCGGTCCATTTTATACCGACTCCGACTCCACCAAAATGGTGACCGACTCCACAGCCCTGAGCATAACAGAGCCATATACAGTGCTTCCACAACAGTGCCAGCATAACAGAGCCATATACAGTGCTTCACAACAGTGCCAGCATAACAGAGCCATATACAGTGCTTCCATAACAGTGCCAGCATAACAGCCATATTACAGTGCTTCCGTAACAGTGCCAGCATAACAGAGTCATATATAGTGCTTCCATAACAGTGCCATATACAGTGTTTCACAACAGTGCCAGCATAACAGAGCCATATACAGTGCTTCCATAACAGTGCCAGCATAACAGAGCCATATACAGTGCTTCCACAACAGTGCCAGCATAACAGAGCCATATACAGTGCTTCCGCAACAGTGCAGCATAACAGAGCCATATACAGTGCTTCCATAACAGTGCCAGCATAACAGAGCCATATACAGTGCTTCCACAACAGTGGCCAGCATAACAGAGCCATATACAGTGCTTCCGCAACAGTGCCAGCATAACAGAGCCATATACAGTGCTTCCATAACAGTGCCAGCATAACAGAGCCATATACAGTGCTTCCACAACAGTGCCAGCATAACAGAGCCATATACAGTGCTCCACAACAGTGCCAGCATAACAGCCATATACAGTGCTTCCACAACAGTGCCAGCATAACAGAGCCATATACAGTGCTTCCACAACAGTGCCAGCATAACAGAGCCATATACAGTGCTTCCACAACAGTGCCACAACAGAGCCATATACAGGGCTTCACAACAGTGCCACCATAACAGAAATACAGTGGCTCCACAACAGTGCCACCATAACAGAACTATACAGTGGCTCCACAACAGTGCCACCATAACAGAACTATACAGTGCTCCACAACAGTGCCACCATAGCCATATACAGTGCTTCCACAACAGTGCCACCATAACAGAATATACAGTGGCTCCACAACAGTGCCACCATAACAGAACTATACAGTGGCTCCACAACAGTGCCACCATAACAGAACTATACAGTGGCTCCACAACAGTGCCACCATAACAGCCATATACAGGGCTTCCACAACAGTGCCACCATAACAGAACTATACAGTGGCTCCACAACAGTGCCACCATAACAGAACTATACAGTGGCTCCACAACAGTGCCACCATACAGAACTATACAGTGGCTCCACAACAGTGCCACCATAACAGAACTATACAGTGGCTCCACAACAGTGCCACCATAACAGAACTATACAGTGGCTCCACAACAGTGCCACCATACAGACATATACAGTGGCTTCCACAACAGTGCCACCATAACAGCCATATACAGGGCTTCCACAACAGTGCCACCATAAAACTATAAGTGCTCCACAGTGCCACCTACAGACAACAGTGCTCCAAACAGTCCCAAAACTATACAGTGGCTCCACAACAGTGCCACATAAACAGCCATATACAGTGGCCCACAACAGTACTCCAGAGCCATTTTTGGTTGTTGATTTTCACTCATACTTAAGATAATCCAGTCCCCATCTGCTCTGACTATCCCTTCTAATTGAGAGAAAGCAGCGCAGAGATTATAAGAAGCTTTAGGTGTGGGTCAGTCTTTACATACAGGCTGATGAGATTATATATATATATATATTATATATATATATATATATATATATATATATATATATATATAATGTCCTTGTGTTCCTGCTGCTCTGTACACAGTGATAGCGCCATGCCTCCTCCTACACAGCCCCAGTCACTACGGTTCTGCCTCCATCCGGCGCACATCACTTTCCCCAGACGCTTCTCCTGCCTGTACCACCGCAGTGTGTTCGGTGACGTCACTGGCTGTAATGGGCTGGCTTTAGCGCTGCCCTAGCTGTTTTACTGGCTAGGGCAGTGCTAAAAGCCCACCCATCAGTGCGAGTGACGTCACCGGGCTCACTGCTGGGCGGAGGCCTCTGCCTGGCAGAGCCCGGTTCGTCACCGGAACCGGGCAAAATGCCTTTGCTCTGCGCTAATTAGCGCAGGGCAAAGGGGGGCATCGGAGCATAGGATGCTCTGATGCTAACACTAGGCAGGCTGCCTTGGTGAAATTGAGGTTATGTCCCGGTTCAGCTCTGAACCCGACAACCCCTTTAAGTATTATACTCCAGTATAATAAATAGCCTCAAACACACCTGAAATTATACATTCCTCCCAGTATCCGCGTGAAATCCAACATGTGTGAACATACCCTTCATTCCCATGTGGTATTTTTACGAAATGGCTTTTATGTTTAAATCGTAATTTAGCTTATTGTAATCGGGCATTGGATCACCAATGGTTAACAGACTTATGCAGCGGCTTGTGAATATTCTCAGGAACACTACAAGTGAGCTGTGAAAAGGGGGCATTTGTTAAGGTGGAACAAATCCTATGGATAGCAGGCGTACATCGCTGCCATGCAGACTAGCTAGGCTGCAAATGTTATATGCTTGAGCTCTACTGCAACTATGCTAGTAATTCAAGTGTGCATAATTCAGATAAAGCCCATAAAATGGAAGACATGTCTATTTTTATTCCCATCGTCTCCTGCTTGAAGCAGAAACTCCCACGCCAACAATACTAAGGAGCTGATGAGCTGGAGTATTACATTGGAGCGTACAGTGCTGCTGCACTTTAGCAATCACACAGCTTAACCCAATGGCTTCCAGAGTCTCTGCATGAAAGCATCCACACAAAAACCCTCTATATTTGTACGAGTCCACATCCTGCTTCATTTTATATAGATTTTTTTTTTTTTTTATTTACAAAAATGGGAGCAGATCCTGGAAAAGTGAAATAGGAAAATCTTTAAAAAAAACTTAGATGGTTTCCTTCTTCGGGGACCTGCTGTAATTTTTCGTTTCAACAATGGACACGTAATAGGAATGCACAATGCATTCGGAAAGTTTTCAGACCCCTTTTTTCACATTTTGTGATGTTGCGGCCTTGTTCTTGTGGTAAAATAATAAAATTCAAGTTTTTCCCCCATCATTCTGCACTTCATAATCAGAAAGTGAAATCTTTAGATTAGATTAGAAATCTTTGTTAATTTATCGAAATGGAAAGACTAAAATCTTGCATTGACATAAGTATTCAGACCCTATGCTCAAGCGCCTCTGGCGAGATAGCCGCCTCCAGTCTTGGGTAAGATCCCACAATGTGTGCACACCTGAATCTGGGGCATTTTCTGCTTTCCTCCTCGTCTTTATCAGATTATATGGTGACCACCTGTGGACAGCCATTTTCAGGTGTCTACAGAGGTGTTCACGTCAGGGCTCTGGCTGGACCACTCAGGGACATTCACAGAGTTGTTGCTAAAGCCTGTATTACACCTGACGATTTTTCGACAGATGATCGCTAAATAGCGTTCGTATGAATGCCAGTTAGCTATCATCTTGCAGTGTAACACTGCAGCCGATGCCCGATGAATGAGCGGAAATTGTGAAGCATGCTTAAAAATCATCGTTTGCAGGCAGCAAATTGTGGTGTCTAATTACAATCTGCCGCCGGTAAACCACTAGACAGCATGGGGATGAGGGCTGGTATACTGATCGCTCCTCCTCATGATGTGGAGAAGATCGTTGCATGTAATAGCAGCTGTCTCCTCCACTAGCGAGCAGGTGATTATGAGGAGGGAGCGCTTCCCTCCAATCACTCGTTCAATCAGCCTGTGTAATACAGCCTTAAAGGGTTTCTGTCACCTCATTTGACCATATTAAACCAGATGACATTTGCAATGCGCAAAATGTCACCTGATGTCTAATATGGTTTTCTTTTTAAACTTTGTGTTCCCGTTTCCTTAAAAAAATTTACTTTTGTAATACGCAAATTACCTTTACTAGGTGCAAGAGGCGGTAACCCTGCACCTAGTAGCGCCGTTTTCCCCACCCTCTATATGTCGTCATCAGGGCTGATTGACAGGACCAGGCAGCTCACTCTGCTGCTGGCCCTGTCAGCGCTGCAAATCCCACGCCTGCGCCGTGGGTCCGTCATTCGGCGCAGTGAGTGCCGCTGGCTGCCGGGCTCTTGGATTCATTACTACGCCTGCGCCGCCTTCTTTTCCGGCTGTAGTGTGACGTCATAGGCATAGGCGCAGTGAGGAAGCTGGGAGCCCGGCAGCCAGCGCACTCACTGCGCCTGCGCCGAATGACGGACCCACGGCGCAGGCGTGGGATTTGCAGCGCTGACAGGGCCAGCAGCAGATAGAGTGAGCTGCCTGGCCCTGTCAATCAACGCTGATGACGAAATCGAATGGGAAAACGGCGCTACTAGGTGCAGGGTAACCGCCCCTTGCACCTAGTAAAGGTAATTTGCATATTACAAAAGTAGATTTTTTAAGAAAACGGGAACACAAAGTTTAAAAAGACCATATTAGACATCAAGTGACATTTGCGCATTGCAAATGTCATCTGGTTTAATATGGTCAAACAAGGTGACAGAAACCCTTTAAGCCACTCCTGTGTGCTAAGAGTCATTATCTTGTTGGATGGTGAACCTTCGTACCAGTGTGAGGTCCAGAGGACTCTGGATCAGGTTTTCATGAAGAAAATCTCTACTCAGCTTTCCCTTAACCATGACCAGCATTATGCTGCTGCCACCACCACACTCCTCTGTAGGGATGGTATTTGGAATCTGGTTTCTTCCAGACATTATGCTTAGAATTGAGGCCAAAAAGGTCAATTTTGGTTTCATCAGACCACAGAATCTTGTTTTTCTGAGAGTCCTTGGTGATTTTTGCCAAATTTCCATGTATCTTTTACTGAGGAGAGGCCTCTTTATGGCCACTCTACCATAAAGCCCAGATTGGTGGAGTGCTGCAGTGATGGTTGACCTGGAAGTTGCTCTCATCTGCAGACAGAATCTTTGGAGCTCAGCCAGAGTGACCATTGAGTTCTTGGCCACCTCTCCTACCAAGGCCCCTCCCCCCCTTACTTAGTTTGGTCCTGGTTGTTCCAAACATCTTCTTTTGTTATTCCTTTTTAATAAATTTGCAAAACATTTCTAAAATTCTGTTTTCACTTTGCCATTATCGGGTATTGAGAGCAGATGGGCGAAAACTTTTTTTTTTTTTTTTTTTTTTTTTAATATTTTAGCACAAAGCTGGAACATAAGAAAAATGGAAGGGTAAATACCAACATAACCTATGCAAACCTTACTATCTGTATCAGGTCCAGTTGTAGAAAATAGATTCTGTCCTATATGTCTATATGGGTGTTACCTTAGTACATATACAGTAAGCTTCCCTGACCTGCTTATAATGGCCATGAATGGCTTACAACTGGAAAGTAAACCCAGTGGTCAACATTCACATGAATTGTAAGTCAATACAATGTAGTTCAAAGTAGGAGAGAGCTAATTTCAGCATTCGGCCATGAAGTTCAGCTGGACAGCAGACAATGTTCTGCAAACTCCAGTTTGTATGGGTTTCTAGAAGATGGGGCCTGCCGCAACCTACATACTTTGGAGACCACTCCAGCCTGCCCCTAAATAAAGACCTTAGACCAGACTACACAAATATACATCCCAGAAAAGTACAGAAACCTAGACCCAGATTACCTCTAAATACAGCCCAGCCCAACACCTAACGACAGTCTCCAGACCAGACTCCCCTCTAAATACAGATCCCTAGACCACACTTCACTTTAAAACATATCCCAGATAGGACTAACCCCAAAATACAGAAGCCTGGACCAGACTACAAATAGAGACCCCAGAACAGAATATCCCGTAACTACAGTCCCCTGACCAGACTATCCCCAAAACACAGACCCAATGAGTGCCCACTATGTTTATCTCTGATGCCCATTGTACAGATGCCCCTGTTCATCATGCGCTCCAGTGCTAGAGAAATACTGTAACGTTAAAGGGGTTGTCTCATCTCCAACAATAGGGACATATTGCTGGGATACGCCCCCATTGTCACCGTTGGGACCCGCACCTATCTCCTAAACAGAGCCCCGCAAAGTGGTGGCTGGAGGACTCCGGTCCGGCCACCACCAAGCGCTCTCCCCATTTCAGTTCGGAGAGGTCGTAACACTGTCTCACTGCACGGGTCGATCACTAATTATAGTCAGTAATCTTATGTATTTCCTTGGTGGACAGAAGACTTTCACTAGATGTTTGCAGCAGCTTGAGTCCTGCACGTTCCATTCCAGCTTCTTTAGTGATTAGCAAGCCTACAGCGTGCAGATGAACAGCTGGAGCGCTGTCATATTACTGGGAGACATGGGAATGCACGTGTGGAGGAGGGAACATCAGACTCTGCACGGGCCCAGGCACACACAGCCAGGATGAGCTGCTCGTGAGCTTACTGTACATTATGCTCCTTCCAGTAAATCCGCACACACCCATACACTAAGGACATTCCCTTCTTGGAGAGATAGCCAGGACTGTACTGTACACAGAGTCCAAAAGTACACTGGGTGTGCTCGACTACATGACACAGCAGAAGCAGCCCTCACTGTAAATCACAGTCCTAAGTCCTGATCCCCGATAACCACTGCCTGCACAGCGTCCATAGGCATCCGATGCACTGTAACTGAAGACATCTGCAGCGGCTCAACATACTCTTAAAGGCTACTTATGCACTCTTTGCAGCCAGTTGGTCGCACTGATCCAAAATAAACTAAAGAAATAAATTGGAAAGATCCATTTGGAAATTGCCTGCCATGGATTCAGGTTTTTACTGCAGGATCTGAAGCCAAAAAGGAGAAGTCATATCTGTCCTTAAAGGGGTTTTATACTGATGGCCTGTCCTTAGGATAGGTCATCATTATGCGATCCTGGGACCCTACAATTAGCTGTTTGAAGAGGCCGGTGAGCGCCATGACCTTATCGCAGCTCACCAAGCACAGCGCCACCCATTGGATAATGGTTGTTCTTGATATCGCAGCTCAGCCTCATTGATTTGAACAGGACCGAGCTGCAATTAAGCCATTTGACTGATAACATAATGTCACTGGCCTAGGAAGAGGCTGCGGCACGCACTGGAGCACGGTGGCCTCTTCAAACAGGTAATCACAGGGCTACTGGGTGTCAGACCCCCACTGATGAGAAACTGATGATGACTGAGGACAGGCCATCAGTACAAAACAATTGGAAAACCCCTTTTATCTTCAAAAACTACATCAAAAAATCTGTACACATGGCCATACCCTTAAACTTCCATTTCCGGCATCGTCCGACTGTGGAGTAAAACTACCGCATTCTCTCATGGAGTGGTTTTACGCCAGTTTTCACCTGTTTTTACATTTGCTGGGGCTGATGTTCCAGCTCCATGCACGCTCGTCACCAGGGTTGCCAACCAGAATTTTTCTTTTTGCTGGACAACTTATCCCAAAATCACGGACAGCCAACATTTTTTACGGACAAATTGGAAAACCATAACTAATGGTAAAGATTATAAGTGATACATGTCTATAGCTTAATATACTGATCAGAACTCATTACCAGCATTCACTATGAGCTGTAAAATGATGATAATTACCACAAAAATAATCTAGTCAAGTACCACAAGCCTAAAAAAAAAATCACGGACACGTCTATTTTTTTTTCACGGACACAGGAAAAATATTGCCTATTTTTACGGACTGCCCAGAAATTTCTGGACGGTTGGCAACCTTGCTCGTCACTCCCTCACCATGCCAAAATGTCGAGTGCAGCACAAAAATGCCTGACTAAATATTGTCACACGTACATTTAAAAATGTCACAAAAAAACAGGCGTAGCGTGCTTCATAAATAACCCCCAATATCTGCATATATTACAAAATGCCATACACTGCATATGCAGGGCGGCTGTCTGACCCTTCTCTACCCATATTTTGGACGGTATGCTGCAGGGGTATCTGCTCATACTCCGTCCTGACACTACTAGCCGGTAGCCACACTGACCAGTGCAGGGTAAGAACCGCAACATGGGAGGAAGGTAGCGCGTGACCCCGGCCGTGAGCGCCCCCTGCCGGACGCGAGCGGCGCTGTCGTGCTTCGCTCGGTCATGTCTTGCCATGTGCAGCCTCCTCCCGCCTCCCTCACAGGGCGAGCACATGGCCTCTCCTGCAGCTGCTCCCCGTGAGAGCGGATTTCCCTGGCCGGCCACGCTCTGTCGGAGGCAGGCGGGGAGGGGTTTATTTGCGGTGAGCACGCACATGGAGCTGGAGTGTGAGGTGGCCCCAGGGAAGGGAATGCAAAGGAGGGCGGCGGAGCTAGAAGGAGGGAGGGCGGCGCAGGCGGAGGACTCGTACAAAGGAAGCCGGCAGAGCGAGACTAATTGATGTGAAATCCTAAATTCCTGGGGGGAAATGGGAGGAGGCAGAGCCCTGCTGCGGCCGCCATCCTCGGCTCCTGCGGGGAGAGCTGTGCCCGTGAAGGAATGCCATGTACACAACCCTCATTTTCCTGCTTCATATATTGTATAGGCAGTGCAGTGAAACCATAATGAATGTGAATACAGAAACGTACAAGTATGGTTTCCCTGAATGCACCGTGCTCTACGTATGGCGGTTTCCCATAGGCTTCTCTATAGGGCTTGATAAACGCCAGGAAACAGGTGTGTGCAAAATTACACTAAATAAAAAAAATGTAAAAAACACTTACAGCTTAAAGTACGTTATTTCAGACAAAATGAAACTGTGAAAAATCAGCATGGAGTCGTGATATATATCTGCCATATTCCGCATTAGCATCCAACTGTGCCCAATGGGACTCACAATCTAAGTTCCCTATCAGTATGTCTTTGGAGTGTGTGAGGAAACCAGAGAACCTGGAGGAAATCCACACAAACATGGGGAGAACATACAAACTCCGTGCAGATGTTGTCCTTGGTCAGATTCAAACCCAGGACCCCAGCACTGCAAGGCACCAGTGCTAACCACTGAGCCATGGTGGTGCTGCCCTTCATTATAAGTCAGCTGCTTCATATATATATATATATATATCAGCTGACTTATAATGAAGGGCAGCACGATGGCTCAGAGGATATAATATAATACAGATATATATATCTGTATTATATTATATCCTCTATATTATATCTGATTCTGAGAAAGCAGGGTGGCGGCCATAATAGATTCAAAGGGGTTGTCCAGTTTTCCCATATTGATGACCTATCCATAGGATAGATCCACGAATGATCTGCAGCACTCCTTGTAGCTTCCAAGATCCAAGTGTGTTTAGTCACCAAATAAGATCATAACAGAGCAACATTTTGACTCACATGAGTCTTTCTCAAGCTTGAGAGACTTGTATGAGTTGAAACGTTGCTCTGTTATGATGTTATTTGGTGAATAAACACACTTGGATCTTGGAAACTACAAGGAGTGCTGCAGATCATTTATGGATTCATCTCTGGGACCACTAAGCCAAGGCCCAATACTGTGTGCACCCACAAATCCCTTTGAGGATTATTCCCTATGAGGATCACCTATAGACGGACTAAACCTAATTAGGTAACGTAGCGCTGCTCCAATCTGGATTCTCTGTACTATCCGCAGGATAGGTCATCAATATCAGATCGGCAGAAGCGCCGATCAGCTGTTTGGAGAGAAAACCCTGTGCCAGCGCTGGCTTCTCTTCACGGTTTACCGCCACTTGTATGTTACACTCTGTCCTATTCAAGTGAATAGGATGGAGGAGCTGAGCATTCCGTGTTTTCCCGTTTCGAACATCCCATGCCATGATAAAAAAAAGCTATTATTGTCTGCAAAATGGGCACGAAGAGGACACGTTCTATCTAGAGTTGAGCAAACGTGCTCGTAATGAGCACTGTACTGCTCGGATCCCAGCCATCCGGATCCGTCCTCCTCACCCGACGGATCCGGATGCCTGCGGCCATGCGAGCACGTTCGCTCAACTCTAGTTCTATCCTTTTGGGGGGCTGCCGATCGGATGCGAACCAAAAATACAGTCCATGTGCATGGGGCCTTAGGCAAGCTTTATAACCTCAAAGCCCCCCTTCCTTTGGTAGTACTTGTCACACAGCTTAAA
>ONZH01020877.1:0-55000 GCA_900303285.1 Rhinella marina | reverse complement strand
GGTCATTTATCACACGGGCGTCACGGATTGAGTCCGGATGCGTTCCGGAAAATCCGCACGCATCCGCACCAATCTGCATGCAATCGCAGTCAGTTTTGACTGCGATTGCGTACTTTCGTTCGTTCAGTTTTTTCCGCGCGGGTGCGAAGCGGTTTAATGCGTTTCACGCGCGTGATAAAAAACTGAATGTTTACAAACAACATCTCACCCGTGTGAAAGGGGCCTTAGGGTGACTGAGGGCCTTTCAGGATTAGGCACGAGGACAGGGGCCACCAACCTCTAGGTGTTCCCCTGGGCGTAGCAGAATATAGGGACTGGACAGGGTCAGATTCTGCATTAGTATCCTTACATTGCCCTATTGCACTACCTGAGCATTTGTGTTTGTATTTTTTGTAACTTTTTGAGCAGCAGATTTATTGTATTTATGTGCACTACTGATTGTGGTCATTTTAAGGGTCAATATTAAAAGTGAAGTTTTAAATAGGCATATGCCCTTCTAATGATGATTTGTATAATGTACTTGCTATGCATGTCTGTTGTGCTGCTCAGTAAAAGAAAATGACTGGAAAGTGGTAAATAACTGATTTCCCCCGGGGGCACAATGCCAGTCTCACCCATAACCAGAATCTCTCATAATTTGCTTTCCAAACTGTTGATCATCATGCCTGCCAAGTCACCCTGCATCACCTCTGCAGAAGTATTTTCCTGGCTATTAAGTAAGAAGCACTGCACCTGGCAGGTAGATACATGCATGGTGCCAAACATGGGCACATTAACTCACAGTGTGCAAAAAAGTACACACACAGGGCTTAAGCCTCCTGCCATCTGTTCCACCCTGCCACTTTGAGTACAAATGCAGGCGAGGACTGTACATCATGATCACTGAGACGGCACGTGGACTGTGCACTCTCGCTGGCAGCAGGAGTCTTCTTAGTTCTTCACGTTTCAGACACGAGTTTAAGGAGGGGCCAAGGGAAAGGAATGACAGCTAGTTGGTTAAGATAAGGCCGATGATACCAGCCGTCTTATCTACTTGGATCAGACAGTTTTAAATCTATTGATTTAGAATTTCTGTTTTTCAATGCTACCAGTATATGAAATAAAAGGAATAAACCCGGAAATGTCATCATGTCTTATTAGCATGTTGATTAACCCCTTAACAACCTGAGTGTTTTGCTCCTAAACGACCAGACAATTTTTTTTAGGGTTATCGAACTGGTGCAACCAATCAGATTCCACCTTGTATTCTCCAGAGGAGCTGTGAAAAATGAAAGGAGGAATCTGATTGTTCGCTATGGGCAACTAAGCCAGTTCTACTTTACACCAGTTTGATAAATCTCCCCCAAAGTAGTTTAATGGCCCTTCTTTTATTTTTTATGACACAAAGGGCTTTTTTCAAATAACTTTTCATAGCATAGTTTGTCTTTTATAATTTTGTTAAGGGGGTTGTTGTTTTTTTAAATTTATAGTTCTTCTTTAAATTAGCAAACTCACAGTAAAATAAAGTGTTAGGGCCTGTTCACAAAGCGGGGTTTACAGTCAAAATTTTGGGGCAGAGATTGTGTCAAAATTCCGTCAGTGGCTGTGTAGTGTCTGCCTCCATTGTTTTCAATTGGCAGTTTAAAGCCATGACCACATCGAATTGGAACGTTTCTTTTTGGTCCGGATGGATGCCGCAGCGAGTGTCCACTCGGGTCCGCAGAATTCAAAGTGAACAACTATGGCTGTTTCTGCCACAGAGTATTTGGAGGAGGTGTCAAAATCCACCATGAGAACGTACTCTTACTGTATACGTACACAGCAGTGTTGTTTATGCCATTTTTCTAGGCTGATTTCCGTGAAGTCATCACTGCGTTTCCGAACCAAAATCCACATGTCATTTGCAGATTGTCACAATTTTGACATACATTGTGGATTTGTAAATCTGCACTGAAAGTCCACACATTTCTTTCTAAGCAGAAAATTTCCACTTCATTTTCTGCATGAAAATTCCCCATGTAATACGACCTGTGTACAAATACCCTTAGAATGGGTTCCCTATTTTGTATGGGTTATTTTGATACATAATTTGTACAGTCTCGGGTGAATGGGGCGGCTGTGAGGACATTCTGGGTAGGCATGGGGGGGCGTTTTGTTTTTGAGGTCATAAAAAACCTATGGGGGACATTCACTTTTTTATGATTTTTTTATTTTGTAGATTTCCACTGTAAATGGAGCATTCTTGAGAGCCACTAGGATCATAGAGGCCCTGTGGTGATATTAGTCACTGGCAGAGCTGATCGGGGTTTGCTAAGACCCAGCAGCTCTGCCATGCTGGGGAAGCACCTGGTGGTATTTGCTCTGTCTCTGTTCACTACATTGCTCAGCGAGTGCTTTGTAAACTCTAAAAGAGAGGACAGAATTGATGATAAACAGCTTTGATCTTATCCTTAGGGCCCCCAGCTGTCTCTCACAGCCAAGCACCCGACCTGCTCTTGCTTGATTGCAGGAGAAGAAGCTTTAATCCAGCGACATTTACAACGGTGTTGGTTTACAGCCCAATGCTGGCTGGCACAACATGGCAGACTGGTTACATGTTTATGGTTGGGGTGGGTGTCCTCCTGTTAAACTCAAAAGAGAGGTTTGGCATCTCTCCTTGCCTGGGGAACAGGAACACACAGTGCTTCCTCCACAATGCAACTGGATACAATTATTGGTAACCGTTTCACTTCTACCCTGACCCAGTTTTAAAAGTTATATGTCTGGTTACTTCGTTTTTTTCCTTCCTGTTATTTCATTTTTAGAGTTTTTAAATAAGCTTAAAATCAAACTTATGTCTAAAACGTCAATAACAGCAAGTCAGTTGGTCCCTTAACCTGCGATCATCCTGTGGTCAAAGCCATGTGGAAACCATGGTAGTCACATTGACCTCTCTGGAGGGAACAGTCAACTTTTCAATGGGAAAATCATTGATCGTGCTATCTAAATAAGGTGGAATGAAGAGTAGAAACTGAATGAACGGGTCATGGAGTGTCCCTTTAAGGTTTTCCCAGTACAGCTGCACTTCTGACCATCCGCCTGTGCAGGGAACTACAGCACAGTCCCTTTCACAGGTCGCTGGCTGAGAATGTGACAGCTAGTAGAGAGGAAACTACTCCTTACTGGTCACACAGTAATACCAATATTGAACAATAGCTAATATTGATTGATTTATGGCCCATCCTAAGGATAACCTCTTTAAAGGGAACCTGTCACACTGAACATGGTGTATGAGCTGCAGCCAGCATGTTCTAGATCTGGAGGAGCTGAGCAGGATAGATTCAGAAAAACGTGTATTTCATTCATTTAAATTCCTGCTCATTCTGGGCTTTGAAGTCCAGGAGGCGGTCCTATCAGTGATTGACAGCTCTGTCTGTAAACACAGTCATAGAGGGAAGGCTGTCAATCACTGATAGGACCATCTCCTTGACTTCAAAGCCCAGAATGAGCAGGAATTTAAATGAATGAAATACAAGTTTTTCTGAATCTTTTCCTATCAGCCTGCTCAGCTCCTCCTGCTCTATATCATGCTGCCTGCAGATTACATTGCATTTTCATGGCGACAGGTTCCCTTGAAGTAATATCACATTGATAGGGGACATGTTGAATGCATGGTGACCTAAACTAGATGAAAAAATCTGAAACATTATTTGGACATTTGTAGATATGAGGCACCTCTAGCCGATAAAGCAGTTTTTATGAAATATAAAGAGGGTCTGTTTTAGTAACTACTTGTATTCCCCATGAAATAACGATTCTGATGCATCTATGTTGTCCTCTTCCTCTAGTCCTCCTAGAAACGTCTGGGTTTTACCATTCCCCTTGTCCCTACACAACCTAACACTGTCATCACTGATTGGTACCCACCAACTGGTAACACTCTTCTCAATTATATCATACATATCTAGGAAGAATAACAGTATGCTTCATAAACCATCCCTAAAATATCATGCTGGACAATCAGACATGGCAGACTGCTGAAGAGGTGGGAAAATGAAATAGAAGACATGTTATCACCAGGAACCTCGTATATGTTATTTCATGTAATACAACATAAAAGGCACAGATCATTCAATCATTAGTACCTGCTTTGCCATTTGGATGTTCATATTCACTACCCATCATGCTCTGCACGGGAGAGGAACAAGCAGAGGTAGAAGAGGCGCAGGAGGCTGGTCGACTGAGGTCAACAACTGACTGGTTTGATGGTGGTGGAGTCAAGTTAGCTGGTGAAAAAGGCTGGTGAGGTGGCGTTGAGGGTAAGCCATTTTCTAATAAGAACTCATCCAGATCAACATATTCTATTTCATTGTATGGCAAAGAGCGTTCCCATAGAAGTGATCCAAGAAATGCACAATGAGAAGTACGAGGCGCAGCCATCTCATCTTCCAGTTTTCTCTCTTTTTCTTTTCCAATACCTGCAAGAGAAGCAAATTTGTTTTTAAAAAATTAGACTGTTCCTAAATCCTAGATAATGGTTTAACAATTTTCAATATATAAGTTGTATTCACATTACTTGTCTCCAGTGCACCCAAAAAATACAATCTGAATGACCCACCACGAGGTTTGAATGTCCAGCTGCCAGAAGTGTCTAGCACATCTTCCCATACAGAACAGGCCTTAGCCATGCATGTGAATAGGTTTTTGGGAAGATTAGAAGTCGGCCAAACATTCAGCCAACAGCTATTGAAAGTGTATGACCACCTTAAAGGGGTATTCTGCAGTAGCTTTGGTGCTGGAACTGCACAGCTCCATCCACCATGTAGTGCATGGAGCTGGTTATTGCAACGCTACTCCCATCGAAGTGAATGGGTATAGTGCTGCAGTTACCAGTTCACTGTAATGTAGATGGAGCTGTGTAGTTCTGGTACCGACTGCCAATGCAGAAGCTACTCAAGAACAGCTCATCATCAGGGGTGCGGAGTGTAGGACCCCTGCCGATCAGATTTTGATGGCCTATCATAAGGATAAGCCATCAATATAAACATGCTGGAATGCCCCTTAAAGTATGATAGCCTAACCACAAATGTCATTGCAAAACATGCTAAAATCCAATATGGCCTACCTTTCTCTCCCCCGACATCTGCCATCGGAGGATAGTTGGAAGGCCACCATACACATTAGATGGTCGGCCGATCCAATCAAACAGTGCCGGTTTGGCCAGCATATATCTTATGTGTGTGGCCACATTAAGATTTGAAAATTCCAGTCCTGAGATAATATTTAAAATCAATACAACATAATAGTTTTAATTTACTTAGATACATGTCAGGTATTGATCCATTACAGTATAATGCAAGAATAACCTTCAACGGATTTCACCCACTCATGTAAATGGGGCTTACAAGCAACCTATTCACTAGCATTGCACTGCACATGTGAACAAGCTCTCGTAGTAACTGGTAACAGTCCGGACCCTCAGCAACGACCTTCCTGTTATGTCACAGATGAGTTGAACACACAGTGACATAGCATGGGTTAGAAATTCTGTACAGATCCCTCTAGGTTTGCAATATCAGAAATCTGGGTCAGGTCAAAGCAGAGCGGTTTTAGAAGTTTGCAGTCACTTATGAGACAGTTGTTAGAAAAACGCATTTATTGTGACTAGTGACTGGAAACACCAAAACCTTCCAGCTTTCCTTCTCATTCATTTTTTCCAAGTCGTGGCGCAGTCTCTTCTCAGAGTTCAGTGAAAAGACTCAGTCACCAAACCTTTGCTATTAGTATGTACTATAGTGAGGCCTTAAAGACAATCTGGCCATTTTTTATTTTCCTACTGTTCCCTGTGCCTTCCTACAGTCCAGATGCTGTACCATGCCAACATAATGGAGAGGACTCTTGTGCACACACACAGCAGTCCTGATAACGGACAATGCATTTGGAAAGTCTTCAGACCATTTAACCTTTTCACATTTTATTATATTGTGGCCTACTGTGAACAAAAAGTTTACATGGACATAAGTATTCAGACCCTTTGCTAGGACACTTGAAATGTAGCGCTGGGTTGCCTCCCATTTCTCTTCATCATCTCTGAGATGTTTCCACACCTTGAATGTGCACCTGTGGTAAATTCAGTCGATTGGACATGATTTGCAAAGACACATCCTTGTCTATATAATGTCTCACAGCTGTCAATGCACATCAGAGCGAAAACCAAACCATGAGGAGGAAAGAATTGCCTGTAGAGCTCAGGGACATAATTGTGTGAAGGCTCAGATCTGGAGAAGGGTACAAATATTTCTGCTGCACTAAAAGTTCCCAAAAGCACAATTCTTAACTGGAAGAAGATTCTCTGGCCTGATTGAACTTTTTGTCCTCAATTCTAAGTGTCTTGTTTGGAGGAACCAGGCACTGATTATCACCTGCCCAATATCATCCCTACAGTGAAGCCTGGTGGTGGCAGCACCATGCTGTCGGGGTGTTTTTCAGCAGCTGGGACAGGGAGACTGCTCTATTCAGCTTTCCCTCAACCCTGACCAAAGTACAGTGGTCCCTCAATATACAATGGCCTCAGGATACAATATTTTCAACATACAATGGTCTTTTCTGACCCATCATAAGTTGAAACCAGACTCAGCATACAGTGTCTCAGACTCCGATCCAACCAATCAGGACCACTTCTCTGGTAAAATAGCTGATTAGTTGCTAGTTAGCAGCTATTCCTGACTGTTCTATGCAAGAACTTTTCTTATCGGTCTTAGTTATCTGCTTATTTTTCTTAAATCTTCATTTTCTCTTATCTCGGATGACATTTTGGGACATTGGAACCGATTACTCAATTTACAATGGTTTCAACATACAATGGTCGTCCTGGAACCAATTCATATTGTAACTTGAGGAACCACTGTAAAGAGATATTCTTAATGAATGTCTGATACAGACTGCTCTGGACCTTAGACTGGGCAGACCCGAAAATGGCTGTTCACTGACAGTCCCCATCTAACCTGACAGAACTGCAGAAAATCCCCAAATCAAGATTAGCTAACCTTGTGGCATCCTACCCAAGGAGACTGTAACCCCTGTCAAAGGGTCTGAATATTTATGTCAGGGCAATATTTTGGTTTTTCCTTTTCAATAAATTAGCGAAGATTTCTAACATTCTGTATTCACTTTCTCATTATGGGGTACAGAATGATGTGAAACAAGGCCACAACATAACAAAATGTGAAAAAAGTGAAAGGCTCTGAAGACTGTATTTCAGTGCAGAGAAGGAATGGGGGGGCAGTAGGAAATAAAAAATAGCGACCTGTGTTCCTTATCTGCAGTACAATAGTCCAGAATCCTAGTGCAGTTCTCTAGGCTACAGATATTGATGACCTATCCTCAGGATAGGTTGTTACTATCAGACAGGTTGGGGTACAACACCCGGCAGTTTCGAGAAGGCGCAACACCAGAAACTGACAGTGTGCGGACAGAAGCAGAAGATTACATACATTGTGTAGTTTCTGGAGCCAGCTTACTGAAGTTGAGATCCCATTTTCTTGAACAGGAGCTGGGCTGCAGTACCCTAGAACGGCCACAGAACAGTGGTTGGAGCTGTCATTTCCACAAGCTCATGTGATAGAAAGTCTCTATTTCTTTTTTATATTTGCAGTTACCGATCTGCAGAAATGTTTGTGACTGAAACATCAATTCTGAATGGTGTTCCAGCAGCATGTGCACAGACCTCATTAAAATGAATAGGGTAGTGCAAAATATATCTGCAACAAATCTGCCGAAAGTGAATATACTCCTATTTCCCTGACAGGAATCAATATTCTTCTATACTGATTAGTCCTGTAGCAGATGACAAAAATAAGCCCTACAGTGTAATGTTGCTACAACCCCACAGTAAGTAGCTTTGCAGACACTATTTTTAGGATTAAAGGGGTTTTGCTGGTTTCTGATATTGATGACCTATCCTCAGTACAGGTCATTAATATCCAAAAATCAGTGAGGGTCCAACACCCCACACCTCCACCGATTAGCTGTTCTCTGCAGTCTCCGATGCTGGAGCTAGTACTTTGAAAGGAACAGGAAGCACAGCTCCATTCAAAGTACAGTGGCCGTGCTGGGTTACTGCAGCTCGGCTCCACTGAGGTGAATGGGATAGGTCATCAAGATCATGAGCCTGTTCAACATTGGTGTTATCAGACCATAAGCCATTTTCCCAGAAGGTTCAGGTTCAGAGATAAGCTATAGAGAGTATGGCACCAGTATTATGAAAGGTACATATCTCTGTTTTGTATTGGGATCAGGAGATTCACGTTACACCTCTAATAAAGTTCACAGTCCTTTAATCAATATTTTTTCTCAAAATGTATAAAAGGTTTTTTTTTAATCAGTTACCCTTCTAATCTCCCTGCAGATCCATTAATGTTTGTGTATTGTTTTTCAGCCACTTAGCAGATTGCCGGTTAGGCAAGGTTCCCAGAGGTAGGTCCAATATGTATATACCATGGGAAAAACTCTATAAAACAAGTAGTATCATCACCCCAAATTTGAAGATATTATAGCTATTAAACTATCTCATTGCTGGTTTTGGCAAAATCATGTTGAAAACATTTGTAGCTGTGAACGCCTTTGTCTCTCCCAACAAAAGAAGCCACCAGCTGCCGTAGGTGTTCCTCCTGCATTGTTCTCTCCTAGTAAAGACTGATGCAGGAGGCTACATACTGCAGTTAGCTATAGGGTACTTTTGAGGGGAGGCCTTCTGCGACTGCTTGCTGTACGAGGAGGTTGCCCTTTTTTGCTTAGCAGTGGAGAGAGGAGGCTTTCTGTGACTACTGAAAAGTAGGGGAAGGGCCTGCTGTGACTACTGGGGAAGAAGTGGAAACGGCCTGCTGTGACTACTGGGAAGTAGTGGAAAGGGCCTGCTGTGACTACTGGGGAAGTATGGGGAAAGGGCCTGCTGTGACTACTGGGGAAGTATGGGGAAAGGGCCTGCTGTGACTACTGGGGAAGTATGGGGAAAGGGCCTGCTGTGGCTACTGGGGAAGTATGGGGAAAGGGCCTGCTGTGGCTACTGGGGAAGTATGGAGAAAGGGCCTGCTGTGGCTACTGGGGAAAGGGCCTGCTGTGACTACTGGGGAAAGGGCCTGCTGTGACTACTGGGGAAAGGGCCTGCTGTGACTACTGGGGAAAGGGCCTGCTGTGACTACTGGGGAAAGGGCCTGCTGTAACTACTGGGGAAGTAATGGAAACGGCCTGCTGTTACTATTGGGGAAAGTTGGCAGAAGGTCCTGCTTTGATTACTATGGAGGGATGTCATCTGCTATGCCTACTAGCAAAGTGAGGACTGAAGGGACATAAATGTTACTACTACTTACTACTAGACAGTCTACAGCTATCAGCCTACAGCAAGGCATGGTGGGAGTTGTAGTTTTACAACAGCTGGAGGGCCACAGGTTGAGCATCCCTGAACTAGAGCACAGTCTTTAACCCAGGATCATTAAAAGATAATAAAGCAATTGATAAAGTTGTAGAGCTTCTTATTGTACATAGGCCTAAAGCACATGGCCTACAATGTCATATGGCGTTATATAGAGCTGCATTCATGGCATGTTCTAGCTGATGGCACGTGTAGAGAGTGTTTATACCCTAGAGGAGAATAGCTTCATACACATGGCACTGACATACTAAGGAGATGTACGGTATCTGATTATTCCTGTTAGGCTCTGTGCACATTTTTCTGCCATGTGTAGATTAATGTGTGATGCATTACTTGAAAATCAATCCTGCATGCTAAACATGCCCAAGAGGAAAAGTAATGGAGGCACTTGCAAAGGTTTTGCTCAGAGGAACATTGTGTCACACTTCTTACTGACTGTTGGGTTAAGTAAAGAAGTTACTAGCGAGGGGAAATGTATTAGTTTAGTTAGTTTTTAGCTAGAAATGTATTAGAGTCTGGTATCTCACAGTTTAGAAGACTCAGTTTACACAGACGCATGATGATGTACAGGCTGGGTTAAGTTCACACTATGTTTGTGGTGATCGTTAGCATAACTGACAGTTTGTGATGGGGGAAGCCAGACTTAAAGGCACCCTCTGTGAATCCAGCAAGAATTTAAAGGGATTCTCCAGAAATTCAGAAAATAAAAATACGCAAATATTTTATTATAAAAATATTCCCATTTATATTTCATCAGTTTTAATGACTCGTTTTGTCTAGGGAGCAATCGGGGGAAGTAAAATGGCCGATGTCCTATTAGTACACACAAAACCTGTCCTAATCAGACAGAAGGACAAGTTACTTCACAACGCTGAGGTAAAGAGCTGCCTCATCCTCCTCTCCTACTTGTCAGGGATTATGATCCAGAATACAGCTGATAAGACCTTTATCTGAATCTCTGTAGGAATGGAGTTCATAAGGAGACATGAAGTGCAGACAGGGGGTGGGGGTAATGAGCAGCAGCACTTTTATGTAGTGACCACTGTACAACCCCTTTAATCAGTATATGAGCAGTAGGAATTTTCCTGCCGTTTTCTCTTCTCCTGTCTATTAGTGTGTTTGGGGCAGCTGCTACACACAGTCATCTCACCTGGCAATGTCAATCAAGAAGGAAAGGGAGGGGCTGGAAGAGGAAACAGGAGGAGCAAGGGTGCACAGACTGGCTTGGGCCTACTCTCGTGCACTTAACTGCTCATTTGCATATGGATTACAAGTTATTTTTCTCTAGAATCAAGCAACAGATCACTAAGTGAAAGGTATCATCACATTCAGTGCCGCTAGCCTCACAAGGTATTGTGCCTTGTGTAACACGGAATTTCCTGGTGACAGATTCTCTTGAAGGGTCTGTTTGTCTCTTTGTTCACCTTTGTTATCATCAGTCATTTGTTTCGCTAGCTGACTGTCATGGCCATTAGAGGCATAACTACTGTCATAGCAGCCGACTGGACGGCAGGAGGAGGACAAATTATTTACATTCAGGGCCCACTACCTGAAGCAGGGTTCCCGCCATGTATTCCCTACAGTGGACTGGTACAGCAGACAGACTCTGTCCTGTTTCCAGCTCTGTCCACAAGGAAGGGGCGCAATTTTAATGCCACTGTAGAGAGAAGTGGTGGTGAAGGACCTGAGTGATGTCATCATCATGTGACCAGTGTAGGAGGAGAGAGTTCAGCAGTGCAGCTAGTGGTGAAGGACCTGGGGGATGTTATGATGTGAGGGGGCAGAGCTTCTGTGTTGTGTGTGGAGGAGGGGTCAGTTGTTTCTCTTCCTCTATAAGTTGTCAAATACTAGGCGTTGTAGTCCTTTCCTTATACTCAGTCCCTGTAATGTCTTCTGGTCATGATGGGAATTGTGCTCATCTCCACTTATTCCCCTCTCCCTATAATGTCTACTGATGCCATATAATAACAGTCTGATCATGCTGGGAGTTGTAGTTCTCGCATGTTATATCCCTATTCATGTAATGTCTACTTTTGCCCCATAATAAGTATGGACATGCTGGGAGCTGTGGTTCTCTCCTGTTATGCTCCTCTCCCTATAATGTTCACTGATGCCTCATAATAACAGTCTGGTCATGCTGGGAGTTGTAGTTCTCCCCTCCTATAGCCCTGTCTCTAGATATCTACTAATGCCCTATAAACAGTTTGATCGTCCTGTCCTGTTATATATCTCTCCATATAATGTCAACTCATGTCCCATAAGTGTCTGGACATGCTTGGAGTTGTAGTTCTCCCCTCTTATACCCTCCCTATAATGTCTGATGCCCTATAATAACAGTATGGTCATGCTGGGTGTCAAATGATGTCCCACAACAGTGTGGACATGCTGGGAGTTGTAGTTCTCTCCTCCTATAGCCCTGTCTCTAGATATCTACTAATGCCCTATAAACAGTTTGATCGTCCTGTCCTGTTATATATCTCTCCATATAATGTCAACTCATGTCCCATAAGTGTCTGGACATGCTTGGAGTTATAGTTCTCCCCTCTTATACCCTCCCTATAATGTCTGATGCCCTATAATAACAGTATGGTCATGCTGGGTGTCAAATGATGTCCCACAACAGTGTGGACATGCTGGGAGTTGTAGTTCTCTCCTCCTATAGCCCTGTCTCTAGATATCTACTAATAATATCTCTAATAAACAGTTTGATCATGCTGGGAGCTGTAGTCCTGTCCTGTTATATATCTCTCCATATAATGTCAAGTTATGTCCCGTAAGTGTCTGGACATGCTTGGAGTTGTAGTTCTCCCCTCTTATACCCTCCCTATAATGTCTGATGCACTATAATAACAGTATGGTCATGCTTGGTGTCAAATGATGTCCCACAACAGTGTGGACATGCTGGGAGTTGAAGTTCCCTCCTCTTATATATCTGTCCCTGTAATGTCCTTATAACCTTTAATAACATCCTAGAAATGCTGGGAATCACGTGTGGTACGTGATCCATTAACACTGTGACCAGTCATTGGCTGCAGAGGTCACGTCCCCTGGATGTTGATGTGGGGGAGACCAGGGACCTGCAGAGCTGGCAGTGGAGCCGGAACCATAGATCAGGCACGTATGATCACCACTGTTGGTCTGGTCATGAGGTGATCCTGCTGGGGTTGCGTGGAAGGTGCTGGGGGTGGGTTGTTCAAAAATCTGTAATGGGACCATGGCCTACTCATTTCTAGTTACCCCCCTTACTTGTATTGGTGAGGTCCTGTTACCTGCTGAGTGAGTTACATGCTTTTGGGTTATTGACTGTACAACTGTCTGGCTGTTACATGGTTGGGCCCTAAAGTAAGTATTGTGTGTATGTGAGTACTAGGAGACGCTGTGAGTACCCATGAGTCCAGTTCTAGTGTCCAGCCAGCGTTGTTACAGTATTTCACGCTAAGATACTGCACCATAGTACTTTAACCTATAAATTAACATGCTCGTTGGCATCCGGAGACATCCCTCGCTGACGGATACTTGAATGTGCTCCTTTGTGAGAAGATATCTGTTCATGTGCTTCCTTTGACCCTCATGCAATAACCCACGTACGCCTCATTATATTGAAGGAAAGAAAATGGCATCATCACTTGTGTCTAGAATAGCAGCTTCACATATGGGACTTTTTGAAACTTTGTTATAGTTATCACTACTACCATTATTTTGCTTAAGGTCTCATGTACACGACCGTGTCCGTTTTGCGGCCTACAAATCTGACACAGATGCACAGGCTGCGTGCATTCCACATTTTACGGAACGTCCAGCCCTCAATAGAGCAGTCCTATCCTTGTACAGGATACGGACAAGAATAGGATGTCCGAAACGGACGTGCGGATGCGACAGCACACGTTCACATCTTTTGCGGCCCCATTGAAGTGAACGGATCTGCCTCCGACCTGCAAATAATGCGGCTCGGATGCGGACCCAAACCATGGTCGTGTGCATGAGGCCTAACGCTATGTCTACACATGACTGAAATGCTGCAGATTTGCAGTCATGGATTTTCATGCAGCGTTTTTGAACAGTACCAGCAAAATGACTGAGATTTCTAGAAACCTCATCCACACACACTACGTACAAAAAACGCAGTGTGAACTGAGCTGTATACGGATTTGAAATCTGCAGCATGACAATTTATTGTCAAGATTTCATTCTTTGCGATGGGTGAAAGGGGTGAAATCTACAGCACAATATTTTTGCCGTGGAACCGCAACAAAACCACACAGTGGATTTTTCTGCTGTATTTTTTTTTAGTCACGCGTGGACATAGCCTTATGGCTATGAGGAGTTTTAATGTAACATTAAGGTGTACATTTTAATGTAACCAAGCTTTAGTCCTAAGTAACTACGATGACACCTCCTCTCCTGATATTGTGCAGCACATTACGAGCTTGTTTGCTGCACGCTACTGTACACAGTGCTGAGATTTATCTCATAAGTACATAACAATCACCACATGGTTTGTCCTGTAACTGCCTAGTACTACACGTGACACTGCAAGTCATCCAGTCAGATGTCAGACATGCAGAACATGGCTCTCCGCTCCAGCTTCCTGCCTCACCTGGAATGCCCTCTACCTACGCCCTGCCTTCCACAGCTTATTGGCAATGCTCCATGGCGTTGTGCAATTACTGCTCTCCTGTATCCTCCAAACTGATCCATCAAAATGAATATTAAGTTTATGCAGGCTTGCCAACTCCAGAAAACATTCTCCCATTATATTATGTAAAATTCCAGCTACAGGGTGAATCCGTAGATAACATGGACACCATCCTACTGTGTGCACTTTCAGCGTATCAGTTCATCTGCCTACTGCTTCTTAGATGTCATTGACTCAAATAAGGAATATTTTATTAAATGCTTAAAATATCAGCCGCACCAATTCCTGACATTTTTTGGTAAAAGAAAATACTGCTCGTAACATTACTCCATTAACATTACTTTTTCTTACTGACATATAGTGGTAAACTATGGCAGTGTTCCTCAACTCGTCCTCAGGACAACTCGCACCCTGTGCCGACAGAAGACAGTTGTGTCTACTGCATCACTGCTCCCATCCACTTCACACGAAAAGGTGGAGAACCCCTTTAAATGGGATAACAGTGGCTAGTGCTGGGACAGTAGGCCAGGTTGGCACATACTGACCTCCTAGAAGCTTTACTTTTGGACAAGTGACAACTCGGATGCAACAGGAATCACACATGGAGGTTTGGAAGTTTTCTGAGTCAAAGCCAGAGCTGGATCCAAAATAAGGAGAAGTGTACAGCAAAGACGGCTAGGTCTGTTCTCTTTTGGATCCGCTCATTTGGTTGGCACAAAAACTGCATCAAAAGCTACAACAAAACGACCTGTTTTTAGCCCAAATATTACATATGAACCTGACCTTGGCTGCAAAAGCAGATGCAAAGTTAGGAGTGGATCCAGGCAGAAGGAGAGGCCTAAGGCCTCTTTCACTGTAGAACATCTCAGGGTCTACTCAGTCAAAAACTGATGGTTTTATATGCAACTGCATTTAACATTTCAGCTTTTTTCACCCAAAGTACATTCATTTTGCATCCGTTTCTCCTGCCAGATGCCTTCCGTTTTTCATGCATCCCATTCACGTGAAAAATCGACAGTATCGAACATGCTGTGATTTTTCCTGACTGCAAGGATGGTCAGTGACAAACGCGCTCATGTGCACAGACCCATTGAAATGAATGGGTCAGGAATCGGTCCAGATGATGTCCATTCACATCTAGATGGAAAACTTGTTTGTGTGAAATTAGCCAAATTTCCTCTTTTATGTTTCCCATTTTGAAAAAAGTGCACAAAATCTTCATGTGCATTTCCAGCCTTTCGTGTCATTTTGAAAATCTTTGCGTTATACCGTAGATGCTCTTTTTCTGCTACACCGTGTTCAAATAGTTCTCCTTTTACTTGCTATCTTGGGGCGCCTTCACACGTTGCATTCATTTGAATGGGGCAGCAAGCACATGGATTTCTTCTGCAAGCCCCATGGAACTGATCTTCAGTCAAAGAAATTTCTACAACAAAATCTGCTACACGTAAGGCACACAACCATATTTCTAGTCTGCATGTGAACCCATGCCCATAGAGGTCATTGAAGCAGCCATGCTGAAAATGATACAACATGTCCTCTTCTGGTCCATTTTGCAGACAAAAGAAGCCATTTCTACAATGGGGCCTGTGCAGGATGCACAAGGACCACATCCATATTGGTGAATCGACGATTTGCGGACACTGTTGTGTGCAGGAGGCCTTAAAATGAGAGATTTTTCTTCACCTAGAGAAGGACTAGTGCTCAATCTTTCTACAGATGAAATCCTAGTATCCATGGTTAATACGATGGAGAAAAGCACGTACAGTATATGAGAGCTACAGGGTAAGGTCGCATGCACATGGCCCTGTTATGGCCTATGGCAGCAAACAGTTTTTTATCTGCCGGATTCAGTATAAATGTGATACAAATGCATTGTTTTTAGGGGAGAGTAACTCCACCACATGGAGGCCCGTGGCTATGGTTTCCTAGTATGGAGCTGAAAGGAACTGCACTCAGGTCTGCAGTGTGCATGAGGCCTAAGGCGCCGTGCACACAGCAGAGGCTTCTGGACAGTCTTACAGTTCTCCATTATGGAGCAGTAGTAGATTTTTTCTTACTGACATATAGTGGTAAACTATGGCAGTGTTCCTCAACTCGTCCTCAGGGCCACCTAACAGTGAGGATTTGAGGATATCCCACAGAATGAATACCTGTGGTAAGTCCTGATGCACTGACGAAGGAAATTCTGAAAACATGACCGGTAGGTGGGCCCTGAGGACTATGGGATGGTTTCATAGATTTAAATGGCTGCCGTATTTTGGTTTTGTACAACTTGTAAGGAGGCACAGGATGGTTATATGCTCGAGGCCATGGGGCTTGTGAACTTGACTAGTGTTGAGCGAACTTCTGTTTTTACGTTCGGGTACAAGGTTCTGGTTATCTAAGAATTCCATTATGGATTCCGCTACCACGGACCATAACTTATGGTCTGTGGTAGCGAAATCCATAACGGAATTCTTAGATATCCAGAACCTTGTACGCCAAACTTTAAAACAGAATTTGGCTCAACACTAAAAATGACTATGCAAATGTTGGCTTCTATTATGGTGCACGTTGCAGGACCACATTTTACCATGCTGTGGACCACCCTGTTCTATGTGGAGCGCCATATCTCAGACAGTTTTGCTTCTAGGGGATTTTTATATTTTCTATATTTGTAGCCAAGTGCATTACCACCATATTCGTGATCCAAATATGTTCATGCGCCTTCGAGGCCTAAGGTGGGATGTGCCCTGAAAATTCACACCCACGGCTCCACAATGCATGTGAATAGGATTTGGAAAAGCTCATACACGTGTTGTGGAAATAAATGTCGCCTTTCCACCATTTCAATGGAATGAGAAACTCCAAGTCTGAGTCTACAAATGCGTGCCTATTTACTGTACATTTTTCTGTACTGAATGACTAGTCTAATTGCGCTTCCATGTGCAAATGACGTCATATGGAGCGGAGATGTTCCTGGGGCATTACATTCAATTCACGTCAAAGTTTTCTCTACTTCTGGTTATTATCAGCTACATTGTATCTACTGGCTTCTTCCATGTCCTCACCATGGACATATGGGACTGTCATCATAAAATAAAGTGTGAAGGAGCGGATACTACTCACTATGCATGGTGTGTGGAGGTTCCATCTCTTCCTGGGAAAGACCTGAACTGTGGTTGTCTATGGCTAACACCCAACATTACTGATTGTAGTCTCGTTCCATGAGCTGAACTGAATCCTCAGGAGGGCATCAGGGGGGAGAATGCAGAGGAGCCAGGTCTAGAGAAGAGACAATGGCGGCCCTAGATATTTGGTTGGAAGGAGCCATAGACGTTACACTGTCAGCTAGCTAATATCTATGGCCAGGATTATACAGGATCATATATATCTTGATTAACTGGAGCAGATCCTACTTCCAGCTAGTCCATCAGTAAATATGGACAGATATCCAACGAGGCTCTACAAATACTACACCCATCCTAGGCTTCTAAGGCATTTTGAAGTCCATTTTCTGCTTTTCGTCCCCTAAGGTCAGCCTACACACGGATAAGTGTTAACATACAGCTGGATTCTTCCTATAGCGTTCCAATGGCTGCTCCACACACCGAGCAGACGCAGGAATGTGAATACTGAACACTGGCTGCTTTTCAATAGGGCTAGGATACAAAAATGACTAAAATAACAAATAAATAAGAAACTTCCCCAAAAAACGAACAGGTCACATTCTGAACACTGGCTGGAAGAAATCCAAATCAGATAAATGCACAGAAGTGAGACTGGCAGATCTGCCATACGGATACATGGAGAGGCGCAATATGAGCCTTCACATCTACTGAGATGGATAGAATAGATAGATAGATATGAGATGGATAGATAATAGATAGACACTTGTGTATGTGTGTGTGGTACTTACAGTTGGACAGATCCTTTGCCCTGCGATCTTGCCCCTTGATGGGCCCTTGCAGCAGGCTCTTCAGGCTCACCATCCCAGCCCCTGGTACCCCAGTAGGGGGCGTGGGATGAAGCTGCTGTTGCTGGCCCTGGAGCTTCTCGTTGCCAGCCAGTTGGGCTGTGGGCCGTGCCATTTCCTCTGATGACCCTTCCTGAAGACCACAGATGATAATTCCAGGTACACCAGGTCTCCTGGCCTCCAGATTTGCTGCTGTTAACTGTTCTGAATCAGAAAGACTTGCAAGAAAAAAAAGTAAAAAAAAAAAATGAGATCGGTGCCAAGGAGCTCCTCCAAGGAGCTAGCAGTTCAGCAGGGTCGCAGCTGGCACAGGAGGCGCTGGCAGGGGGGTGAGGACAGGAGTTCCCCCATTTCCTGATCAATGGGAAAGTGCTGGCTTCTTTTCGTCTCTTCCTCTGGAGCAGGGATAATGCAGGAGGAGTCTGCGGCGGCTACATCCATGTAACGAGACGGCGCAGGCAGCCAATCAGCGGAGGAGGGAGCCGCGTTTTTTCTGCGCACCATTTATTTCTGTCTGTCGCTCCGCGCTCCGCTCGCTGCCGCCTGCCTCGCTGTGTTTGTGTTTTCCAAGTTTCTCTGGGATAGTCATGTGGCAGTGACATGGGGAGAGGCAGGTGGACCCTGACCTATTTTTATCCAATCACAGCCGAGCCAGGAGGGGCCTGACCCAGTTATAGCCAATGAGGAGCACGGCTGGGCGGGCGGATGAGGGTTAGGAACACATGGACGGGCATGTGTCTCCTGGCTGTGCTCTGTGGGACGGGAGAGCTGATTATATGTGTGTGTGCAGGCATGTGTGCGTTCCCTTGAAGAAAAGCTGCGGGCACATGCGAGCTCAGCCTGCCTACCACAGCTAGGAGTCTGCTACTAGAACATGGGGCATTATCCCTCCCAGTACCTCCACAAGGTGTGTACAGGAGGCATCACCTCAGCCCGACAGCTGCCAGTCACATGGCTCAGCCATTAACCCCTGCATTTCCATTAACCCTCTAGAAACCAATGCCTTTTTGCGTTACAGTTGACGTGAATTTGCATCCTAATGCTCAGACTGTTAACCTATGCTGAAATGTTAGCTATGCTGTGCAGAAAATGGCAGCTATAGAGCTCTGGTAGTTAAGGGGTGAATATAAGTCCCCGGCTCATGCACACGACCATATGTTTGATCTGCATGGTTTGCACATCAGATGGGGAGTGCTCATTCCAATATGTTCCATAAGTCCGATACGCCGTCCCACAAAAAAGACAGAACGTTTCCTATTCTTCTCCATTTTGTGGACAAGGTTGGGACACAAAAAATGGTGGCATGCACACTGCCGGGATCCATGTTTTGCAGATCCGTGATTTGTGGACCACAAAAGGGACACGGTCGTGTGCAGGGGCCCTTAACTAGAATTACAGGTGGTTTGGGGTTAACAGGGACTGCAGAGAACACCACCTGTCCACATTCATCCCCTATTAACCCCCTGCTAAATAATGACACAGGACATCGGTCACATCTTAAAAGGAGTTTCCCGAGACTTTTATACTGATGACCTGTCCTCAGTATCTAAATAGTGGGGATCCGACACCAGGGACCCCCCACCGATCATCAGTATGAAAGTCTCATCAAACCCCTTTAATTGTTATATGAAATATTAGCCTTCAATCGGCTCTTCAAGCAATACAACATGTAGAAAGGTCTACACCCCACATCCCACCGGTTTCTCCCCCCACATGTCATCTCCATACTCACAACTGTCCGCCAGCTGTGATTTCGCATCAGAAAGGAAGCAAAACTCACGCTACAATAAAACAGTATAAGGGCTCATGCACAAGACCGCTCCGTGTTTTGCAATCTGCGGAACGGAACGGGCGACCCATGATAGAAATGTCCCATCGTTGTCCGCAAAACAGGCAGGCAGCACAGGACAATAGCATCGCAGGCGGCCCGACGTGCACAGCATTATTGTAATCCATGATCCTGTGTGCTCCTGTACGCATGATGAATGCTGCTCCGGGACATATGGCCCACTCACGGACCGCATGTCTCAGAGGGCATATGGTCGTGTGCAAGAGCCCTAAGTGTTCGATCAGTGATTGTGAGCCAAAACCAAGACTGGAACCTCCACAGGGATGGGGTATAATGGAAAGATCTGCACCTCTTCTGTTTTTCTGACCTGCACCTGGTTTTGAATCAAAATCACTGATGTGAATGACTGACCAAGCAATTATGTGTGAATAAGGCCTTATGCTGCTTTCAAACATAGGTCTTTGCTGCTATCTTTCTGTACTTTTGTGTTTTTAATGGCATTTTTGCACATTTGTTTTTATTTGTGTGTGTATGTGGTTTTTTTTTATAAACTCTAGCTCCAGATGTTAGTTGAAGATGGGAAATATGAAACAGGGCACACACATTTTTTTGGCTTCAGAACACAGCATTTTATTTCATAAAATGATTTTTACCGGCATTTTTTCTACTTTTATATTTTTAGTGAGATTTTTTTTTCAGTAAAAACACCAGCTCCAGATGTTAAAAGTGTGAATGAGCAGGACTACAGGAACTGCACTTTCTTGCTGAGAACCACTGAGATTACTTGTATCCATTGCAGCCCCTGAGCACCCCTCCAGATGACTTCAGTGGTCCAAAAAACGAAATTTCTCTTGCCAAGTCTGCATTCCCCACTTTGCACTGGCAAAAATACATGATACTGGCACAGGAAACAAAACAACAGAGGTCGAGACTCTGGAAAGGAACAAAACAATTCAGTTTAACAACTCAGGGTGCACAGAGCCTGCAAAACAAGATGGCCTCCAGCATCTAATGCACTGCACATCAGCATTCGGAAGGCTTGCCACTGATATTAAATGAGTGCATCCCGAAATCATTAGGCACAACCCCAACTTCCACCAAACAATGCCTAAAAACCACCTGGAACTGAAAACATGTTTCTGGACATGATTCCATCAACAGGAAACCAAAAATGATCTTTCACCTGATGAAGAGCTAAAAACTGTGATACAGAACAGACGGGCATGCTGGTCCATCAACATCATGGAGGGGAATCGATGTACGCCTGCCGAAAGAATCCAACCTGTCACCTCAGATACATGTATAAGACTGACAGCATTACCTGATAGTAGCCCCCAGTCAGTTCCTAATCATGGCTTAGATGTTGCTGTCTGATGCTCAATAAGTTAAAAACATGATCTTTTAAGCGCCATCAGCGCTATCTTTTAGGTCAGTCTTAAGTCAAGGGGGCAGTGGCTTCCTCGCTTCAAGTCAAGGTAAGCATGCCCCCTCTCTTGTGATTGACAGGCTGCAGTCCGTAGAGCTCTCGTGCATGAGTGGAGCACTCCTCTGTAATGCGCGCTCCCATGTCTTGCTGGCGCTGCGCGCCCGGCTTCAGCGGCGCACTGCGCATGCGCCGGTCAGTGCGAGCAAGCGCGCTCGCTATTCTTATACCTTCCTGAGCATGACCACTGGCTGCAGGCAAGGGGAGAACGCAAGCCAGTAGTCACGCTTCGCCCCCTGACCCCAGCATATTAACAGATATAAAAAAGCTGTATTCATTGCACCGCTGAAGCCGGGCGCGCAGCGTCAGCAAGACATGGGAGTGCGCCTTACAGAGGAGTGCTTCGCTCATGCACGAGAGGACTGCAGCCTGTCAATCACAAGAGAGGGGGCGTGCTTAGCTTGACTTGAAGCAAGGAAACCACTGCCCCCTTGACTTGAGACTGACCTAAAAGATAGCGCTGATGGCGCTTAAAAGATCGTGTTTTTAACTTATTGAGCATCAGACAGCAACATCAAAGCCATAGTTAGGAACTGACTGGGGGCTACTATCAGGTAATGCTGTCAGTCTTATACATGTATCTGAGGGGACAGGTTCCCTTTAAATAGCAGCCCACACAACATAGTAACATAGTAACATAGTAACATAGTTTATAAGGCCGAAAAAAGACATCTGTCCATCCAGTTCGACCTGTTTTCCTACAAGTTGATCCAGAGGAAGGCAAAAAACCCCTGTGCGGTAGAAGCCAATTTTCCTCACTTTAGGGGAAAAAATTCCTTCCCGACTCCAATCAGGCAATCAGAATAACTCCCTGGATCAACAACAACCCATATCTAGTAACTATAACCTGTAATATTATTACCCTCCAGAAATACATCCAGGCCCCTCTTGAACTCTTTTACTGAACTTACCATCACCACCTCCTCGGGCAGAGAGTTCCATAGTCTCACTGCTCTTACCGTAAAGAATCCTCTTCTATTTTTGTGAACAAACCTTCTTTCCTCCAGGCGCAGAGGATGTCCCCTCGTCATGGTTACTGTCCTTGGGATAAAGAGATCATGGGAGAGATCTCTGTACTGACCCCTGATATATTTATACATAGTTATTAGATCTCCCCTCAGTCGTCTTTTTTCTAAAGTGAATAACCCTAATTTTGATAATCTTTCTGGGTACTGTAGTCCACCCATTCCAGCTATGACTTTAGTTGCCCTCCTCTGAACCCTCTTCAGCTCTGCTCTGTCTGCCTTGTTCACAGGAGCCCAGAACTGTACACAGTACTCCATGTGTGGTCTGACTAGTGATTTGTAAAGTGGCAGGACTATGTTCTCATCATGGGCATCTATGCCCCTTTTGATGCAACCCATTATCTTATTGGCCTTGGCAGCAGCTGTCTGACACTGGTTTCTGCAGCTTAGTTTGCTGTTCACTAAAATTCCTAGGTCCTTTTCCATGTCAGAGTTACCCAATGTTTTACCATTTAGTATGTACTGGTGACTTGCATTATTCCTTCCCATATGCATAACCTTACATTTGTCAGTGTTAAACCTCATCTGCCACTTCTCTGCCCAAGCCTCCAGTCTATCCAGATCCATCTGTAGCAGTGTACTGTCCTCTTCTCTGTTAATTACTTTACACAGTTTAGTGTCATCTGCAAAAATTGATATTTTACTGTGCAAGCCTTCTACAAGGTCATTAATAAATATATTGAAGAGAATAGGGCCCAATACTGACCCCTGTGGTACCCCACTAGTGACAGTGACCCAATCTGAGTATGTACCATTAATAACCACCCTCTGTTTTCTATCACTGAGCCATTTACTTACCCACATACAGACATTTTCTCCAAGACCAAGCATTCTCATTTTATATACTAACCTTTTATGTGGTACCGTGTCAAATGCTTTGGAGAAGTCCAGATATACGATATCCATTGATTCCCTGCGGTCAAGTCTAGAACTTACCTCCTCATAGAAACTGATTAAATTGGTTTGACATGACCGATCCCTCATGAAGCCATGCTGATATGGAGTTATTTGCTTATTTTCATTGAGGTACTCCAAGATAGCATCTCTTAGAAAACCTTCAAACAGTTTACCCACTACAGATGTTAAACTTACCGGCCTATAGTTCCCGGGCTCTGTTTTTGGACCCTTTTTGAATATTGGCACCACATTTGCTATGCGCCAATCCTGTGGAACACTCCTTGTCAGTATAGAGTCCTTAAATATCAAGTATAAGGGTCTGGCAATGACATTACTTAATTCTCTTAGGATACGTGGGTGTATGCCATCCGGTCCTGGCGATTTGTCTATTTTAATCTTTTTAAGACGCCCCAGTACTTCTTCCTGGGTCAGACAGGACACTTTTAAAGGGGAATTCACTTTTATATTCTGCATTTCATCTGACAGTTTATTTTCCTCAGTGAATACAGTGGAGAAAAAAATATTTAAGAGTTTTGCTTTCTCCTCATCGCTCTCTGCTACTCCCCCCTCACTACTCTGTAAGGGGCCGACACCTTCAGATTTATACTTTTTAGTATTTATATAATTGAAGAACATTTTAGGGTTAGTTTTACTCTCTTTAGCAATTAGTCTTTCAGTCTCTAGTTTAGCTGCTTTTATTTGTCTTTTACAAATTCTATTTTTTCCTTATAGTTTTTCAATGCTTCCTTGCTTCCCTCCTGTTTTAGTGATTTAAATGCTTTCTTTTTGTCATTTATTGCTTTCTTTACAGTTCTATTTATCCACATTGGTTTTTTCTTGTTTCTTATCATTTTATTCCTATACGGTATGTACCTCTCACAATTAGATATTAGGATGCTTTTAAAAAATATCCCATTTTGTGGCTGTATTTTTATTTTTGAGGATTTTGTCCCAGTTAGTTAGACCTATGGCCTCTCTTAGATGGCTAAATTTTGCATTTTTGAAGTTTGGTATTTTTGTTCCTCCCTGAAGAAATGCTTTTTTTAATGACAATTTAAAGGTTATTATTTTATGGTCACTGTTACCCAGGTGTCCCCCGACCTGCACATCTGTTGTTCTGTCAGGTCTATTGGTTAATACTAAGTCCAGTATGGCCGTCCCTCTAGTCGGGTCCTGAACCAGTTGGGAAAGGTAATTGTCTTTGGTTATTGCCAAGAACCTGTTTCCTTTATGAGATATACAGGTTTCAGTTTCCCAGTCTATATCTGGGTAGTTGAAGTCCCCCATAATAACAACCTCATTCTGATTTGCCGCTTCGTCTATTTCATTTAGAAATTGATTTTCTGTGGCCTCAGATATATTAGGTGGTTTATAATAAACTCCTATTAGTATTTTATTATTGTTTTTGGCTCCATTTATTTCTACCCACAGTGACTCCACATCTTCATGTCCCTCACTTATATCTTCCCGGATTGTGGGCTTTAGACAGGACTTTATATAAAGGCAGACCCCTCCCCCTCGCCGGTTTTGACGATCCTTTCTAAAAAGATTGTAACCCTGTACATTAACTGCCCAGTCATAGCTATCATCAAGCCATGTCTCAGTTATTCCCACTATGTCATAGTCCTCCTCACACATCACTAATTCCAGTTTGCCAATTTTATTAGTTAGGCTTCTGGCATTAGTGTACATACACTTAAGAGGTCTATGTATATTTTTTACCCAGTTTGTCAATTTACTATAACTTAAAATTAAATGCGGGCACCAGCTCACAGATCGCAACACCCAAAAAAAGATGAAATAAAACCCCACCTAAAACAATGACAAAGAAATATTTTTGACAGTTTGAATCAACTACACTAAATAAGCGTAAGAAACAAGGCACCTACACTCCTTCCTGAGGTACTCTTTAATGCCGGACATCCGACCACCCATATAGCTAAAAATAAAAACTAAGACCAGGCAGCCTCTCCGGTTCTGGCTTCAACAACAGCTCCCAAAGCTCCCAAGTGGTAGACAGCATCAGCAATGACATTCTGAAGACTATAAACATGGTGGGATCTCAACCAAATATTAGTCCAAACAGTGCATGACCAGGTACTGCAACACTGAACAGGGAGATAAGGGCGATAAATTATTAAAACAGATTGTCAGGCCAGAAGCAAACCCATTTATCCTTCAACTCATGTCCCAATAACTCAACTGCCACTGCTATGGGTAACTTCTCGAGCAAAGTAAGATTCTTACAGAGAGGCCCTTCTCTTGCGAAGACTAAGGCCAAGTGGCTGCACACCAGAGAAAGCCCCAAAACCAACTGAACCAGAAGCATTCGTGTGCCGCAATACCTCCAAGTTTGACAACTCCACAGACTGCTAACAAGTCCGTTTTTTGTACCGCTGTACAGAATCTCTCCATATGCAAAGGTCAGCCTTTAGCTGCACAGTCAGCTGAATATGGTGCTTCGGCACCTTCACCCAATTGGAAGACAAGGAAAGACGTCAGGAGAAGACTCTACCCATGGGCAAAATACGGAAAGCAAAAACCTATAACCCCAAGATGCATTTGCTACAACATCACTTTTCCCACAGAACACAAGCCTTCAACCAATCTAACAACTTAACTAACTTGTACCTTGGAAAATGAAAAACCATGGATAGCAAATCTATTTCTATGGCCAAAACCGTCAGGGTAGTGCTAGTTCTCTCAAAGTCTTGCAAAAAACATGAAAAAAAAAACAAGAAGAAATTGAAATCGGGAGCTTACAGAGAAATAAAGAAAAAAATCCTCCACATTGGATAATAGAACAGGACCTAGTTTCATATCGTACCACTCACTCTAGTAGTATTGAGCAGCCAATTAGCAAACAGGTATACAAAACATCTACAACCTGATAAGTGGTAAGAGTCAGGGTGAAATGGGAGCAGAAGGAAGGCAGATTACATTTCTGATTTAAGGTGCATTCACACGACCGTATAAATGGATCCGCATTCATTTCAATGGGGCTGCAAAAGATGCGGACAGCACGCCGTGTGCTGTCTGCATCCGTTGTTCTGTTACGCGGCGCTGCAAAAAATATAGAGCATGTCCTATTCTTGTCCACAACCGCAACCAGATGTGAGTCAAATCTTTCCCTTACACCTTATCTCTGAGGACGCTTCAGTACTGGTTTGGCTCACAATAACTGATGGAAATAACTGACCAAATAACAGAAGTGTGAACTCAGCCCTAGAGACATAGCAAGCTGCGCTTATTGTCCCTCTTAGAAATTTCTTCAGGTTCTGAAAGAGAAAATAATCACTGGGAGCCAAGTATGGACTGTAGGCAATGGCATAACTAAAAATGACTGGGCCCCACAGCAAATTTTTGAACACCTCCCTCCCCCTCAGCAACTTCTTAGCAACCCTCACTCCTGTGGCTAATCAGATGAGGCCCAGCAGCCACTCCATCCGTTTCCTACACTGTCACTGTATATAATGTCATTGTATGTAATACTGTTGAGAGGGCTCTGACAATAAAATCTTTTAGTCCTCCTCCTGGGTAGGCCCCTTCTGAGCTGGGGCCCGAAAGCAGCCGCTTGCCCTGCTTACCCTATAGCTACGTCCCTGACTGTAGGGTGGATAGTTAAAGGGGTTGTCTCGCTTCAGCAAATGACATGATGTAGATGTAGAGAAGGTTAGTACAAGGCCCTTATTAATGTACTGTGATTGTCCACATTGTTCCTTTACTGGCTGGATTCATTTTTCCAACACATTATACATTGCTCGTTTCCATGGTTTCGACCACCCTGTAATCCAGCAGCGGTGGCTGTGTTTGCACAATATAGAAAAAAGCCCTGACCTCTCTGGTGACTGGGTCCGCTGGAGTGTGCATAGTCCTGCACAACCACCGCTGCTAAAGTGCAGGGTGGTCCTAACTATGAAAACTAACAGTGTATAATGTGATGGAAAAATGAACCTAGCCAGCAAAGGAAGCAATATGGACAATCACAGTACATTAGTAAGCTCCTTGTATTAACTTTGTCTACATGATTGCTTTTTATGGAATTTAATCACAGAACAAAGCTCCAAATCCCTCACTTTCTTTGTAGACCCAGACTGTACTGCACTTGCCATCCTGTCACTTCCAGTGCTTTCATCAGACTGAACTGTTACTGTGTGTGTTGCATGTCCAGATATGTCTCAACCTCCACAGACAAGCTCAGCTCTCTTATACTGACAGAACATGCTGGGGTAGATAAATTATTGAGCACCCCTTGTAGTAGGCATACACATCATTTATTGGCATCAGCATAAGACTGTTGATTGTCCATCACTAAATCCATCAGTGGTCAGAGATTGTCTGTATCTTTTTTCAAGGGCAAATTTTTAACCCAAAATAAGAACCAATTGACAACATATAGTAGTAGGTTGATCGGTGCTTTTTTACTTCCATTTACATGGAGCAATGGCACTGTGCATTCCACAATGAGTGTTCATGTAATCTCTCAGCACATACACTCAGAACCAAAGCCAAGTTTGGATCCAAGTATGAATGGTTCCACAAAATTGCGGAACGGGTCCGGACCCATTAATTTCTATGGGGCCCCGCAAGGAGGACTTGTCCTCTGATTTGCTAGCATGAAGATAATCACACTGAGCAACTAGAGCAATGAATATGGAGATCTATGGATCCATGTGAGATACAGGGCTGGTTCTAGGTTTGTTAGAAAGGTATTGCCATGTACTATATCATGTCTGATTTTCATTCTTTATATTATTCCTAGCATAAGCCCTTTAAGTGCAATTGGCTGCTTTATTCAAGTGAGTCCTTAATCTAACATTAAGCCAGGATGAGAGACCAACACCACCCAAATGCAGCAGGAGAGAAGCAAAATGCTCTCAGTCGGTAAAGACAGGTCATATATAAATGTGAACTTAGTGGGGCAGCGTTGCTGTACAGTGGAGTAGTTACATTCTGGAAAGAGATTACAGTGATGTGGCAAATGAGCGTATATAATTTGATGATGTGTCCTATGAAGTTCCTGTTCATTTATTGAACACTTTTGCATAGCAACAATAAATGTTTTTTTTTTCAGAATTTGAAATAAAAATACTTTAAACCCCATCCTTCCTATACTGTTAGATAATGCTGTAGACTGTAAAGCCTTTTTAGTTGACAGGTTGACTTTTAGAGGAAATTGATGAAAATGTTTATTTAAAGAGGACCTTTCACCTCTCCTGACATGCCTGTTTTAATAGCTTCATGCATTCCCCATGTAAGAACAATTCTGGAACATCTATTCTTATGTTTCTATGTTGTGTCATTGAATTGCTAGCAGTCTGCATTAACCCCTTGACGCTGCAGGTTGTTTTGGCCTTAAGGACCAGGCCATTTTTAGCAAATCTGACATGTCTTACTTTATGTGGTGATAACTTTAAAACGCTTTTACTTATCCAGGCCATTCTGAGATTGTTTTCTTGTCACTTATTGTACTTCATGACAGTGGCAAATTTGAGTCAAAATATTTCATTCTTATTTATAAAAAAATACCAAATTTACCAAAAATGTTAAAACATTTCAAATTCCCAAATGTCAATTTCTCTACTTTTAAAATACATAGTAATACCTCCAAAAATATTTATTACTTTACATTCCCTATGTATCTACTTCAGGTTTGGATCATTTTGAAAATTACATTTTATTTTTTTGGGACGTTAGAAGGCTTAGAAATTTAGAAGCAAATCTTGAAATTTTTCACAAAATTTCCAAAACCCACTTTTTAAGGACCAGTTCAGGTTTGAAGTCACTTTGTGAGGCTTCCATCATAGAAACCACCCAAAAATGACCCCATTTTAGAAACTACACCCCTCAAGGTATTCAAAATTGATTTTACAAACGTTATTAACCCTTTAGGTGTTCCACAAGAATTAAAGGAAAATGTAGCCAAAATTTCACTTTTTTGGCAGATTTTCCATATAAGTCATTTTATTCCGAGAATAAAGCAAGGGTTAACTGCCAAACAAAACTCAATAATTATTACCCTGATTCTGTAGTTTACAGAAATGCCCCATTTGTGATCGTAAACTGCTGTACAGGAACACGGCAGGGCGCAGAAGGAAAGGAACGCCAGGGCAGATTTCACTGGAAAAATTTTAAGTTGCCATGTCACATTTGATGCACCCCTAGAGTAGGAAACTCCAAAAAACTGAACCCCATTTTGGAAACTACGGGATAAGTTGGTAGTTTTGTTAGTACTAGTTTAGGGTACATACGATTTTTGGTAGCTTTATATTACACTTTTTGTGAGGCAAGGTAACAAAAACTAGCAGTTTTGGCATTGTTTTTATTTTTTGTTATTTAAAACATTCATCTGACAGGTTAGATCGTGTGATATTTTTATAGAGCAGGTCGTTACGGACGTGGCAATATGTATACTTTTTTTTATTTATTTAAGTTTTACACAATATTTTTGAAGCACAAAAAAAATCATGTTTTAGTGTCTCCATAGTCAGAGAGCTGTAGTTTTTTTTATTTTTGGGCTATTTTCTCAGTTAGGGGCTCATTTTTTGCGGGACGAGATGACGGTTAGATTGGTACTTTTTTTGGGGGCATATGCTTTTTTGATCGCTTGGTATTACACTTTTTGTGATGAAATGTGACAAAAAATGGCTTTTTTTAGACAGTTTTTATTTTAATTTTTTTTTACGGTGTTCACCTGAGGGGAGAGGTCATGCAATATTTTTGTAGAGCAAGTTGTTATGGACGTGGAGATACCTAACATGTATACTTATTTTTATTTATTTAAGTTTTACACAATAATATCATTTTTGAAACAAAAAAAATCAAGTTTTAGTGTCTCTATAGTCACAGAACTGTAGTTTTTTTATTTTTTGGGCAATTGTCTCAGGTAGGGGCTCATTTTTTGCGGGACGAGATGACGGTTTGATTGGTACCATTTTGGGGTAAATATGCCTTTTTGATCGCCTGCTATTACACTTACTCACCACTACCCCGTTATGGCCAGCATGTAAACAGTGAAGAGGAGGCAGCATTGGTACGGCGCACCTCTCCTCTTCAAACAGCTGATTGGCGGGGGTGTTGGACCCCTGCCGATCTAATATTGATGACCTAGCCTGAGGATAGGTCATCAATATATATAACTCGGAAAACCGCTTTAAGGGTACAGAGGGGTGGTAACTAGTTGGGGTGTGCCCCTGCACAGACTGTATCCAATCAGTGCTGCCAGACTGTGCAGGTACACACCCCCAAAACTGGTTACCACCCCCTGTACCCTTAATACAGACTGCTAGCAATTTATTAATAACTTCTAGTAGAAACAATAAAGGAATGGCACAACATAGAGCCATAAGAATATATGCTTCAGAATTGTTATCATAGGGGGAATGCATGTAGGTATTAAAACAGGCATGTCAGAAGAGACGACAGGTCCTCTTTAAAAGGATTTTACACAGTTTTATACAAAACATGGCTGATTTCTTCCAAAACAGTGCAACGCCTGTTCACAGGGGTTGTGTGTGGTATTGCAACCCAGGGTGATACAATAGTCAACACATCCCATGGACAGATGTGGAGCTGTTTCTGGAATTATTATTCAGTATTATTTTACTGAAAGAGTGGTTGAAGCTTGGAACAAATTTCCCGCAGATGTGGTTGGGAAATCTAAACAGTGAAAGTAAGTGAATTTAGACATGCCTGGGATTACACACGTCTACCTTAGGATAAAAAAGAAGTAATATAAGGGCAGAGTAGACGGACCAGGTGGTCTTTTTCTGCTATCAATTTTGTTTCTATGTTGAGAAAGTGGCCATCTCTAACCCTATGCAACCCTTTAATTTCTTAATTTGGTGTAATGGTCTGAATAGCACATTCTTTTAATATGGCCTGTTAGGAGGCCCCCTTTCCAAACCTTCTCTGTTAGAGGAGAGAGCTGCTGAACTCTGGTGGACCCAGACAAGCTATTAGATATTAACTTGAATGACCAACTAGTAACACTAATATACATCCAACCACCACCACCCTAAGGTTTCAGAGGTTAGATGATACACCAGTCCCTCTAATAATTCCGAACCCAGAAATCCAATGGTAAAAAGTTTTGCCTGTGATATGTCAGAAAACCAGTTCTCTCTCCTGATCAACTTCTTTAAAGGGTTTTTTCCGGGACTGGATAAGTCATCAGTGTCTAATCGGTGAGGTTCAGACACCTGGGACCTCCACCAATTAGCTGTTTGAGAAGGCAGCAGTGCTTGCAGTAGCACCACACCTTCTATCAGTTTAGCCTGGGCCATGTGACGTCACATTCATTGGTTACATCAAGTGAATGGAGCTGAGCATAGCAGGTACAATTTACGACACTCTGCCCGGTGAGCTGAGAGAAGGCTGCAGCCTTACTGCGAGCACCAGTGTCTTCTCAAATGGTTGTTCAGCAGGGGTCCCGGGTGTCGGACTGCCACCAATCAGATACTGATGACCTACCTAGAGGGTAGGTCATCACTATAAAATTTTTCGGAAAACCCTTTTAATGCATTCACTTCTCTGCCTTAGTACTCACTGTTGTTAGTATGGTGCATTGCTCAAGCTCTCTCAGATTATGATGGAAGTGAAGATTGCAGTTTGTTTTAGTTGAGAATTAGTGTCCAAGGCACTGATCTATAATATAATCGGACCATAAAGGTACCTCATGTAGTAGCAAGGCTTCGTACATCCTGTACATTTCCTGTCAGCCAATCTCCGACCGCAGTCCCTGCTTATAATACTCTCCTATGTAACTAAAGTTATATTTATTGAATAGTTTTGTAGATTAGACATGGGTTACGCCCAATTTGCTTCCAAAGCAATGTGTATTTTGAAACCACCTTAGAGAAAGAAATGTTATAATTACACATTAGTCATAGTAACTGTTAATTAATGTTACATAACATGTGAATAGTTTCAGCGCATACATAATTAGTGAACCCGCATACATATTGGCCATAGTCATCTGTTATGCTAAATCAGGTTCTATAAATGCTCCGCTGTTAAAAAATTATTTTTCCCTTATAAAGTAAATGTTTGTAATTTTTCCCTCATATGGCCTCTTCACATGGCAGGACTTGGTCAGTATTATGTGTAAGTATTTCTAAATCAGAACCAAAAAGGGAACTACAGAGGAAAAGTATAATGGGAAGGTTTGCACCACTGTGTTTTGGACCCACTCCTGGTTTTGGCTTACAAATAGTGAGATCTGGCAGGCTGTTTCGGCACGCAGCAGTTTTAGTCCAGTTTGACCGATTTGCCGAACCCAGATCTCTGCAGGACCCCATTATATTAATTATGTAGTTTCTGGAAATGCCAGTTACAGAGAAACACAGCAGGCTGTTCCCTGCCGAATCTCACTAACGCTAGTGTAAAACTAACCTTATGCAAAGTACTGACCAAAATCCTGCCATGTGAAATGAACCCAAAGGACTGGATTTACCGGAAAGGGCAGCATGTTGCTTAGAAGCACTGGAGCTTGAATCTAAATAGAATCAACTTCTAGCTTGGGTAATTTTACTGAGAAAAATGTTTCAGGGTAGTAAAGAGGATGTCTTGCCAGTAACATTTTTTTTATTTTTTTTATTAAAAGAAGAGGGTCTGAATAGCTTAAGAAAGTGAAAGAAGTCGTACTGTTACTCTGAAATTCCTGTTCCAATGCTGGCCCTAACGTCCTGATCACTCTGGACATGGCTATATGAATGCCTGGCCAATCACTGGCTGACTCAGGTCATCCCTGTGCCAGCAATCGGCTGAGTGGTCACATTTCCTGTGAAAACAGAACCAGGACGTAGATACCATGGGGGAACTGGGAAGTGTCGGAACAAGAGTGATCCTATTTTTTACCGATCGGACAACATCTTTGAAGCAAATTGGTGTACAAAAATACAGTACATGGCATGAATCACATCTTAAAGTAGTCATAAAATGTGGGAACTTTATTAAAGATGTGAAATTGTTTGCTGAAAAATATCCATGTGTATGATTGCTATGAGGTGGTATAAATAAGAAAAACTGTCCCTAAATACATAGCACTGCATGGGACCATTTTTGCCCGTTTTGTTTAATTTCCTCATATAATTTGAATAGCATAATAAATGATTTAGTGTGTGACTCATTTTGAGAAACTGGATTGTAATCCTCAATAATGAGTTGGTGAATATGTTGGTGCAAATACAGAAGGAAATAAGGCCATAAATGTGGCTGTGTATATTGTCCCTATAAAAGTATACTTTTTGCTAAAGTCATAAATGTGTGGTGAAAAGGCTCTGGTTATTGTGTTTTCTAATCTGATTGACAGATGTCTAGTATTTTAATGAAGAACAGATTAAGAATCTCAGAGTTTAACATGTGAAATCTATTTTTAGGTTTTCATTTGAGTTTTTACTTTTACTGCACATTATTAATTAGCTTTCTTTTCATCATTATATTTTCAACTATGATATTGCTTCCACTAAATGGCTGCTACCCCCCTTCCCTTGACTCAGGTAACTTTGCATTATATCTTTCCCGAGAAATGGTCCTTTTGCATGGACCAATTATTGGGGATGAGCATTTATAGAAATGATAACTGGCCTGTTTGCAAGTAGAACAGTGGCGGTGACTGCTGCATGTAAATGCAGCCCTCATTCCCGCTGATGATCAGGAATGTTTTGTTTGTTCCTGATAATTGTCGCACACATTGGTCTCTATAAAAGGACCTGTACATGCAGATTATCCACAAGTAAATTCAGGTGCAGACACAATTAAAGTTGTAGCAAAGAAAAAAAATGGCAGGTGCTTGTCGCCATGGCTGAAAGCACAAAAGCAAAAACAAACAATGCAATAGCACTGTGCAAACACGAATAAGAAAATAAATACAATCATGTAATACGTACTATAGAAAATGTACTAATGCTAATGCTACATTATAAATGTGAGATTCTTGGCAGATACATTTTGTACGAAATTACTTGTGCCTGTCCGCCAACGACAAAGCAATCTCTTTAAGCAGGCTCCCAAAAGAGAATAATACAGTGTGGGTTCTGCATTCCTTGAATTTAGTGGAGACCACTATGGCACCAGAGGAGGTAGCATTTACTGTAGGTTCCTGCCCTAAAGAGATCGCCTTGTCGTTGGCAGACAGGCACAAATAATTTTGTACAAAATGTATTTGTCAAGTATCTTACATTTAAATTGCAATTACATTTTTTCCTAGAGGGAGAATGCTGGATATGGTCACTTACAATATATTTTCACTGAAAATAAAGTTACCTAGCAATCGTGTGTTTAGGCTGAGGCTACAACTAGACTTTTTGCAGCACTTTTAATCAAGTGACAACTGCTGTACACAAGATTGCATACAAGTCAGTGTACTACTTCAGACTACAACTGTAGCTCAAAGAGTCTAGGTGTAGCCCCAGTGATTGAAAGCAATCTTGTAATTCCAGGCTCAAACTAGCATTGTGTCATACCTCTTCAATCTCTGTATTGTAAGTAGGGAGGAGCATGTTATAATAAATTAGGTCAGTCACACTAGTTAACTATTATTTTCTTAGACTTTCCAAACTGCAAATAACCAAAAGTTTTTGGAGCCAAAACCAGAAGTGGACTCAAAAATAGAGAATTTGTATCTGCCCTTTATACTTACTCTCCCTTTATGATCAACAATCAGGTTTGGCTTCAAAAACTGTATCAGGAAATCCACTGTAATGCTAGCAGCCCTTGCCTGCCAGTGTTTTATTGCTCCCGGCTCCGTTGCTGTGCCTGCTTCGGCAGTCTGTGGCAGCCGGCCTCCTCTTGCGTCTTCCTGGAGGGCATGCTGTCAGAGCAATGATGTTGTGCTTCATACTGGCTCCAGGTCTGTACGGTCCGTTCACTTCTTGCCTGCAGCGTCTTTGCTCTTACAGGTTTAGCACACACCCTAATCTTCCCAAGCCTATAGCTGTTGGTACTTAAGGCACATCCTGTGAGAAGGTGCCTGGGCAACAGGTTATCTAGCTTGTATGTTCCTACAACGATGTGCTATAACATTGTTTGGTTTCCCGTGCCCCTGTTTACTGGATTTGACCCTTTGCTGTCTGCCATGACCTTTGGGCTGTTTATTGGATTGTACATAAACTCCCTGACCTGACCTTGGCTTGTCCACTCACTATGGTTATACTGATCCTTTGGTGTCATGCCTTGGTGTCTCTTAACCTCCGTGGTTAAGCTGTCATTGAGCATAGACTACTCCAAGGGGTACAGCAACAATCTGGTAGTTCCTCTGTAGTGGAGACCAGATACCTGTGCAGGGGTGAAAGGGTAAAGACCAGAGGAGTGGAACCTACAGAGAAACTGTCTAATTTGTTTCCTTTGTACCTTTTCCTTTGTACCACTCCTGGTTTTGATTTACTGAGAAAATTCCCTTAAAAGTAGCTCTAAGCCAAGTCCGGCTAGGAGCACTTTCACATGGTCAGTATTTGGTCACTATTTTTAGTCAGCATGGGAAAATAAAAAACAGGAGTGGGTCCAAAACACAAAAAAGGTGCAAAGGAAACAAATTAGACTGTTTTTCTGTAGGTTCTACTCCTAGAAAATGATGACCAAATACTAATCATATGTAAATGGCCTTATATTGGAATCACACAAAAAGAAAAAAATGTGTTCCTCATTAGTTGGGAGGTCTTCCAAATCTTCTAAAATTGTCAGGAAAACAATAAATTATGATTGCTATATTTGGAGGACAAAGGAATTTTACCTTCAGTAGTAGTCATTCCACACCCATATTCACTTCCCTTGGAATGTAGTTCTACTTCTTAGGCATAGGAGCCCCTAATTATTTCTGTCTACTCATAGACACCATACCATCTGCAGATATAGGAAAAAGTGAAACTAATATCTGGAATGTGCAGCTTGCAGCAGAAATTGTGTCATCTAATGTCTGACCTCCATTACATAATGATTGTGACACAAATAATATCCACTTACACATCATGGCAGCTAACAATCCATAAGCAGATTATATTCAGGCCTAGAACATTATATCACAGTTACCACACCCAATGGGGCTGATTTACAGATACTAAGATGTAGACTGTGTAAACTTACACTAGACAGTCTAAAGATCTTCCAGATTTATCACAGTGGCTGATATGTCTATGTGTCAGCTGTTGCTAACAGAGACAACTCCGGTGGTAATGATCTCACAGTCCCTTAGATCCAGTGGTCTAGTGGTCCACATCCCCAGTTGGCTGTTATGACATCATGAATTACCTCACAAGTATGGGCAACGCCTTCATAGTTGATATCAACAGATTCAAACTGCAAATGTCACATTTGAACTGAACTCTACACTTTTTGGGCTCATGCACACAGCCATGTAAATGATCCATGTTATATATGGATCCTTAGGGCTCATGCACACGACCGTATGTATTTTGCAGTCTGCAAAAACGGATCAGCAAAAAATACGGATGACGTCCGCGTGCATTCCGTATTTTGCAGAACGGAACAGCTGGCCCCTAATAGAACAGTACTGTCCTTGTCAGTAATGCAGATAATAATAGGACATGTTCTTTTTTTTGCGGAATGGAAATACGGACATATGGAAACTGAATGCACACGGTGTAACTTCCGTTTTTTTTTGCAGACCGATTGAAATGAATGGTCCCGCATACGGTACACAAAAAAGCGGAACGCACACGGAAAGAAAATACGTTTGTGTGCATGAGCCCTTAATGTGCTAGAGAGAACTCTCTGTGCCTCTGATTTACTGCACAAAGAGAATTTTTCTTAAAAACTGCTGCATGTACCATCGATTGTCGTATTATAGAAATAAACTTCCCTTGAAGCATTGCTCATGGGAGCTCCAAATGGCTGCAGGCATTGTCCATGGATCCATAGCAATTATATAATATGGACCTGGCAGAAAAGCTAGATGTGAACCAGCAGCAGAAGAGGGGCCCTATTCCATTTCCTGCTATAAGACCATCTCTAGGAATTCTTAAATTTCTATGGCAAACGTATTTTTATTAAACAGTTTTGTTTAGTTACTAAACCAGTAATAAAATAACAAAGTTTCCTAATAATGCACGTCTATTAGAAATTTTGCTAAATAAAGTGTTTGTTGCTTCATTTGGTTTTGTGAACCTCAATCCTGTTCCTGTGAAAAATATCAAGTAGCAAGCCAAATGTTAAGCCTGCTTGTGGCACTGAGAGTAAAGCAGAATGCCACGTGAGCAGCTGACATCAATGGCATATGCTTAGCCCTTGTTAAGTCTGTGCTGGAATCAGCTACTAGGACATGATGTGTTTGCTGCATGAACTTCACATTTGAGGTTAAAAATAAGTACTTTGAAAAAATATTTAGAAAATTTGTATTTTTATGTCCTTTAAGAGTCAACTTGTGGGTTTCTCATTTATTCCCATGTGTAATAAGGAAGTGTTTTACATTACGTAGTATTATGCAATAAACAATACCTGTACCTATGAATCATAGCTAGAGTGCTTTATATATGAACCACTCCTATCTTATATCATGACAGTATGATCAGTAAGTAGGTGTCTGGCATCTAGGGTTCCATCAAATCCAAGAACAAGGAGATCCATGTTCTCAGTGGAGAGCTCGTACAGATAGTTGGTTTTTATTAATACCGTTAATTTCAATACCCAGCCTCCACCATATCTGGGAATGGCGTTTCATCTTCCTCTGTCTCTGTGGGGGTTCCAGAGGCCACACTCCAGTAAATTACAGTTTTAACATATCATAATCCTTTTAGCCAGTACAAGGATTAGATAAAAGGACACATTTAAAGAGCCTGTCCAGGGTTACAAAAATGTGTTTCATTTCTTCCATAAATAGCTCCACAACTTTCTGTGGGTTGTGTCTGGTATTGCAGCTAATCTCCATTAAAGCGAATGGACCAATCTGCAGTGCTACACCCAACCTGTGAACAGATGTGCCGCACGGTTTTAGGCAGAAAGCAGCCATGTTTTCCCAATCCTGGACAAAACCCTTTACATTTTCTGATTACGGTATAATATCTGCACCAGAGCTGCATTATTTCATTCCACCATCCGTCTTCTTTACTACAGTCTTCCGTTTTACAATGTATACTCCGCACATAAATATGCAGGGGATAAGAATACATAATATTAGGAGTCTATAACTGTAGGTTTACTAAAATACAAATGCACAAATTGAATTGTCACTGACAGAACCAGTGGCGTATCATGACTTTCCTTCGCTGGAGGGACAGTTTAAGTTTGCACCTTATATTGTAAGTTGTCTTGTTTTAGGGCGAAGATGAAAAAAAGTAATACTTTTTTTGAGTGGAGTGGGCGTTACAAAAAATAATTCTATAAATTTAGGTAATATAATAATATACTGTATAATGTTACAGACTCAACTATGTATTACAAGCAACAAGGGTCTCTCTGTTGCTTCACGTTCATCTAGTTACTTGCTCAGTTAGGAGTAGGACCTAGGCCATGTCACAAACCAGCAGGTGTGGACCCATTGTGCCTTGCACCCTACCTCCTCTAAGGGCGTTGTCTAGTGAAACCCCTCGTTCTTCACAATTACCCCTGATGGTGGGGATAGACTTTACGAGGGGAACACCAGGTTGCTACCTCCTGAGGAGGGTCGGTACACGAGGCAGATGGTCCAGGGCGACCAGGAGATACCTGCGAAGGTACCAGTGGTACAACGGTGATCAACAGGCCGGGTCGAATCCAGGAAAGGCAATACAGGACCGAGGGATGAGGCAGAAGCAGAGCCAGACAGCCAAAGGGTCAGGGCAGGCGGCACAGGTACGTAGTCAGGCAATCCGGATCAACAACGAGAGAGACGACACTGGTAGGCTGGGATCAGGCGAATAGCGGAGTCAGGAACTAGCAGAGGTCGGCACACAGGAACATAAGCAGGACCGTAAAATCTAGACCAAGAATAAGACCTTGACACTGAAGCATCTTGGGAGAGGGCAGAGCAAGTTAAATAGGTTTAGGGTTGGTCAATAAGGACACATGACCAACCCACATGACCTAGCATGGTCACATGATCAAAACAGCTCCAGCCCAGAGGGAGTGAGTAATTCAGGGCTGAATGGAAACTCTGGAGCGGATCATGGTGCAACAGCACTACACAGCCAGAGCTCAGGACTGCAGAGGTAAGTGGAAACCACAAGCAGCAGCTCACCGCTGGACATGACACCCAGGACGGCAGCGGTAAGCAGGGGTACAGGGGCGCACAGCTGCCGCTGTTACAGGCCATAATACACAGTGTTAGTCCTGCTCAAAGAACTTTGATAAGAGAAATCTCTGATCTCTGAAATTTAACCCCATATATGCTGTGATCAATGTAGACTGCAGGATACAAGGGAAAAGCAAATAAGTAATCCACCTTTGAACACATCTTAAGAATTCCCATGAAATGTATCCATACTGTATATACTATCTACACACCTATCAGTTATTTAAAGGGGCTGCTCTGGTCAAAGAGATTATCATGTATGAACATCAGCAGATAACTTAGTCCAAACACTATACACACCATTGCCATTGAGGTGTGATACAACTTGAAGTGAGTGAATTTCTCTATTAAAGCCATCTGTTATGATGCTCACTTGTATTAGAAACGAAATAGCAGATGACTTGGCAATGGCTAGACTGGGTCGCGGAATCTAAGAGACTCTCTGGTCTTCCCGAGTGCCTCCTAAGATACATTGGACTTGGCAGGAGAGGAATCCCTAGGTTGTAGCCCTGTAACGTAACGTGAATCCAAAAGATTTGAGAATTAATAAGCTTATGCAGGCTAAGTGAATAAATATATTTACTAGGTGTGATTAAATATAAGATAACACAAACAAATCACATACTGAATAATAAAAAGTAAATACATCACTAGTCTAAATGGGATGGAGACTCCGTCAATCAATGCTATAACACATGGCTGTCTACCACATTATAACACATGACCGACACCCCAGGGTGTATAAGAGATAGGGCAAATCAATACTTACATTCTACCTAAGATGAAGTTCATGGTAGTGTCTCCTGAATGTATGTGTGTCACAGATTTTAAACCTTTTAGTCCATCCTCCAGTGTGCAGCACGCATGTTTCTGAGATCACTCAGGAATGTGGTCTTATCAGCACAATGGGGGATCGGTACTAGATTACAAGGCACATCATTACACATACTGGTAATAATAAACGGGAACAGAATTAAAGAGACAGAACCAGTACTTAAAAAATACCATTATAACGCAAGCTCCAGGTATGGAGTAGATAAGAATGGTTAGGATCAGAGCTGAAAGTAGAAGTAGCTGCCTCATCAAGATATTTAAAGGGCAACTCAGGAGCATAGTGAAAACCTGGGTCAAAAACCAGGGAGTTGAACTACAAGTCTCGTGAGGCATCTGAAGGGCAATGCAGGAACATAGCCTGTCATAGCCTGGTTCAATAACCAGAGTGTAAATTAGAGAGGGGCATATTTCTTGAAATTAGTTTCAGATCTGATTCTAATGATTTGATTCAGGTATGAATAAATTCGACCCAGATAGAAAGTGTGCCAACTGGCTCAAATATTGAACAATGAGAAAGCAATGTGGACTACTTTATGGACTACTGTAATGCAACAACTTCCTGGTGAAGAAGTACTGGGGACTCACTTGTCTATTATTAACATGATTATGTGGGTTTCTTTGTTGGAGGCTTCATTTTCTATAGAGCGAAGATATGTATAAGCTCTGGCTTTCAACTGGTGGGATGCAGGATATATATATATATATATATATATATATATATATATACATATATAAACACGATAAAGGAAGGCAGCACTCCAAGTTCCAAAAAAGCAAGTGGTTTATTCACCCATCCAGCAACGTTTCAATCGCTCATTGCAATCTTTTTCAAGCTGTGTTCACATGTGTAACCATCATAATATATATAGTGTCATCAATAAAGTGCTTAGTGCCAAATTCATTACATCATTAGTGTTAAAAAACAATTTATAAATTCTCATTATCATATAAAACATACACTTGATATACATAATCACTCTTACATAATTATAATATTCCATTTGATTATCAAAAAGTGAATTAATAACATCTCAATAGTTGATATACCCCTAATGTATTCCTTAATTGTGCCAGGTGATAGTGATTAAAATTCATATGTTAAAAATATACACATATCACACATTAACAGACCTCATGTCAGGGTTCCACATGGTATACGGCGTTCGGTTCCTCCCACTGCGCATGTCTAGGAATCTTTTAAGTCTCGCAATAAGCGAGAACACAGTATCCATTCAAAACGCCCGTCTATCATTAAACTGCGCATGTCCGCGCTCGTCCGAAATCACGTGAGACGCGCGGAAGCGTTCGGAAGCTGATCATGTGATCTGTAGAAGAAAGTGCTGGTATGTATGTGTGTATATATATATGCATGCATGCCCCCTTTATGAGGCATGCATATACATGTATATCTATATATGGGCCTTCTATATATGTATCTGTGGGTCTCCAGATATGCCCCAATATGTGGTGCCCTCTGATGCATATGATGCCCCCTATATATATTATATTGTACCCCCAGTTGCTCCTAATGTATATAGATACATGTATATATGCCCCAGTTTTATATGCTTTTATCTATATACATATAAACTGACCCTCCACCCTGCATCCCCCTGGAGGCGCATACCAGCGCACTTGCAGGAGGGAGACGCCGCCCTGATGACAGTCTCGGGCACATCAAAGGACAGAGGATGGATAAGATCATCTACCCTTTGTCACAGACCTGTGGTATCAGCTGTTCACAGCAAGGCTTGCTCTGGCCTAGCCAGATTGGCCATAAAGTCACCACTCAGCGGTATACGCCTCATCAGGTGCTGAGGGGTCAAATTGGCCAATCTAGGCTAGAGAATGTTTGACACCCCTGTGCCATTTGTTACCCCGTTGGTCCCCTGTGTATGTCTGTGTCCTGTGTTTGTGTTACCTGTTTGTATGTTTTTATGTTGATGGAGGCAGTTCTTGTTTACGAGTGTGTTTCGCTTTGCTGATTGTTGTAGTTTTCATTCCCCACTGTGAGTCGCGGTTGTCAGGCGTGGCTGTTTTTGGTTCATTCTGGTGTCTACTGTGGGTAGAGCAGTGCTACACTGTGGACTGAGGAAGAGGTTGGTTTGCGAGCAGGTAACATCGGTACACGGTGCAGTGTGATGATTACTCTGGGCAGCCAGGGCCTCAGATCGAGACAGGTAGCACTGTTCTGCTCAGGGTTTTCGGTGGGGCTGTGTTATACTGTGGACCAGGGCAGAAAGTGGGTTGCGGACAGGCAACATTGAGGTTATACTGTGCACTCACTTGCTGGTCCGGACAGGTAGCGCAGCTCTGACTGAGGTTGGACACGGAGTGGTTTATAGCAGGATGCGGCCTGTGGTTTTGTGTTGTGGAGTCCTGTAGAGCCAAGGCAAGGTTTTGGCCATGGATTCTGCTGACCTCCACAACACAGGTTAACAGGGGGAAGTCAGACTGGAAACACATGAGTAAGACAGGGATGCTGTGCCATCATTGAAAAGATGCTTTGTCCACAGCTCCCCTCGGATATCCTAACCTATTAGGGTGGCCATCCTTATCTGTTGGTTCAGAGGGATGTGCGGCAGAGGATGGGATCCTCTGAAGGTTGGGTGTTCTTACACCAGTGTTAGGATAACGAGGGGTCCTGTTAGATGAAGGTCAGCCCAATACCTTTCTCCACACCTGGGTCAAGGGTATTGGTGTTGGAAGTGCTGTAACTAAGTGCACCATGAGGGGAGAAATCCCTCAGGAGCGCATGCTGTTTTCTTCTCTTCTAGGTAGAATGCAATAGGAGCTGAAGGAAGAACCCAGATGACGACCTAGAAGAGACTGGTTATTTGCCTGGACGCTCTCGTGTGACTCCAGAGGTTCCGCCTCCGTCAGCTCAAGACAAGAGGTGGAGAACCAACCCACGGTCCTGCTGGAGCATTACTGGATCAAGATGACGGAGATCCCCCATGATTTGGAGAGAGATTCGTATGTGTCCTGAGGGGAGAGACTGTTTGGCTAAAAGTCTAAAGGTCACATCATTTATTCCAAAATCTTTGTTGATTTGCCCGGTGATGGTTCTTCTGGTTCTGGTTCTCAAGAGACTTGTGGACACTCCCCCAGAACCAGATAGAACATTGCGAAGATGACCGGAGAAGATGGCTCAGGACGTGACTCCAGTAACATCCTGAAGCCAGGGACTGCATTTGATCCTATGAGGGTTCAGGATGTAGGTCCAACACCACCTTGAAACCCCATAGTAGTGTATATTTGTTGATTTTCCTTCTATTGTTGGGTTGGGGTGGGACAGTGTGCATGAGTGAATGGGGACAAGAGTAGGGCACGTTAGGGTCAGGAACACGGTATTTGTCACTACAAACCTTAGAACGGTGCAGTTCGTAAGGGATGGACTATAGGGATGGAGTGATAGTTGGTGCGGTGCTTTTCCCCCAGGTAGAATTTAGGTACTGTGACATCACCTCACACTCCAGAAATTCTGACCTGCCTTGTAAAGACCTATGGATCTGTCCATGGGAGAACTTCCTCAACGACAGAGTCTGCAATCAAGCTGAAAGAAGTGTCGGGAGAAAGTCTGAAAGGAGGCCATTACACAAGAGACCGCACCCCACAAAGAAGGAGGTGCGACGTGGTTTGGCCTAGAAGATCGAGAGTGAAACCGTCCCAGAGTCTAAAGACGACAGTGGGAGCAGCTGGATACTTGAAGACCGACATTACATGAAGATGGAGAGTGAAGCCATCCCAGAGTCTGACCGATAAAAGACAACAGTGGGAGGAGCTGAATACTTGAAGACCAGACACTAGTGAAACCATCCCAGAAGTCTGAGATGATGACGGTGGGAGGAGTTGAAGATAAAGGCGAGGACGGTTTATCCTGTGGATGGAGATGTTGGGTTATGGTGAAGGGCAGGGAAGAGGTCCAAGCCACAAGGGAAATGTCTAAGTACCTAAGGACGGGATAATTCTTCAGTCCATCCTGAACTGTTATCTGTTATGAGTGAGGTTAAGGAGGCAAATACATCCCAACACTTCCCCCAAAAAATTATCGTGTTTCCCGACAACAGGGGGATTGTAGAAGGAAGTGCTGGTATGTATGTGTGTATATGTATATGCATGCATGCCCCCTTTATGAGGCATGCATATACATGTATATCTATATATGGGCCTTCTATATATGTATCTGTGGGTCTCCAGATATGCCCCAATATGTGGTGCCCTCTGATGCATATGATGCCCCCTATATATATTATATTGTACCCCCAGTTGCTCCTAATGTATATAGATACATGTATATATGCCCCAGTTTTATATGCATTTATCTATATACATATAAACTGACCCTCCACCCTGCATCCCCCTGGAGGCGCATACCAGCGCACTTGCAGGAGGGAGACGCTGCCCTGATGACAGTCTTGGGCACATCAAAGGACAGAGGATGGATAAGATCATCTACCCTTTGTCACAGACCTGTGGTATCAGCTGTTCACAGCAAGGCTTGCTATGAACACGGGTGTTGGTCTCCTCCAGGCCAAAGCCTTGCATTGTAAAGGTTTATTACACCTGATTGATATCTGGTGTCATTTTGTGCAGACCCCAAACAGGTAGTTGGTGACATGCTAAACCTGTTTTTATAGCATGGACTGTCCACACCTTCCCCCCTACCTATGATAGATATATAGTCCAGCATTTGGGGGACTGGGAGAAGCTTTTTCACCAGAGAAGAGCTGGAACCTCCAACACAAGCAGAGGAACTTTCACCTCCACAAGCAGAGGAGCTTTTGACCACCACAAGCAGAGGGGACTCATTACCACAGAGAAAGGAAGCCAAGCAGCCCCTCCAGAAACAGAGACTGGCTAAGTACCCCTGGAACTCCCTGTTACCCCTAATTATCCCCAAACTCCTGACCCCTGCAGTGCCTTTATCACTGCAGATAACCCCTTGCATTCCCCTATAACCCCTGTATAGTAACCACTTTTAGGGACAGATAGTAGTAGGCTTGGGAGGGTACTGCTGTAATTATATGTATTTCTGTGTGAGTGTATGTATGTTTAGTTAGTATTGTGGGTGGAATTAAGTGGGATTGTGTAGTGTAGCTAGGGTTGGTATTAGTGTAGTACTGTATTGTTAAATAATAAGTCTGTATATTGTATAATAAATATTATTTATAATACAGCGCTCAGTGTTTTTATAGTATTGTTGTAACGTGTACTTCGAGTCCCTTTTAGGTCGTGTGGAAGGCAGTAGGAATTACATAGGTATAAATAGGCGGAACTAGCGAAAGCGGGTTACGCCTATTTATGAATATTAATTATTGGTACACCCCAAAATACCAATAATTAATATTCCCTATTACATGATCATATCGGAGTTAGTTCGGACATAGTAAATCTATTTACTGCGCCTGCGTTCTTACAACCACTCCCCGTTGCCAGGGGTGGTTGTATCCATAGTGATGTAAACATCAACAGTAATCTCAAGTAATCCAATTACACACAGTACTTTATGGAGTATGTACCGAGTCCCACGTTAACCACGCAGAACTCCAGTACACCTATATGCACTATGTTACTCTCCCATTGCTGCGAGGTCCTACAGAGTGCATATTTACTCCATCTAAAATATGCTTAAAAAATGCCTAGGGGAGCTCAGATTTCTCAGGAATAATCCAAAGGAAAATCTGTTCCCTGTTAGTGTCAATAGTCATGGTCCCACATAGTATGGTTCCAGACTATATCACAATTCATAGGCAATAACTAGTAATTATTAGGATCCATGTTCATGTATAAAAATAATCCAAAATTAATTCAGGTACCATCAAATAGATTTACATTATCTCAATCAATAAAACAATCTCTGAAAACGGTAATAAAGCCGCAGTAGAAGGACACATTTTCCAACATTAAGGTTCCTGTTCATAAGGTCTGTAATGTGTTTCCATAATATTTCATCCTAAAAAAAGAAAAGCAAAGTAAAATTAGAATCCATATGTATATAATTGTCATTTAATAATACACATGTGTCCTTCACTTACATGAGAATCTACGAATCATACAGAACACACGTGATGATCACCCTTTTCTAAACCACTCTAAATTCTACATTAAGTCCCTGAGGTCTCAATGTCTGTAGAGTAAATATCCAATACAATTCCCTCTTTTTTAATAATGCTTGCCTGTGCCCACCTCTTCTTAAAGTCGGAATTTGTTCTAATATTCTAACCCTAAGGTCGTTCTCAGTGTGATTCTGTTCAGCAAAGTGCTTAGATACTGGAAGATTAAGTTTCTTTTTCCTAATCGAATATCTGTGTTGATTCAATCTTGTTTTCAAATCCCATGTGGTTTCCCCCACATAATACAAATGGCACGGACATTCCAGTAAATATACTACATAAGATGAATCACAAGTCAAATATTGCTTGATCTGTATTGGTTTCTCAATTGCTGGGTGTACAAACGACCTCCCCCGAATTATTAAGGGGCAATTCACACAGTTGCTGCATGGAAAACAACCCTGACGTGATGAACCAAAGTATTGTCTAAAGGTACTTTTTGTAGTGCCTACATCAGATTTAACCAATTTGTCTCCTAAATTCTTACTTCTCCTATATGAACATAATGGAGGTATTTGGAACTCGGTAATATCTGGAAAACTACTCCTTAAAATTCCCCAATGACTCCTGATTATTCTGGCATTTTCTCTTTCCTGTAAGGGGCCTTGTAGTATCCTCTCTCTTGTTATACCATTGATTTTATCCCTACATTCATTTACCAATTTTTTAGGGTAACCCCTCTGCAAAAATTTATTGCCCATAGTTCTAAGTCTGCAGGGTATCCTTTCTGGATTTTGTACAATCTTCTTTACCCTCAGCATTTGACTAAAGGGCAAAGATCTTATCATCGATTTTGGATGACAGGAGTCATATCTTACAATTGTATTTTTATCAGTTACTTTTGTGAATATGTCAGTAATCAAACCTGTATTCTCAATAAATACCTCTGTATCCAAGAATTGTACCTTCTCAGGCGAAAACGTCAGAGTAAATTTGACTCCTATATCAATCGTATTCAGGAATGTATGGAACTCCATGAGGTCCTCCGCAGCGCCAACCCACACCAAAAAGATGTCATCAATATACCGCCACCACCCCAGCACATGGCTGAAGTGGTGGCTGGCATACACATGGCACTCCTCCAGGTGTGCCATGTATATATTGGTGTAGGTTGGCGCTACGTTGGACCCCATGGCGGTCCCCCGCCTCTGCAAAAAATATGTATCTTGAAAAAGGAAATAGTTTTTAGTAAGTACAAATCTCAATAGAGACAAAATAAAATTTCTGCAATCCGATGTATATTCAGTCAAAGAAAGACATTGTTGTACTGCACTCAGACCTTGCTCGTGTCCTATTGACGTGTATAAGCTCACCACGTCAAAGGACACGAGCAAGGCCCCCTCAGGGATCCGTAGATCCATGATTTTTTGTAAAAAATCATGAGTATCTCTAATGTAAGATTTTGCACCTGTCGCAAAGGGACGTAATATTTTATCCAGAAAAATGGCCACCCTATTAAATAGAGAACCCCTTCCCGATACAATTGTATATATATATATAAAGGGACAGCAGCATCCCAGAAAATACTGTATCAATAACAAAGGTATACATATCATGCAACTATGCCACTAAATTCCCACCCACCCCCAAGCGAAGAGACGGAACTAATATAGTCAAAATATAGCCAGTGACACAACCTATGCTCAAGGGTTCAGAAATGTGCCATACCCCACTAGAACATCCCACCCAACTACCCTACCATACTCAGGACTTTCCCTGTAAAACATAGCGAAAAACAGGTAGGTCATATACAGTATGTACAGCAGAAGGAACTCAAGCAGAATGGCTCTAATCTACAGGAAGGATCAGACAGGCTGGGAAGAAGGGAATTTACTACTAGCAGAGAACCATGTGTCCCACAGAGCTGTAAATTTAGAGATACGCTTTCTTTTCATATAGACTCCCTTCTCAAGGCGGAGTACTTCATTTACTCTGCCAAGAAACTCATTAATAGTAGGAGGATGCAGGCTAATCAAATGCCATGCAATCAACTTCCAGGCCTGAAATAATAAATGCTGCATACTAAGAAGTACATTGTGATCCCCAGTACATAGCCCCAAAATACCCAGGACGTAAGCCCTGGGATCAAACAGTACTCGGACACGGAAAGCGTCCCAAGTAGTCTTCAAATATCTTGTCCAAAAGCCTGACAGACCTGTGCACTCCTAGAATTGTAGAGTAGATGCAGCGCTTGTCCCGCATCTCAGACAAGAAGGATCAGGTCTAACCCGAATTCTAAATAAGAATAACGGAGTTCTGTATATTCGCTGAATAAGCAATAGTTGTGACATACGCTGACCTTCACAAACTGAGAGCTGCAGTGTCAATGCCAGCACCTCATTCCATTGGTCTACCGGTATTGGACCTAAATCTTTCTCCCATTTCTGTTTGACTGGAAGTATTCCATCTCCCATAGACTCAGTAGGTTTCTATATATTAAAGATATTAACCCTTTCGTGGAGCCTCTAGTTAGGCCCTGTTGCATAATAGGTACCTGTTACAGTATAGTTCACTGTGTCACGGGTTGCCGTATGTACTCGCTTTAGTAGCTTTCTGGCGTACTGGCTGCGGTGGATTCCGTGTAGGCTGGTTGCTATGGCCTAAGTGTTGTTGCGGCACCTTGTGTGTTAACTTTCTTGGTGTGTTAGCTAGGTGGTCAGATTATCTTGTTATCCTGCTATAACATTCTGTATGCTGTGGGTTTTGGTCAGTCTGTCTCCAGCTTTGCAGGAGCTATGCACTTGATCTGGGGATAGTCCATCTGCCCTGTCTGTGTGGTCACCTAGTGAGACATCAAGGTCTCCTTGCCCGGTTCCGTGCAGCTGTCTGTTCACCCATGGACTAATTCCGCATGGGGAAAAGGCATCAGCTAGTCCAAGTCTACGCCTTCGGCATCTATGCCTTTGGCAAGCAGATGACATCTGCTTGTGTTCTGGTTCCTGTTTGTCTTGTCCGTACTGTGTTCTATGTGTTTGTTTGGATTCTAGTTCATGTGCCTGGGTTCCAGTTCTTATGTTAGTGTGGACTGCTGGTGCTGGCACTGTCATTCTCTGCAGGTAAGTGGACAAGTGCACTGAGACTACCCTGGAGGTGTGACCAGTGAGCCCTCGGCTAAGTTCATCCCCACCATCACGGGCTCTCTGAGTCTCTGCCCTCAGAGTTTTGCCCCAAGTCAAACCGGTTCACTTGGTCCAGTGGTATTACCTGCCACTGGTACCTTACCCGCTGGTCCAGTTTCCTGCCATGTCTAGATCTCAGTGAATAAAGAATTTGTGTTGGTCTTTGCCTTGTCTGATTGCTTGCCTTGAGTTTGTTTGCCTGAGATTTTCTAGGGCTCATAGGACCCTTGCTAGAATAAGACTGTACCACTTTACAAGTTGCAGAACATGTTCTAAATTGTGCCCGGAAGGCATGCTGCAATTGTAGAAACTGGTAAAGAACAGTGGGGGGAAGAATAAACCCATCCTGAAATTGCTCGAACGACTAAAATTCTCCACTTTTCTGGAGCTGGTGTAAAAAAAGCACCCCTTTCTCTTCCCACGGGGAGAACCCTTGCAAGCGGAATATTTTAATATTTTCGGTAGACTAGGGTTCCGTCACAGTGGAGTGACATGTGTAAAGCCTTTTGCTGACAGTAAATCCTGACATTTGCGCCATACCTTATATAGTAACCTAGTAACATAGTAACATAGTTGATAAGGCCAAAAAAAGACATCTGTCCATCCAGTTCGGCCTGTTTTCCTACAAGTTGATCCAGAGGAAGGCAAAAAAAACCCTGTGAGGTAGAAGCCAATTTTTCTCACTTTAGGGGGAAAAATTCCTTCCCAACTCCAATCAGGCAATCAGAATTACTCCCTGGATCAACGACCCATCTCTAGTAACTATAACCTGTAATATTATTACCCTCCAGAAATACATCCAGGCCTCTCTTGAACTCTTTTAGTGAACTTACCATCACCACCTCCTCAGGCAGAGATTTCCAAGTCTCACTGCTCTTACCGTAAAGAATCCTCTTCTATGTTTATGTACAAACCTTCTTTCCTCCAGACGCAGAGGATGTCCCCTCGTCACAGTCACAGTCATAGCATCTCTCAGAAAACCTTCAAACAGTTTACCCACAACAGAAGTTAAACTTACCGGCCTATCGTTTCTGGGCTCTGTTTTTGGACCCTTTTTGAATATTGGCACCACATTTGCTATGCGCCAATCCTGTGTTTATATAATAAATGAATTGTAGGCAGTCTGGCACCCAAAGTTCTAGGCCGCCTAGTTCCAGCAAAGCCACACAGACTTTACATCCTATGATATGGGACCAGTCTCGCTGATGCATTTCCCCCAGGAGTCTGTCCCCAACCCAAAGTGTGGCATCTGAGAAGCAATAAAGTATAACCAAGGATTAAGGATAGATAGTTCACCCAAATCCTTCTCTGTCTGTAAAGTCTCCAATTTTATCCTGATCGTTTTCGCCAAATCAAACTTCTAAACTTCTAAATAGGCCCCTTCCTGACTTCCCGCCCAGCGCCGTAGTAGCACGGCACACTGATCGGGCGGGTGCAGGAGTCTTGGTGATCCTGGTGCGGGAAGGGGAGTCCATTGGGTCCCCGCGCTGCTGTGACGGAAACCCGATGGCTTGGATGGCAGCCCGATGCCTTCCTTAGGCATCTGGCTGCCATCTACGGAAGCCTGTGAGATCCAGCCCCCTGAATCTCACAGGAAGCAGGCTGTAAGTGTATTACTGTGTGTAATACACTTACAGCCAATGCATTACAATACCTTCGCAGTATTGTATACCGGCGAAGTATTGTAATGCATTGTAAAGGGGATCAGACCCCCAAAAGTGAAAAAAGTGTGGTAAAAATGTGAAAAAAAGTGAAAAAATAAAGTTTAAAAAATAAATAAATAAAAGTTTCAAGTAAAAAAAAAGTGCCATTTTCCCAAAATAAAGTTAAAAAAATTGTAAAAAAAAAAGGGAAAAAAAGAAAAGTAGACATATTAGGTATCGCCGTGTCCATATCGACCGGCTCTATAAAAATATCACATGATCCACCCAGCCAGGTGAACGCAGAAGAAAAAAAAATTGCCATTTTTTGGTCACCTTCTCTTACAAAAAGTGTAATAGCAGGCGATCAAAAAGGCGTATTTACCCCAAAATGGTACCAATCAAACCATCATCTCATCCCACAAAAATTGAGACCCTACCTAAGACAATCGCCCAAAAAATAAAAAAAATATGGCTCTCAGAAAATGACAACACAAAAAAAGATTTTATTTTGTTCAAAAATGCATCTAATGTGTAAAACTTACCAAAAATAAAAATGCTAGACATATTGGGTATCGACACATTTGAAACAACCTGCTCTATAAAAATATTACATGAGATGGCCCCCAGGTGAATGCAGTATTTTTTAAAAAAAAAAACTATGCCAAAACAGCCATTTTCTCTCCTCTTGCCTCACAAAAAGTGTAATACTGCACGATCAAAAAGGCTTATTTACTCCAAAATGGTACCAATCAAACCGTCATCTCATCCCGCAGAAATTGATACCCTACCTAAGACAATCGCCCAAAAAATAAAAAAATATAGCTCTCTGAAAATGGCAGCACAAAAACAAGATTTAATTCTGTTCAAAAATGCATCTAATGTGTAAAACTTAACAAAATAAAAATGTTAGACATATTGGCTATTGCCACGTCCATAACAACCTGCTCTATAAAAATATCACATATTTTTGCCCCTTCAGGTGAATGCTTTAAAAATTTTTTTTTAAAAAAAACTATGCCAAAACAGCCATTTTTTGTCACCTTGCCTCACAAAAAGTGTTACACTAAGCCAGGGCTGGCCAACCTGAGGCTCTCCAGCTGTTGTAAAACTACAACTCCCACCATGCCCTGCTGTAGGATGATAGCTGTAGGCAGACTGGGCATGCTGGGAGTTGTAGTTTTGCAACAGCTGGAGAGCCGCAGGTTGGCCAGCCCTGCACTAAGCGATCAAAAAGTCTTATGTACCCCAAAATGGTACCAATGAAACGGTCACCTCATCCCGCAAAAAATAAGACCCCACATAAGACAATAACTCAAAAAATAAAAACCAATGGCACCCACAAACCAATCCATCAAAATCTGTGCTGCAAAATCCATATGGCGCTCCTTTCATTCTGAGTCCTGCCATGTGCCTCCACAGCAGTTTACCACCACATATGGGGTGTTGCCATATTCAGGAGAAAATGGGGAACACATTATGGAGTGGTTTTTCTCCTGTTAGCCCTTGTGAAAATGAAAAATTTGGAGCTAAAGCAACATTTTATTGAAAGAAATGAAACTTGTCATGGGAAGCCAGCGGCACGCTCCCCGCTTGCAGCGCCGCCGGACTTCCGCTTCCACGGAGCGAGGACGCGACTGGCGTCCTCGTCTCCATGGTAAGAAGAGGCGGGGAGCGTCGGGCGCGCTTCCGGATGCCTGCGTGCCCGGCGTCCCCGCCCCCTAGACACGAGCAGTGGGCGGTACTGAGCGCTGGCCCGGCAAGCCAGCGCTCAGAGTATATTTTCATATGGGGGCCTTATATTTGGGTCATGTGGCGCTGGCCACGCCACATGACCAAATTTATAGCATATTTGAGCGCTGGTGACGTTTGGCCAGCGCTCATTATGCAAATGAGGTCATGTGACGCTGGCCCCGTCACATGACCCATTGGAGGGCTTTTTAAAGCTGCCAGCTGCCCTCTCAAATCGCCTGTGATTAGTTACCTCTTTGATCAGTGCTTGTGCGACCTTTTGCTGGAATTATTACTTGGATTTTGGATTTGGACTTTAGACCTCTCTTTCGCTTCTCCCCTGGTATTGACGTGACCTCTTGTGTTTGACCCGGCTTTCTGACTACTCTTACATTGTGTTTGTCTCGTCTGTGTTTGTCCGTCCCTGTGTTCCCTTTCCCTCCCTGCGCACTTATCCAGTGTAGGGACCGCCTTCGTGGTTGTCCGTGGCTGCCTAGGGCCGACTGAGGCAAGTAGGCAGGGAAAGAAGGAGGGGTCAGTTCAGGGCTCACCACCCTTGTCTCCCCTCGTGACAAAATCACAGGCCCAAATTTCATGGAGCAGTTGTGGGCTCTCACGGACCAGGTTCAAGGAATGGCTCAGGCAATCCAGGATCTGGCCGAGAGGCTCCAACATCAGGAGCAAATTCAATCTGCTCCAGTAGTGGCTCCTTCCGCATCCAACCCCATTGTGGAGCCCCATGTTAAGCTGCCGGACCGATTTTCGGGGAACCGGAAGGGCTTCCGTTCCTTTAAGGAAAGCGTTAAATTATATTTCCGCTTACGCCCCCACTCCTCGGGTTCCGAGCAGCAGCGGGTGGGAATAATTATTTCCTTGCTGCAGGGTGATCCGCAGGAGTGGGCCTTTTCGTTACCCCCTGACTCCCCAAGTCTGCAGACTGTAGACGCATTTTTTCTAGCCTTAGGCTTATTATATGAGGAGCCCGACTTGACTGCGGTCGCCGAGTCTCAGCTCAGGGACATTCGGCAGGGTAACCGTCCAGTAGAGGACTATTGCGCGGAGTTTAGGAAGTGGTGTGTCTCTTCAGGATGGAATGACCCAGCCTTAAGAAGTCAATTCCGGGTGGGGCTGTCTGACCAACTGAAGGACCTTCTAGTGTGTTATCCAACTCCTGAGTCCTTAGAGGCGACCATGACCTTAGCCATTAAGCAAGACCGACGGGTGAGAGAGAGACTGAGAGAACGTTCAAGCATTCCTCAGGTTGCCGTGTTGCCTGACATTGCTCTTCCAAGTCCATCCCCTACCAGAGTTCCGGAGGAGCCCATGCAATTAGGTGGAACCCTAAGGGACCAGAGACGCCTGAAGGGAGCCTGTTTTTACTGCGGTGAAATGAACCACTGGCTCCAGCAGTGTCCAAACTTCCGCCTCTAGGAGATCTCCGGCGGGAAGTAAGGTAACTCCAGCGGTGGTAAGGAGGAAAGTTTTGCTACCTATCTCTGTCACCTATAATCAAATTAAAGGGGGTTGGTCAAGCATTTGTTGATTCAGGTTCTGCCGTTAATTTTATTAATTTTGATTTTGTACAATCTGTGGGTATTCCGCTAGTTCCTTTAAGGGAAGCAATTCAAATCATTGCTTTAGATTCCACCCCATTAAATAATGGGAGGGTGGAGTTTTGTACTCCCGAGGTTTCCTTAACTGTGGGAATTTCCCATACTGAAACTTGCTCTTTCCTTATCCTAAGGGATTTACCTGCTGACCTCGTTTTAGGTCTGCCATGGTTACAGGACCACAACCCTGTGATCAACTGGCCTGCAGGTGAATTAGAGAAGTGGGGAGGTGATTGTTCCAAATGTTGCAAATCGATATTACAGGTTGGAGGTACCACTGAGTCTCTTATCCTGCCGGATATATCAGAGATTTTCAGGACGTATTCTCCATGTCCGAGACTGAGTTCCTCCCTCCTCACCGGCAATATGATTGTGCTATTGAGATTACTGAAGGTTCCAAGTATCCTAAGGGCCGTATTACAATCTTTCCACTCCTGAGCGGCAGTCCATGAGGGATTATCTTAAGGAGAGTCTGGCCAAGGGTCACATCCGGCCTTCAGTTTCCCCCCATGGGGGCCGGATTTTTCTTTGTTGGTAAGAAGGATGGAGGAT